>NC_069476.1:14372198-14489698 GCF_026875155.1 Cherax quadricarinatus
AGGAAAAAAAAAAAAAAGGAGATGAGAGATATGAAGATAGAGAGAGAGAGAATAATAGATAAGATATAGATATATCAGAGAGATCTCTCTCTATCTCTCTCTCGATCTCATCTCTCTCCATCCATCTCCAATAATAAAAAAAAAGTACTTCCCTGCACTGCGGAGGACATGAATCATGAAGAAATATATCAGGAAAACGGTCGCATGCCGGATGTGCTGCTGAAATACGGACTCATATAACTAGATTAGGAGAAGAAAAAATTGAGAAACGGCTGAAAAAGTGTATAAAGGAAAAGAGCACGAGGAAGGATGAGCGGAGATACAGAGGATGAAAATTTGAAAGGCCTCAAGGCTTCCTTCTCAAATAATTCCAGACTTGACATGGAAATTTCAACAGATGTTGCGGTCCGTCCAGGACAATTATTCCAGGGTCATTCGGGGGCTGTGGCAAGAAGCGGTGGTCTCGAACCACGCAAGGGAAATAGGTGAATACAAAAGGTGAGGCACACACTGGAGCCTGAGACTACAAACACAAAACACACAACACATAGCAACACACACACGTGCCTCCTCTACAGACAAGGATCGCATACCCATAGCTCAAGAACAGGAGCAGATAGATTTCTCTTGGAGCAGGGAAAGAATATACCTAGTGACGATTACCTAAACCCCAGAGGAGGCGGGGAGGCGGGGGGGGGGGAGGGGGGCCATGAGCTAAAAACTTCGATCTCTGTGACTACAAACAGGGCGAGTAAAAATTAGGCATAGAGGAGAGAGAGGCGAATTAAAAATAAAAATTAGGCGCAGGCGGGCGCGTTGCACCACAGCAAACACACACAACAACAATTACACAACAACACACACAATGGACACGACACCAACACACACAACACGACACCAACAGGATACTAAACAAAAACTCCCACAAATACAACACACACACCAACAGACATAACGACAAGCCACACAGACGACATCCATGAAACAAGAGTAGACACACACAAACGGACACAACAACATACCAACAATCAAACAACAACACAAAACTGCTTTTTCAGCTATTGTTCCTTTGAAGTTGACGTTTAAACAAAAACAGTTCCAGGAAAATCACGGCTTTACTTACTGCTTTTATAAAACTATTTACTGCTTTTCGTTCCTAATTTACTGCTTCCATTACTGCTTTCCACGTCCCTCGGAGTTCAATGTTTATTGCTTGAATCTAACATGGGAGTGTTGTAATCCAATATTTGTTCTGAACACAGTGTTATTTCTGGCAGCTGAAAAAAGGTAAAACCTTTACCCGGAATACAACCCCCACCACCGCCTATTACTTTACTTATCCTTCCAATTGGCTTGGTTCAGATAAAGGATATTACAGTGGTGGAATTGTTAAATAAAAAAATCTCATGAGTGGCGTACGGAGAGAGTTTTTATTGAAAAAAAATCTTTGCTTAAGTTTAGCTAATGAGAGCTCTCTTCCCTGAGTTTATATATTTACTTTAATAAAGTTCTTGCGTAGTTTCAGAATAATTTTGGCTTTGTCTATATACCTGTTTTTGCATGTACTAAGTGTTTGCTTCGTATCTATACTGTCTATTGTCTTCTGCTGTAAGATGTTGAATTTAGAGAGGGCAACAACTTCTGCGATTTCTACTCTTTTCTTATTACTTGCGTTCTTTTTCTTACTTTTGGTGGCGCTTAAAGAATTAATTCTAGAAGAAGAAAATATACTCTTTTTCTCTTCAGAGATAAGTTTCATCTTTTCTTGTGTCTTTATCTGCTTTTCTTCCCCGTTCAGTGGGTTAGGTTCCTATACCGTTCGAGGTGTGTAGGTTCCCCCGCTACCTTCAGGAGTGAGGTAGGTTCCCCCCTACATATGCATGAGTGTAGGTGTTCCTACCTTCATTGGTAGTTCCCCCTTCAGTGGTAGGTTTCCTACCTTCAGTGTTAGTTTTTTATTTTTTTTTTTTTTTGTTTTTTTTGTCTTCAGGAGTAGGTTCCATCCTTCAGTGTGGTAAGGTGTTTCTTTCTTCTTGTCTCTTTCCACTTCTCTTCCTTCATTCAGCAGTGGTAAGGTTAATAATTCCTTTAGGTGGTAGGGTCTCACATTCAGTGGTAGGTTCCTTGTCTCTTCATGGTATTTTTTTTTGTCCCTTCATTGGTAGGATCTTTTTTCTTTTTCTCCCTTTTTGGTTCTTTGAGGAGATTACTTTCTTTCTTTCCCTTTTCCTTCACTAGAGTGGCCTGTACATATTTCCTTTCATGTCGTTTCACTGTTCTTTTTCTTTTGGTCGGTTCTTTTTTTTTCTTCTTTATCCTTCAGTGGTAGGTTCTTTTTTCTTTTCTAACAGTGGTAGGTTCTTCTTTTCTTGCTTTCCTTCTTTTTCCTGGTTTTTCTTTCCTTCAGACGGAGAATGTTCTACCCCCATCTACCTAAATTCACCTCTACCCCAACATCGAAAATATGGTGATAGGAACTTTGTACAACACCATTTTCTTTCCATGCTCACAATACCCTTGATATTTATTCCCGGTAGATAGCTAATAAAATGAAACTTAAATAAATTCCAATTACCTAGTTTAAAAAACGATACATTAAGTTTAATTACCTTTTGTTAAAATAAATGATATTTTAGTCAGTACCGTAACTTGGTTTTTCGAATTAATTTCCGATTATTTAAATTTCAGAGTTTCAGTGGGAGAGTGGGTGCGTGAAAATCTGAAGTGCTGAAGCGTGCGGAGTGGAAAATAATAACCCCGTATAAGTATTAAATAAAATCATCATTCTGAAGGTCCTGAAACGACGAGTTCTTTTGACAATGCCCCACAGTGTTCCAAAAGAGTAAATAGGTTTTCATTATAGAGTTCCATGCATACATTAGGTTAGACGGCAGAGATAGCATGCTGGTCAGCGAGTAATCGGCGAAGTCATCGAGAGAGGAAGAGGAAGCGAGTAACAGCCCGGCGGAGAGCTCGTAGGATGAGATAGAGTAAATTCAGAGTATGCGGGGATAGCACAGGGTGAGATAGCGGAGGAAAGAGAGGCAAGGCGTGGTAGGAGCACGCCGAGAGTCATCAGAGAGGGGGAGGAGTCAATTAGGCAGTCAACGTAGCATAAGGGAGCTGAGAGGAGGGAGACAGGAGCAACAATGAATATCGGATCAGTAAGCAGCAGAGAAGGCGGGCAGGGTGGGAGGGAACTTTGAGCTCTGTACTTGAACTCCTAAATATACGAAGGAACGCGCCAGTGTGGGACGAACTTTGAGAGAGAGCTAACGCGTCTCCCGGCAGTTGGTGTAGACTCTCCATCGTAATGATGAAAACTCCAATCTTCCATTATTATGACTATCCCTGCAGAGCCGGCAAGTCATCCATGAGCCCAATATTGATACCATCATAGTCCCTTGTAATACGCCCGGATATTTAATCCCACTAGGCCAACAGTAATCATCCAAATATACCCCTCCAAATCATAGCTATACAAATGTGTGAATGTGCGAGTGCATGGTCTGATTAGGACAGAATCATCCTCACTGTGGCTAAGAGTGCTGTTCTGTCCCCCCACAATCACACGGCACCCTCGCCCTCCGTACGCCTCCCGACGAGACCCGCTCTGGTCAGGCCGGCCCGGGCCCTAGTGCTGGTGTACCCCCCCCCCCCAACCCCCCTTCGCCTTAAATTCCACCCTCCCAAGGCCAGGACACCCTAAAGTCTCCAAATGTATTACTCCCTTTTAAAATTCCCATCCCCAGGAAGAATCCATGTGATATCCCCAAGAATACCTATTTCCGCCAGGGCTGGGAGACTTCAGTGAACAATGAAATACTTCGCTAAATGTTCCTTTTAATGTTCAAAAAACTAACTGGCAGTTGCAAAAGAATTCGTACTACACAGATTGATGTTTTTTTAATGCTTGGAGTCATGGTGCGAATCAGTAACTGCGAATTGTTAGGAAAAGACTCCAGGCACTTAAATTTATTAGCGCAGATTTTGTTATGAGACCACCAAGGGCTTTTAACGGAAGTTTTTTATGAGGTGTGGCTATAGTGATCGATCGATCCTCCACTGTAACACACACACACAATATATATATATATATATATAATATATATAAATATAAATAAATATATATATTATAGTATATAATAAGTCGTGCTCGAATAGGCAGAACTTGCCCATCTTGGCTTAAATAAGCAACGCTCATCTTGCCATAATAGACAAGCGAAAATTTGTGTATGCAATATTTCGGCCAAAATCATTCTGAACCCTAACTAAACGAAAAAAAAACATTTCACTGTGTTTGTTTAGTCTTAAATATTACTGTAAACAAAATCTAAAATTTATATAGTGGGTTAGGGCTAAAATAAATTTTCGTGGTTAAAATAAGGTTAGGTAAGTTTTCTAAGATTCTCTTGGTGCCAAATTAAAAATTTTACATTAACATTAATGAAAAAGTAGTCTTTAAACGTATAAGTGAAAATTTTTAGAAAGGACTTTAATTTAAATGAGTTCTTGCTAATTGACCAGTTTTACATATTTTTTTTCGGCACGACATATATATATTTATAATATATATATATATATATATAAATATAATAATATAAAAATATATAATATATATATATATATAATAGATATAATATATATATATACGTCGTCAAAAGAGTAATCGAATGCGGCATGCGATTTTTAACGTCTGCTGCTTGATGTTTAAGCGCCACCAACTTATAACCTCTTACATCGTGTCATCATTCATCTTCGGACGAGCCCTAGCCTCTTTCCTTCTCTCACTGATTTAATCACGTCTCTGGTTTTTCGTATTACTCCATCCACACTAAATACTCAAACCTTCCTTGACTGGTTAACGTGAATACAAATCCATTAAGTTTTTTTAATCTTGGAAGCAGCAGCGATTTAAAATATATTACATTTCTCATAAGTGTTTTTTTGGAAAGTCACTTGTAATTCCTGATACCATATAATATCTTTTACTAATACAGATTAGAAATAATTTAGTATGTTACGCAAATTATAGATTATAGATTTATTCATCAGACTATATTGATAAATTTAAGCTTAATCATACGGTTTTAATACAAACGTTATAACATAATCATACATAATTAACATGTACTCCGTTCCTTCCTCTCTTCACTTTAAAATGTTTACAAATATTTCCTAGATTATGTTCATTATCTCTACTTTATCTCATACAAAAAAAATAGTTGCAAAATAAGTTTATTTTCCGTTGCATTATAACTATCGTGTTTAATTTTTCCTACATGACACTGGTGAATTGAAATATAACATTTGCCCTTTTTATGCAATTAGCATGTATACTTAATTAAATACTTATCCTCCGTCCCTTGATCAGTAAGAATGAAAAAAAGTGCTTTATTTGTAATGCATTTTTAAAGGAACATTGAAAAGTGTTTTAGATAAGAATAAAGGCATGTCACGGTGTATGTTACATTGAAGAACAAAATGGGAACAGTACCGTGACTGGAATACACATTATTATTATATAATCAAGGGGTAAGCGCTAAACCCGGAGGATTATACAGCGCCTGGGGGGGGGATGTGGAAGGCATTCAGGCTTAATTCGGGGAACTGGAGCACAGATCCAATTCCCTAAATCAAGAGCCCCTCACCAACATCAAGGAACCTTCCTTGAGGGGACGGGAATACACAAATAACCCGCACATAGGAGAAGGACTTACGACAACATTTCGTCCGACTTGGACCGTTTGTAATGGTAACAAGTCAGGACCTAAACTCCATCGTAAGCTCCTCTCTTCTATGTGCGGGTTATGTTCGTATGTCCACGGGTTAAGTAATTCAGATACCGTATATCACTCTTGTTGTGTATGCACCGAGAGCAATAGTTGATACAAGAGGTATAAAACCTCGGTATAGGTACACTCAAACCTTTACATTAATTCCAACAGAGTTATTTAAATGTTTACCAAAGTATCCTAGATTATGATAATTGGTTACGGTGCAGCCTTTTGGGCAGCTTGTGTAATATCTAGGATCAAATTTTATTACCATTTTTTACTTTTCTCGGCGATATGTAAAGGCCGAGAGTTGTCCTCACTGTATATTTGCCAAGAGTGTTATTATATCCTTATTTTATGAATTATAGTATACTTGACTGGTGGTGAACACAGTTAAAATGGCAGCTTTAATGGATCCCTCGTGTAGTCGGAATAGTTTATTATCCAGAATAAATTAGCTAATTATTGTATATATTCTGAAATTATAAAATGCAAAACCAAATGTTAACACGTGATAAAACATTTAATATGACGCAAATAAAAAGTAAAACGTAAAAACAAAATAAATCAAGTGACCTTTCATTGTTGCACAGGGAAGGGGTTGTTTCTAAAGGTGGTACAGAAACTCCAGTTGCCAGCTCTGGTGCAGGATTAACTGGACAACAGAGAGAAGATTTCACGTCCATAGTGAGGCTTCACAGGCGATGAAGAATGATGCTAATGTGATTTATCTAATGGCCATTTAATTTAATAGATCTCTGAAAATATTGAAAGATGTGGATACGAAGTAAAACAGTTAACTTTGCCAAAGTACATTTGCATAAAGTAATATAATATTTCCAGACACAGAGGGCGGTAGTTCAAACTGGTATACCTTTGTTGTTTTATGAGACATTGTAAATAATGCATCGAGGCTAAACATTACCCTGTTTACTCGGAGATAAAATTCGTTTAACATTTTTTGGCCTTTTGTTTAAATAAAAACTATTTTTTTTCCTTGCGTAAAAGTTATTGGGAAACAGAACGGCTTCTCTGTTACAGTAATTAGTGGTGATAAACCACGTAATAACTTTTGTTTACCAGTATGGACAATCTATAAATTACTTTGTCTAAAACTGTTGTGGGTCTGAGTGGCCATGGTAAACATTTTCGGCTGCCTCTCTAACAGAAGAACGACGTACTTAGTTTGCCTCTCTGGAACGGTCCCACCCACTAACTACTCGTTCTTCCCTGTTGGAGAGTACCAAAAATGTTACTAAAGGCGTTCACAGTCATAAAAATGAGTGGTCATCGTTAGCTTCCTCCGTCCAACCCATCGAGGATTTATTAAGGAAGAGACCAGTTTTGTCTTTGTTACCCCCAACACATCTGTATTTATCTCTTACACTGAACAGATATTATGGGTAGTGGCGATTATATAATTATTATGAATCATGGGTAACGCTAACCCAGGAGGTTATACAGCGCATGTGGGGGAGGGTATGGAAGACATTTCAGGCTCAATTCAAGGAACTGGAGCACAAGATCCAATTCCATAGATCGACAAGCCCCTCACCAGCATCAATGAACCTCCCTTGAGGGGTAAGTCCTTGGCGAGCCAGGACTTTAACCACAGTGTATTGGTAAACCCAAAACACCGCGGATTAAGACAATTGAAAGAATGTTGGAATTCTCAACTCATGATCCACCTGATGAGTGGAAAAATACTCGTTTTTGTTTTCGTGAGAAAATAAAAAAAATATTGAATACTCGCGTTTGTTTTTATAGTGTTATGAAATTTTTAAGAATTAAGTGAGCCCTTATCTACTGCGGTAAACTGCCAGAAGCCGTTCATTCCTTATTCCATGCTAGGGGTATGCGCTATTTATTCAAAACGCCTTATTTCAACTACTACATATTTTATGGATCAATCCTGAAAGCTTACTGTTTTCTGACCTCATTTCCTCTCCCCTCTCTCTCTCTCTCTCTCTAGTCTCTTTCTATCTTTACTTATTCACGTAGTTAATGCATAATGATACTAATCTAGGAAGAAGTAACTCCCTTGACATCTTTCTCATGCTCTCACATGCACTCTCTCTCTCTCTCTCTCTCTCTCTCTCTCTCTCTTCTCTCTCTCTCTCTCTCTCTCTCTCTCTCATTCTCTCTATATAAAGAAAAAGTAGCTTCCCTGCACTGCGGAGGACATGAATCAGGAAGAATTATATCAGGAAAACGTCGGCATGCCGGATGTGCTGCTGAAATACGACTCATATAACTAGATTTAGAGAAGAAAAAATTGAGAAATGGCTTAAAAAGTGTATAAAGGAAGAGCATCGAGGAAGATGAGTGGAGATACAGAGGAGGAAATTTGAAAGGCTCTCAAATAATCCAGACTTTGACAAGGAAATTTCAACAGATGTTTCGGTCCGTCCAGGACAATTATCCAGTCATTCGGCTGTGGCAAGAAGCGTGGTTCGAACCCTGCAACTGGGAAATAGGTGAATACAAAAAGGTGAGCACACACTGGAGCTGAGACTAGAAACACAAACACACACACATACACACACACACACACACAGGATCCATACATAGCTTCAAGAACAGGAGCGATAATTCTCTTGGAGCAGGGAAAGAATATACCTAGTGACGATTACCAGAGAGGCGGGGCCATGAGCTAAAACTCGATCTCTGTGACTACAAACAGGCGAGTAAAAATTAGGCAGGCGCGCGTGCACACACACACACACATACACACACACACACACACACACACACACACACACACACACACACACACACACACACACACACACAAACTCAGCTATTGTTCCTTTGACGTTTAACAAAAACATTCCAGGAAATCACGGCTTACTGCTTCCTCGGAGTTCAAATGTTTATGCTTGAATCTACATGGAGTTTGTAATCTCAAATATTTGTTCTGATCACAGTGTTTCTGGCAGCTGAAAGCTTAAACCTTTACGGAATACAACCACCGCCTATTACTTATCCTGCCAATTGGCGTTGGTTCAGATCAAAGGATATTACAGTGTGGAATTGTTAAATCGAAGTGGCGTACGGAGAGAGTTTTTATTGAAAAAAATCTTGCTTAGCTAAGTGAGAGCTCTCTCGAGTTTTATTTACTTAATAAAGTTCTTGCGTAGTTTCAGAATAATTTTGCTTTGTCTACCTGTTTTGCATGTACTAAGTGTTTGCTTTCTATCTACTGTCTATTGTCTTCTGTAAGATTTGAATTTAGAGGGCAACAACTGCGTTCTTACTTTGGCGCTTAAGAATTTATTCTTGAATCACTCTTTTCTTCAGAGATAGGTTCTTCCCTTCAGTGGTTAGGTTCCTACCTTCAGTGGTAGGTTCCTACCTTCAGTGGTAGGTTCCTACCTTCAGTGGTAGGTTCCTACCTTCAGTGGTAGGTTCCTACCTTCAGTGGTAGGTTCCTACCTTCAGTGGTAGTTTTTTTTCTTTCAGGAGTAGGTTCCATCCTTCAGTGGTAGGTTTCTTCCTTCATTCAGTGGTAAGTTAATTCCTTTAGTGGTAGGGTCTCTCATTCAGTGGTAGGTTCCTTCCTTCAGTGGTATTTTCCTTCAGTGGTAGGTTCTTTCCTTCAGTGGCCTGTTCTTTCCTTCAATGGTCGGTTCTTTCCTTCAGTGGTAGGTTCTTTTCTACAGTGGTAGGTTCTTTCCTTCAGACGAAGGTTCTACCCCAACATCGAAATGGATAGGAACTTTGTACAACATTTTTCATGCTCAATACCTGATATATATTCCCGGTAAGCTAATAAATGTAACTTAAATTCAATACCTTGGTTTAATAAACGATACTTAAGTTTAATACCTTGGTTTAATAAATGATATTTAAGTTCAGTACCTTGGTTTCGAATTATTCAGTGGGCGCGGAAAATCTGAAGTGCTGAAGCGTGGATACCCGTATATTAAATAAATCTGAAGTCATGAACGAGTTCTTTGACAATGCCAAAGTTCCAAAAGAGTAAATGGTTCATTAGAGAGTTCATCAGTACATTAGGCAGTCAGGCGCAGTGGACTCCTATACGGACTTGGAATTACGGAAGTCAGTACAGAAATGGAGTCCTTGGATACCCAGGATTTTATTAATATAGCAAAGATGAATACATCATTTATGTGCTGCAAAACTATTGAATACGAAAGTCACAAAGTTGGAATAAAAACTAGCAATGTTTTCCCTGTTATATTCCATTACACAGGATGAGAATGTGATTGCAAATTGTTGTAATATTTCCGCCAGGGCTGGGAGACTTCAGTAGAACAATGAAAATGTCGCTAATTGTTCTTTTAAGGTTCAACTACTGCAGTTGCAAAGAATTCGTACTAGCACAGATGGAGTTTTTATTGCTTGGAGTCATGGTGTCGATCAGTAACGCGATTGTTAAGGTAAAGACTCCAGGCACTATATTTAGCGCAGATTTTGTTATGAGACCACCAAGGTGCATTTTAACGAAGTTTTTATGAGGTTGGCTGATAGTGGATCGATCGAGCCTCCACTGTACACACACACACAATATATATATATATATATATTATATTATATATATATATATATATATATATATATATATTATATATATTATAATATATATATATATAAATGTCGTGCCGAATAGGCAGAACTTGCCATCTTGGCTTAAATAGCAACGCTCATCTTGCCATATAGGACAAGCGAAAATTTGTGTATGCAATAATTTCGCCAAAATCATTCTGAACCTAACGAAAAAAATACATTTCACTGTGTTTGTTTAGTATTAAATTACTGTAAACAAATCTAAATATATTAGTTGGGTTAGGCTAAAATAAATTGTTCGTGTTATAATAAGGTTAGGTAAGTTTTCTAAGATTCTCTTGGTGCAAAATTAAAAATTTTTACATTAACATTAATGAAAAAGTATGTCTTTAAACGTATAAGAGAAAATTTTAGAAAGGACTTAATTTGAAATGAGTTCTTGCTAATTGACCGTTTTACATATTCGGCACGACATATATATATATATATATATATATATATATATATATATATATATATATATATATATATATATATTATATATATATATATATATATATATATATACGTCGTCAAAAGAGGAATCGAATGCGGCATGCTATATTTACTTCTGCTGCTTGATGTTTAAGCGCCACCAACTTAAAACCTCTTATACATCGTGTCATCATTCCATCTTCGGACGAGCCCTAGTCCTCTTTCCTTCTATCACTGATTTATTCACTCTCTTGGTTATCGTATTCTCCATCCTCACTAAATAATCAAACCTCTTGACTGGTTACGTGAATACAAATCCATTAAGTTTTTTAATCTTGGAAGCAGCAGTCTATTTAAAAATATATTACATTTCTCATAAGTGTTTTTTGAAAAGTCACTTGTAATTCCCTGATACCATATAATATCTTTTACTAATACAGATTAGAAATAATTTATATGTTACGCAAATTATAGATTATAGATTATTCATACAGACTATTGATAAATTATAGCTTAATCATACGGTTTATACAAACGTTATAACATAATCATACATAATTATCATGTCCTCTCGTTCCTCTCTTCACTTTAAAATGTTTACAAATATTTCCTAGATTATTCATTATCTCTACTTATCTCACAAAAAAATAGTTGCAAAATAAGTTTATTTTTCCGTTGCATTATAACTAGCGTGTTTATTTTCCTACATGACCTGGTGAATTGAAATATAACATGTGCCCTTTTTATGCAATTAGCATGTATACTTAATTAAATACTTATCCTCCGTCCCTTGATCAGTAAGAATGAAAAAAAGTGCTTTATTTGTAATGCATTTTAAAAGGAAACATTGAAAAGTGTTTTAGATAAGAATAAAGGCATGTCACGGTGTATGTTACTTTGAAGAACAAAATGGGACAGTACCGTGACTGGAATACACAAATAACCCGCACATAGGAGAGAGGAGCTTACGACAACATTTCGGTCCGACTTGGACCGTTTGTAATGGTACAAGTCGGACCGAAACTCCATCGTAAGCTCCTCTCTTCTATGTGCGGGTTATGTGCGTATGTCACGTTAAGTATATTCAGATACGTATATCACTCTTGTTGTGTATGCACCGAGAGCAATAGTTGATACAAGGAGGTATACCTCGGTATAGGTACACTCAAACCTTACATTAATTCCAACAGAGTTATTTATGTTACCAAAGTATCCTAGATTAGTGATGAATTGGTTACGTGCAGCCTTTGTGGCAGCTTGTGTAATATATAGGATCAAATTTTATTACCATTTTTTACTTTTCTCGGCGGATATGTAAGCCGAGAGTTGTCTCACTGTATATTTGCCAAGAGTTTATTATAATCCTTATTTTATGAATTAAAGTATTCTTGACTGGTGGTGAACACAGGTTAAATGCAGCTTTAATGATCCTCGTGTAGTCGGAAGAGTTTATCCAGAATAAATTAGCTAATTATTGTATATATTCTGAAATTATAAAATGCTAAAACCAGATGTTAACACGTGATAAAACATTATAATGACGCAAATAAAAAGTAAAACGTAAAAACAAAATAAATCAAGTGACCTTTCATTGTTGCACAGGGAAGGGTTGTTTCTAAAGGTGTACAGAGACTCCAGTGTGGCCAGCTCTGGTGCTGGATTAACTGGACAACAGAGAGAATGATTTCACGTCCATAGTGTGGCTTCACAGCGATGAAGAATGATGCTAAATGGTGATTTATCTAATGGCCAGTTTACTTTAATAGATCTCTGAAAATATTGAAAGATGTGGATACGAAGTAACAGTTAACTTTGCCAATGTACATTGCATTAAAGTAATATAATATTTCCAGACTACAGAGGGCGGTAGTTCAACTGCTATACCTTTGTTGTTTAAGAGACATTGTATAATGCATCGAGGCTTAAATATAACCCTGTTACTCGGAGATAAAATTCGTTTAACATTTTTTGGCCTTTTGTTTAAATAAAAACTATTTTTTCCTCGTAAAAGTTATTGGGAAACAGACGGCTTCTCTGTTAACAGTAATTAGTGGTGATAAACCACGTAATAACTTTTGTTTACCAGTATGACAATCTATGAAATACTTGTTAAAACTGTTGTGGGTCGTGAGTGCCATGGTAACATTTTCGGCTGCCTCTCTAACAGGAAGAACGACGTACTTAGTTTGCCTCACGGGAACGGTCACCCACTAACTACGTCGTTCTTCCTGTTGGAGAGGTAGCCAAAAATGTTACTAAGGCGTTCACGAGTCATAAAATGAGTGTCATCGTTAGCTCCTCGTCAACCATCGAGGATTTAGTTAAGAAGAGACCAGTTTTGTCTTTTGTTACCCCCAACACATCTGTATGTTATCTCTTACACTGACTGATATTATGTATTGGCGATTATTATAATTATTATAATCATGGGGGAAACGCTAAACCCAGAGGGTTATACAGCGCATGTGGGGGAGGGTATGGAAGACATTCAGGCTCAATTCAAGGAACTGGAGCACAGATCCAATTCCATAGATCGACAGCCCCTCACCAGCATCAATGAACCTCCCTTGAGGGGTAAGTCTTGGCGAGCCAAGGACTTTAACCACAGTGTATTGGTAAACACAAATACACCTGCGGATAAGACAATTGAAAGAATGTTGGAATTCTCATGATCACCTGATGAGGTGGAAAAATACTCGTTTTGTTTCGTGAGAAATAAAAAAATATTGAATACTCGCGTTTGTTTTATAGTGTTATGAAATTTTAAGAATTAAGTGAGCCCTTATATACTGCGGTAAACTGCCAGAGCCGTTCATTCTTATTCCATCTAGGGTTATTCGCTTATTACTTCAAAACGCCTTATTTCAACTACTACATATTTCAACTATTACTAGGTAAAGGCTCGTGGAACAATAGCCAAGCACAGCTGCTGTCTACTTAACTTTATATATACACTTCCTGAAACTGATTTCCACGAGACTGCTTTTAAGGCTTTCTTTTGATCGGCTTCATAATTTCAGGTATCGCCCAGTGATTAACGTATATTGTTATGGATTATTAATATAGTTTATAGATGTAAATACGCACGCAGGTGTAACATAGTTGTTACATCAGTAAGCTACATTAATGCCCACTCTTTGACACAAATTTTTTAATTGTAACTTTCCATTAGGATTCTAAAACTACATAAACAATTATGACATCAAAACGAGCTTTGAAAATAACTTGTTGTTGGTAATGTTGATAAGTGAAAATAATGCGTATAATTTCATATATGAGGAGCTTAGACATTCATCAAGCGAGTGTGAGCGTATTACTTCGGAGTGACTGGAAGCTAGTGGCTTTTATGACGCGACGTGCTGTTGCAGTGTGAGCAAGGTAAACGGGAGGTTACACAGCCAAACTTTGCCCCCCAAATGCAAGATTTTATTGATGAACTCCCCCCCGGGACTGGGGTGAACTCTAGCAAAGTCCCCTCAAAGCCTCATTAGGCTCAGAATCGTAAATTGTACCATTGGGCCCCATGGCTATGCACGGCCGGAGTTTTACAGCTCTATCCAGGGGTTTTAACCCCACCCCCCAGATCCGGGGGTTTGTTTGGAGTCGTGTAATTAAAATTCCGTAGCCCCTAATGGGGAAAGTTCGTTGAACAACTGGCATGTCAACCCCTCCTTTAAATATTACGTAAACCCTTCCTGATTTGGTTTCCATTGTACTTTTATCCCCTTAAAAAGTTAACACTCGTATACCTACTTGCTGAATGTGGCCTTGTGAGCGAATGTTCAGTCCCTTTTAAAAAAGGGTTGAGCATTTTTGGTTTTTTGTTTTGGGAAACGTAACCCTATTTTTCGTATAGGTTTTAAGTTCCCTTAACACAATTTTTGGGGAAAACACTCCTTTACGGAAACTAATATTTCATGTTTTCTGAAAAATTTTAATCTTCATCTGCTGACCCTTACAGATTTAGCGCTTTATATGAATTTTTTAAATTTAAAAAATAAGAGAATGGGGTCTAGATACCAAAAACTGAAGAAATTTTTTAAAAGAGGATCTCTTTTAAATCTTCGTGTTTTTTTTCTTGTTAAACAGTCGCGGGGAGGAGTGATGAACGATGAGATAAGAAAAAAAACAGGGAACGAACCTTTGCCAGCATCCCGTGCGCGGAACCCGCAAGATAAATCATCTACCCTCAGAAAAAATTTAAAAAAGGTTGGACCCCCTCGCTCTTTGAAAAAAATCCCGAAAATAAATCCTCTACAGATGTTGTGGGGGAGTTAAAAACCCACATGTTGTGGTGTTTTTGTTCAGTGTGACGGCTGTGTACACTTGAGGTGTGGGGAGCCACCCCATTTTTTGTGCGTGTTGCCGAGAAAACGGCTGTGCTACGCCCCACTGTGATGTACAGAGTGCAGAGGAAAAAGGCTGTGCCACACTCCCATGTGTGGTTGTTTTTTGGGTGGGGGTTTGCCCACAACACACAATTTCACTCTACATAATTTTAAAGCTTCAACTTGCCTTTAACTTGTCTCTGTATTTTAAAAAGTTTTTTAAACTTAGGGCAAAATTACACCCCCAAAACCCCCAAACACAAAACACACATATATATATAAATATAATTAATATATATATTAATATATATAATATATATATAAATAATATTAATCAGAAAAAGGTGGGGAGATGTTTCAAAAAATTTTGTTGAAATAAAAAAATTTTTGAGGGTTTTAAACAATTTAAGAAAGCCTGGGAAAAAAATTATTTGTCATTTAAAAAATGGGAGGGGAAGTTAAAAAAGGGGGTTTTAGAGTTTTGGGGAAATGGAAGGAATTTTTTTGAGGAATTGTTAAATGTTGATAAAGAAGGGAAGCTGTGATTTCGTGTATGGGCAAGGGGGAAATAACATCTTGTAGGAGTGAGGAAGACCTTTGGAGTGTGGGGGAATTTTCGTGAGGCAGTGGGTAAAGAAAGGGGTAAGGCACCGGATTGAGGGGATAAAGATAGAAATGTTAAAAGGGGTGGGGATATTTTTTTTGGGAGTGTTGGTGCAATATTTAATAAATGTAGGGAAGAGGGTAATAACTAGGGATTGGCAGAGAGCTGCATAGTTCTTTGTATAAAGGCAAAGGGTTTAAAAAGAGTGCAAAATAATAGGGGATAAGTCTGTTGAGTGTACCTGGAAAAGTGTAATGGTAGAGTTAATTGAAAGAATTGGGAAGAAAGGGCGGGAATAGGATGGGCGATGAACAAGGAGGCTTTAGGAAAAGGTAGGGGTGTTGGCCCGGGTTGTTTACATTTTAAACAATAAGGGTGAACAGTATTTAGATAAGGCTAAAGATTTTTGTGGCATTTAGATTTGGAAAGGCGAAATGACGGGTGTAGGGGGGCAATGTGGCAGATTTGCAAGTGTAGGGTAGGAGTGGGTTACTGAAAGCGTGAAGAAGTTTTACGAGGAAGTGAGGCTCAATTTAGAGTATGTAGGAAAGAGGGAAATTTTTTCCAGCTAAAAGTGGGCCTTAGACAAGGATGTGTGAGTCACCGGGTTGTTTATATATTATAGGGGGGGTTTGTAGAGAAGTAAAGCGAGGGTCTGGCCAAGAGGGCGGGGAAAGTTAAAAGATAAAGAATCACACCCCAAAGTGGGAGTTGTCACAGCTGCTCTTTGCTGATGACACTGTGCTCTTGGGAGATCTGAAGAGAAGTTGCAGAAAATTGGGTGGTGAATTTGGAGGGTGTGCAAAGAAGAAAATTAAAAGGGTAATACAGGAAAGAGTAAGGTTATGAGGATAACAAAAAGATTAGGTGATGAAAATTGAATATCAGTTGGAGGGAGAGAGTAGGAGAGGTGAACGTTTTCCGTAATTTGGGAGTGGACGTGTCAGGGGATGGGCCCTATGAAAATGAGGTAAAATCATAGAATTGATGAGGAAAAGAGTGAGTGGTGCACTTGGATCTGTGGGACAAGACCTTGCCCTTTGGGGAGCAAAAGGGAAGTATGAGAGTATAGTTTTTACCAACGCTTTTAAATGGTTTGTGAAGCGGTTTTTGATAGATGTTTCAGCGAGGAGAAGGCTGGAGCAGTGGAATTCATTTCTAAAGGCCAATGTGTGTTGTGAATATAATGCAGAGAATTTAGTTTGAAAATAAGGAGGAGGTGGGGGATTCCCAAAAACTGTTGCCCAGAGGGCTGAGGAAGGGTTGTTGAGGTGGTTCGGACATGTAGAGAGAATGAGCGAAACAGAAACTTCAAGAGTGTATCAGTCTGTGTGGAAGGAAGGCGGGTAGGGTGGGCTAGGAAGGTTGGAGGGAGGGGTAAAGGAGGTTTGTGTGCGAGGGCTTGGACTTCCAGCGGGCTTGCGTGGGGCGGTTTGATAGGAGTGAATGGAGACGAATGGTTTTTAATACTTGAGTGCTGTTGGAGTGTGAGCAAAGTAACATTTATAAAGGGGATTCAGGGGAAACCGGCAGGCCGGACTTGAGTCCGGAGATGGAAAACAGTGCCTGCACTCGAAGGGGGGTGTAATGTTACAGTTTAAAACTGTAGTGTAAACCCACCCTTCTGGCAAGACAGTGATGGGTGAATTTGTGGTGAAAGTTTTCTTTTGGCCAACCTGCCTGTGGAATCGGCCGGTGTGATAATAAAAAAAAAAATAAAAAAATATATAATCAGCGTTTCTTGTTTAATTAACATGAAATTTTACTGTTTAGACGGAAAATATTATCGATTATAAAACACATTGCTAGTTAACTGTTTAGCAGGAAAATTACAATGTATAGTGGAAATTATTACTGTTTATTAGGAAAATGTGTGTGTGTGTGTGTGTGTGTGTGTGTGTGTGTGTGTGTTGTGTTGTGTGTGTGTGTGTGTGTGTGTGTGTGTGCGCGCGCGGGTGCGTGCACCTCAAAGCAAGCACATTGACATGACCTGCATAAAATAGAGACAGGTGCTTGTTTAGGAGTCAGACAGCTGGTGGTGGTGCAGCAGCAGTGATGGAAACACTTCACTGTAGTGGTATATTGCAGTGCCTCGCTGCAAACGTATCAATTTCTGTAGAGAATGGTCCACTCATAGAAAATGCTTTTTGAAGTGCCTTCATGTTTGTGTAAAATGGAAAGTTTAATATGAAAGTGAATGGTGACAGTGACAGACATGCACGCGCACACACACACACACACACACACACACACACACACACACACACACACACACACAAACACATACACACAGAATTTCTGTAGCTACAAATAGATAACCTCACGCACACTGCAGTTGTTTAACCAGCAAGATAAAAACTCCATGAACGGTTTTGTGGGGAATTTACCGTAATAATAATAATAATATTATTTTAATATATATATATATATATATATATATTTTATATATATATATATATATATATATATACAGGTGTGTGTGTGAACATTAAGTTACAAAGATGTTGAGGTAAACTTCAATGTATTGTTGATATATTTAGTAAATGACATACTTCAGACTCTTTTTTTATTCACCATCCAAACTTGATCCTAATTTCTTTATTTTTATTATGTGATCTTCCTTTATTATAAGATAATTGTACTGAAGGGAAGATTATGTGGGTAAGTGATATGTAGAAAGTAATTAAACCAGTCGAGTGATTTCCTCATGATCCGAGTGAAGATAATTACTCTGGGCAATTATTCTAATTATAATTAAGTCACCGGCGGACATAGGGGATTCCTTAACTCTCGATCTAAAATTATGAAAAGGAAAGGGGATTGAGAGATGAGAGACAAAGAAGAAGTAGCAAGAGGATGGAGAGATGAAGTGTATTGAGAGGTTAGAGGACAAAGAATGAAGGAGAGATGAAAGACGAGAGAATAAGGACAAAGAATGAAGGAGAGATGGAAGACGAGAGAATATGGACAAAGAATGAAGGAGAGATATACCACGAATATGGGCAAAGAATAGAGGAGAGATGAAAGACGAGATGAATAATAAAAGAATGTGAAAGGCTAGAGACGAGGCAGGAGAAAGGAAAGGTACAAAAAAAAAAAAATGGCTAAACATATACGGAAAAAGAGGCATAAGAGTTAAAATATCGTCGTTTATACTGATCCCGAGTTCCTACCTGGCAAATGTTTACGTTGAGAACTGCTGCCTGGTAATTTCTTTCCTCTGCGTTTGGGAGTTTCCAGCAAGTGGATCCGGACTCGAGGTATTCCCTCGGTACAACAGTGGTTGTAATCTGTGAACTAAATATTTTAGGGGATAACGTATATAGGTTGACTCACGAAATCGTAATGACACGACTCTCTACCGCGGGTTCAAGCCCCGCCCGTGGTATAGTTTGATATATAGGTTCTTTGACAGTAACTGAGAAGCGATGAAGCGCCAGGTGATGACTGAAGGAACGCTGGATGATGAGTGAAGGTATGCTGGGTGATGAGTGAAGGTATGCTGGGTATTAATTGGTGATTCTGTTCTCTGTGTATAAACACTGTGATGACACAATAACAGATGTTGTTAAGAAAAGACACAGGTGCAGGACAAGCTTTCATTGTGGCAATATTACGCTCTATGTGGCACTACAGAGTTTTATCAAGCTGCACATAAAGCTATAACCAGCAGGCAATGTTATCATAACAAGAACTTGCTCTATAACCGTGTTTCCTCCATTATTGTCGTCAGTTCACTTCTTGTAATTCTATGTTCTTTGCTTCTTTGTAGTTATTCTTTCTGCATAGTATTTCAGTATAGAAATTTTTTTTTTTTTGAGGGTTTGTGTTTGAAACGGACTTTCCTAATATGAGCCAGTAGACCTGCTGCAGTGTTCCTCCATTCCTTTGTTCCTTTGTGGCTTGAATCCAAAGCAAGTGTGGAAGAGATTGGTGCAGGTGTTGTAGCCACCTATGAAAAAATCAATGGCAGCAGAAGGTGGCAGTGAGAGAAGGACCTCTACTGGAGACACTACAAAAGCCGTACTGAAGAGTGTCTAGTAGCAGGAGGAGGTGTCTTTAGTGTCAAGTGACTCCGAGGAATTAATTGAGTTTCTTTTACTATATGCTCTCTGATGAGAAGGCGAAGGTGCGCATCTATTACTTTAAGACATTTATAAATTTATCAAGAAATTTATAAATGACTAAAGTATAATTGTAGGAAGCAGTGGGAATTTGTTCCTGCTTTCATAGACTGACCTCGTGATTTCCCAGGCGAGAGCCGTCGTACAGGGTAAGCGAACACAGGCATGTAAAGAAAAATTCACGTAGAATGGATGTAAATAAGTTCTCAGGGTGTGAGTGGAATTCGAACTCTCGATATGAACGTCTATAGTTTACAAGCCCACCTTGATATACAGTCATTTCTAGAAAACATTAGAATGCCAGATGTACCAAAAGGTATTTACGTCTCTTCAGAGCAGTAAGTGTGAGCGTCCTTAACAGATATTAGAGAATGTAAGTAAACACACTAGCCTCCCACCAGCCACAATACCAAAATATATTCAAGACAACTGTCAACAATGCTCTGTGGCCTGGTTTAGCCCCGGCTCTTTTTTCTACGACTCAAGACATTCCTCTCCAGAACAATTCTTCGTCTGTCCCCACTTCCCCCTCACCCCTTGTGGGTCTTACCTGTGAGTCGAGTTCAGTTCAATTCAGAGAATGTATATGCTATCACAGTTTATAAGGTATTGCCTGGCACCCATCTCCTCTGTCGTGGAAAATTCATCAACTTATAAAGATACTGAAGAAAGTTCCTTCGACTTCTGTTTACACTAAAAGCTACTAAGGCAAAATTTCTGAATGAAACAAAGTTTTTGAAAAGTTGCTTACAGAGTTAGCTAGTTTCATAGTGCACATGATAAGATAATCAGTGGTTGTAGTGTTTTAAACACATGTGAAAAACACAGTATCCCTTAATCGATCCTCTTGAGAGTTCGTTTCCCAATCAAAAGGACTTGAGTCGAATCCTAGACGAGGTGAGACGTATGGGCAAGCTTTTGAACACTTGCTGCCCGTCCTACTTACCAGTAGATTTATGCCTATGTAACAGTCATGTTCTGCTGGACAACTCATAAAAGACCCATAAGAAAATAAGCACTCTGCTTGACTTGCTTGAGATATTAGCCCTCCGGGGTTACAAATCCACAAAAAGTCTTCTTCAAAAAGGCGTGACGTCGCGAGGCAGTGAGTTCGAAGCCCACTTTGTGCTAGTGGCTTCTTTCATGTACACCGCTCGGGCCAGTTGAGTGGAAGATTGTTTAGCCTTCCTTGCTCCTTTCAAAGAAAGGGTTTATTTCCAGCTCACTCCAACAAGAATTCGATGATCATGGATCAGAGCAACAGTGTTTGGTCAGGTGGCTCTGGGAAGCAATTGTAGAAGTCGTGGATTCCAATCTCAATTTACTGTGGTGTTTACATGTGGGTAATTGCACGAAAGCATCCACGTATTTCTGTTCTTGTATATTTAATATTTATCCATAACAACCACTGTGAAAAAAAACGAAATTCCAAGCGCTTTCGTGACTTCTCACATTATCAATAGTGCCTTGATAATGTGAGAAGTTACGAAACAGAGAAATTCCGTTGGAATTTCTCTATTTTTTTCAGAGTGGTTGTTCTGCATATTGTAATATCACCTGTTTACTGTTATCTTACTGCATTTATATTTATATATACACATGTATATACTCACTGAACCAACGAATTTTGGGATTAGAAAAATCCCTGTGATTTTCCCTATCAGTATTATAGGAAAATCGCAGGGAAATATCCAAGACAATCTCTCAGCTGTAGACCCGGTAAGGCGAAACTTAGTCTGAATTACCTCTCCAAATGCTGCTTTCGTTTGTAACCAACAAGCTATGTATGAGGCACAAGGCAAAACTATGTGATGGATATAGAGCAAGATCTTATCGAGACATCATTTTGGAATAAGAAAATCTTGGCCGAGTCTCTGAAACTTCTCAGTAAACGTTTGTTTTGTTCCATGTGCCTTTATCTTCCTGAAAGAAATACATATTTCAACCAACGTTAAGTACGCCACAGAGTGTTCGTGACGCAGTAGTGTTTTGTTAGTCAGCAACATGTGCCCTGACACAGGTTTATACCAGATAATAACACGTTAAGTGCTGAACCATCCGCTGGCCTTTCAGAGATACATTTTCCATTCCATTAAGTAAAAACTGCAAATAGCAACTTCCTGGAAAAGATAATGCAAAGGTAGATGCCACATGAGCCGAGAGAGAGAGAGAGAGAGAGAGAGAGAGAGAGAGAGAGAGAGAGAGAGAGAGAGAGAGAGAGAGGTAGGGATCATCCCACATCGGCCCCACTCCACCTCAGTCCCTCCATCCTCGCACGAAAAAGCGTCATAGCAAAAATGCGAGCAAGTTACCGTGGCTGAGCCTTTCCCCTTCCCAAAACCCCGCCCCCTTTGAAACATTTTCCCTTTTGTTCAATTTTCTCTTGGATCTTCCCCAAAAGGAGAGGGAAGGAAAATTTTCCGGCTTCTTCCTTCTTTTTTCCCCTCGCTTCTTTTTTTTTTTTTATTTAAAACGGGGGGGGGGGTTACCCCTCCTTACCACGTGACATGTCTCACTGTATCCTTGGAATTTGGGAAAAAATGGGGAAAGACGAGAGAGGGAAATCTGGGAGGAGAGAAGCCCTCCTGGAGCTTTCCTTCACTCCAAATGATGCTTGCGCTGCCTCAGGGCACCCCAATTTTAGTATACTACAATTTTTCCCCTTTATTTTATTTATATATTTTAAAATATATAAATATATATATTATTTATAATATATATTTTATATTTATATATTTTAAAATTTATATTTAGTAAAGGGAGTAGGTTGGGGGACAGCAACCCCAAACCCCGGGAAGAAATCCCCTTTCCCGCCAGAAAACTGTGAAACAAAAACCTGTAAAAATGTTTTTCTTTATGGTAGGATTGCTGGTTTCTTTTTTGTCTCAAAAACACGCTAGATAACAGGGAATCTTTTTAATCCTTTCTTTTAAAATTTGGTCCCCAATTCACAGACACGCCCCTGCATATATTTATACGTAATCTAGGTTTTTTCCTTTTTTCTTAAAAAAGCTCTTGTTTTCTTTATTTCTTCTTTTTGTCCTGGGGAAGTGGAAAAGAAACTTTTTCCCCCGAAGCCATGCGGGGGCGTATGAAAGGGACTAAAATGCCGGGAGCAAGGGGTAGTTTCCCCTTCTCCGTAGAATTTTTCTAAAAAAGGGGGAAGGGAAAAAAAAACTTTATTTAAAAAGGGATGCTTTAAATGTGCGTGGAGGGAGTGCGGATGGGCACAAGAAACAGATGATTGTGATGTTATGAATGAAAAGAAGTTGGAGTCGGGCCCTAAGCGAAAAAAGTGAAGGGGGTAGGAGAGTTTCAGGGGGGGGGGGGAAAAAAAAAAGGGATTAAATTTGGAGTATCTGAGGAGTTAGAGAAAAGGAAGGGGTAGCAGTAATGTTAAATGATCAGTTTAGGGAAAGGAGAAAAGAGAATATAAATTGTGTAAATTCAAGAATTATGTGGATTAAAGTAAAGGTTGGATGCGAAAAGTGGGTCATAATAAGCGTGTATGCACCTGGAGAAGAGAGGAATGAGAGGAAGGAGAGAGAGATTTTTGGAGATGTTAAGTGAATGTATAGGAGCCTTTGAACCAGTGAGAGAGTAATTGTGGTAGGGGACCTGAATGCTAAAGTGGGGAAAAAACTTTTAGAGAGGGTGTGGTAGGTAAGTTTGGGGTTGCCAGGTGTTAATGATAATGGGGAGCCCTTTGACTGAACTTTGTATAGAAAGGGGTTTAGTTATAGGTAATACATATTTTAAGAAAAAGAGGATAAATAAGTATACAAGATATGATGTAGGGCAAAATGACAGTTAGTTTGTTGGATTATTTTTTTTTGGGTGGGATAAAAGATGTTGAGTAGACTTCAGGATGTACATGTTTATAGAGGGGCCACAGATATATCAGATCACTTTTAGTTGTAGCTACACTGAGAGTAAAAGGTAGATGGGTTACAAGGAGAATAGAAGCATCAGGGAAGAGAGAGGTGAAGGTTTATAAACAAAAAGAGGAGGCAGTTAGGGTAAGATATAAACAGCTATTGGAGGATTAGATGGGTAATGAGAGCATAGGAAAATGGGGTCGAAGAGGTATGGGGTAGGTTTAAAAATGTAGTGTTAGAGTGTTCAGCAGAAGTTTGTGGTTACAGGAAAGTGGGTGCAGGAGGGAAGAGGAGCGATTGGTGGAATGATGATGTAAAGAGAGTAGTAAGGGAAAAAATGTTAGCATATGAGAAGTTTTTACAAAGTAGAAGTGATGCAAGGAGGGAAGAGTATATGGGGGGAAAAAGAAGGGGTTAAGGGGTGGTGAAGCAATGTAAAAAGAGAGCAAATGAGAGAGTGGGTGAGATGTTTCAACAAATTTTGTTGAAAATAGAAAAAGTTTTGGAGTGAGATTAACAAGTTAAGAAAGCCTAGGAACAATGGATTTGTCAGTTAAAAATAGGAGAGGAGGTTATTAAATGGAGAGTTAGAGGTATTGGGAAGATGGAGGGAATATTTTGAGGAATTGTTAAATGTTGATGAAGATAGGGAAGCTGTGATTTCGTGTATAGGGCAAGGAGGAATAACATCTTGTAGGAGTGAGGAAGAGCAGTTTTGAGTGTGGGGGAAGTTCGTGAGGCAGTAGGTAAAATGAAGGGGGTAAGGCAGCCGGGATTGATGGGATAAAGATAGAAATGTTAAAAGCCCGGGGGGGATATAGTTTTTTGGGGTGGTTTTGGTGCAATTATTTAAAAAAATGTATGGAAGAGGGTAAGGTACCTAGGGATTGGCAGAGAGCATGCATAGTTTCTTTGTATAAAAACAAAAGGGGATAAAGAGAGTGCAAAATTATAGGGGGATAAGTCTGTTGAGTATACCTGGTAAGTGTATGGTAGAGTTATAATAGAAAGAATTTAAGAGTAAGACGGAGAATAGGATAGCAGATGAACAAGGAGGCTTTAGGAAAGGTAGGGGGTGTGTGGGGGCCCGGTGTTTACAGTGAAAACATATAAGTGAACAGTATTTAGATAAGGCTAAGAGGTCTTTGTTGCATTTATGGATTTGGAAAAGGGTTTTGACAGGGTGGATAGGGGGGCAATGTGGCAGATGTTGCAAGTGTATGGTGTGGGGTAGGTTACTGAAAGCAGTGAGAGTTTTTACGAGGATAGTGAGGCTCAAGTTAGAGTATGTAGGAAAGAGGGAAATTTTTTTCCCAGTAAAAATAGGCCCTTTGACAAGGATGTGTGATGTCACCGTGGTTGTTTAATATATTTATAGATGGGGTTGTAAGAGAAGTAAATGCGAGGGTCTTGGCAAGAGGCGTGGAGTTAAAAGATAAAGATCACACACAAAGTGGGAGTTGTCACAGCTGCTTTTGTGATGACACTGTGCTCTTGGGAGATTCTGAAGAGAAGTTCCAGAGATTGGTGGATGAATTTGGTAGGGTGTACAAAAGAAGAAAATTAAAGGTGGGCTACAGGAAGAGTAAGGTTATGAGGATAACAAAAAGATTAGGTGATGAAAGATTGGATATCAGATTGGAGGGAGAGAGTATGGAGGAGGTGAAGTATTCAGATATTTGGGAGAGGGACGTGTCAGTGGATGGGTCTATGAAAGATGAGGGAACATAGAATTGATGAGGGAAAAAGAGTGAGTGGTGCACTTAGGAGTCTGTGGAGACAAAGAACTTTGTCCTTGGAGGCAAAGAGGGGAATGTATGACAGTATAGTTTTACCAACGCTCTTATATGGGTGTGAAGCGGGGGTTTGATGAATGTTGAAACGAGGAGAAGGCTGGAGGCAGTGGAGATGTCATGTTGAGGGCAATGTGTGGTGTGAATATAATGCAGAGAATTCGTAATTTGGAAGTTAGAAGGAGGTGCGGGATTACCAAAACTGTTGTCCGAGGGTGAGGAAGGGTTGTTGAGGTGGTTCGGCTTTGTAGAGAGAATGGAGCGAAACAGAATGACTTCAAGAGTGTATCAGTCTGTAGGGGGAAGGGGAAGGGGGGGTTTAGGGGTCGGCCTAGGAAAGGTTGGAGGGAGGGGGTTAAAGGAGGTTTTGTGTGCGAGGGGCTTGGACTTCCAGCAGGCATGCTGAGCGTGTTTGATAGGAGTGAATGGGAGACAAATGGTTTTTAATACTTGACTGCTGTTGGAGTGTGAGCAAAGTAACATTTATGAAGGGATTCAGGGAAACCGGCAGGCCGGGACTTGAGTCCTGGAGATGGGAAGTACAGTGCCTGCACTTGAAGGAGGGGTGTTATGTTGCAGTTTAAAAAATGTAGTGTAAAAACCTTCTGGCAAGGGCAGTGATGGAGTGAATGATTTGGTGAAAGTTTTTCTTTTCGGGCCCACCCTGCCTTGGTGGGAATCGGCCAGTGTGATAATTTAAAAAAAAATATATATATTATATTTATATATATATATATATTTTATATATATATATATATATATATTATATATATATATATATTATATTTAAAATATGTAAGGAAGGCAATTGTAGTTACTTATGAGTCAATAAGAAAACTGCGTTAGAACATTTAATGATGTAAACACCACTGACAGGAATATTATACCTAGATGCTCCAACAAGATAAGTAATTGTGTGAGTAGTGATTTAAAACAACCAAAAGAGAAAGAGACGCATAAAAATAACAGGGCAACCATAAACAATCTACTTAACCTCCACTACCTTAGGGAAGAAGTACGGACAGTCACGTCTTCAGACAGGCAAATCTTTTTTCCCGTCCACGTCACTGACACGTTATGTATCTTTGTGTCCAGCGGAGCTGCCAGTGTCCTAAAATTTTGGCTATCGTTGTTATAGCAGGTTCAGACAGACCAGGTCTGAGAGGTGATATTTTGGTATCTGAAGACAAACCACTATGTTGCTTGTCCTGTGGTGGCTTTAAGAACATAAGAACATAAGAAAGGAGGAACACTGCAGCAGGCCTGTTGGTCCATACTAGGCAGGTCCTTTACAATTCATCCCACTAACAAAACATTTGCCCAACACAATTTTCAATGCCACCCTAGAAACAAGCTCTGATGTGCACGTCCCACTCAAATCCAACCCCTCCCACTCATGTACTTATCCAACCTAAATTTAAAACTACCCAAAGTCCTAGCCTCAATAACCTAACTAGGTAGACTGTTCCACTCATCAACTACCCTATTTCCAAACCAATACTTTTCTATGTCCTTTCTAAATCTAAACTTGTTTAATTTAAATCCATTACTGATTGTTTTACTGCGTCGCCTGTCTTAGTTTTAGACTTTCCCCATTAATACCCCCGGGTTTAATGTTTTTAGCACTAGCCCAACCGCTTTAAACCAAATAAATCTTGTTTGAAATTGACCCCGCTTTAAACCAACAGGTTTTTGTAAACAGTAAAACGGGGATACAGCATTAAATTTTAAATTTCCAAGGGGTTATGTCACGTATAGAACCCCAATTTTTAACAAAACAGGTCATGTTTTTGACTGGGCACAGAAATTAACACTAGCGGGTTTAATGTCACGGGAACTAGACAAAGCATTTTCACCAACAGGTCATGTTCCCCCAAAAACACCCCCATCACAAAAAGCCCCATTGCCCCCACTTTTGGCACCCCCTACGTTGCTTTTTTATTTTCCCGCAGAAATCTTTGAACTTGGGGAAAATTAGTCCCCTGAATGAGTGGAAGCTAGATTTTAAAATTTAAATGGGAAGGAAATTTGTTGTTATTTTTTAATCTCGTTTTTGACAAAAAGGGAACAAAGTTTTTCTTTTCTTGAGATAAAAAAATCATGGGATTTTGGCCCCCCCTTTTTCCACTGAGAAAGAAGCCCTTGCCCTCTTGCCTTAAAGGGATTGTTTTTAAAACTGGCTCCCAAAAAGATCCCGAAAAATGCTTAAAAAAAAAGGGTTTCCTTAAAGAAAAAGACTTACAAAAAAGGGCATTTTTTCTTAAGGGGCCTTGCCCCCGTAGTCAAAGCAAAATTAGTTTTCCATTTATAAAGCAAGAGTTTGAAATTTTAATTATACAATAAATACTTAAAAATTTTTTTCATGGAAAAATTTTTCCATCAGGGGGGGTTTTGCCTGCCCTTCTAAAATTTAGTGAAAAAAAAAGATAATTTGGATGTTTTCTGTTTGCAGGAAGGTAGTTTGGAAAATGGGGAAGCCCCTCCCCCAAATTTCCCTGGTTATGAGCTTATAAACCTAAGGTCACCAATTTGGGTGATGTATGTAGAAAGAAATTCCCACTTTTCACCCCTTTTCCTTGCAGAGTCGAGTTAACATGCAGTATTCATGGTGTAAAAATTTTTTATGCGGGGCGTTTTTTCCCATTTTTTTTTTTAATCTCTATGCCCCAGCGAACCGCTTCGCCCTGAGGCTTTACCAGATCGCATAAAAAGTAAAAACCTACCTTAAATTTTTGGAGATTTTTTTTGAGAATAAAAATTTTTGGGGTGGGCTATAACAAAACAAGGGAAACAAATATGTTTTTGGGTTAAATAAAAAACCCCATGAAAATGTTAAAAAAATTGTGGGCACAAAGGGGCCTACTCACTTTTTATGGGGGGCCAAAATGGGATCTTTTGTCTTGGTTTTAAATTAATCATTACAGGAATGCTCTGTCATATTTGATGATCTTCAAATCTGATCATTTCCCCAAGACTAAACCAATGTCAATTTTTAAAATCACTTTTTCCCGCAAATCAAGGGCTAATTTACAGAAGGAGGAAACTTTTCAAACCTGAACACAGGGGACAATTTATTAACCCTTGGTCAAGGGTTTATAAGAATTACGACCCCTTGGGCACACAAAAATTTAATGATTTTTTAAATTTTACCACTATTGAGGTTTTTCCCCACAGATAAAGTGGGCAGGAATAGGAAAAAAAGACCCCCCACTAAAAATAAAAAATTAAAAACCAATTTAAAAAACTATAATGATCCACAGCACGCTTTCTAACCAGAACTAGGGGTTGGGTTTAAAGCTTTTAGGGGAAATTTTGAACCCCAGACCCCCAAAAAAAACGTTCAAGCTGCACTAAAAAAAGAAAGGGAAATAAAAAGGGAAAGAACTTAGGCAACGGGGAAGGGGAAACCCATTTTTGTTAGTGGATTAAATGGGTCCCCCCCTTTGAGTTTGGCTTTGGAAAGGTTTTAAATAAAATAACCGGGAAAAAGACTGGCAATTTTGCTCATCCCTTTTCTTAAAAAGCAAATAAACCCATAAATACGGGCCCAAAAAAATCCAGGATAAAAGTTTCCATATCTTTAGAAAAAATTTAATAAAGTACTTCTGAAGAAATGTTGAAACTGATTAATTTTTTTTGGCCAAAATATTGATGAGATTTTTTGGGGTTTTTAAACCGAGTTTAAATTTTTGATAATGAATTTAAAACCGAAGGTCGTCAATGTCCTGGAGAGGATGGTTTTAACCCTTTTGTATTCTCAGAACTCAAAGGCACGTTCCTGAAAACCCCCCTTTTTTTTGGGCACTGTTATAATTTTCATTTTAAATTGAGGGGTTTTTCCCTACTTCCTGGCCCAATAGTCTCATTGTGGCCTATCCTTAAACCCCCCAACAGCCTGATCCCATTTAGGCCGTTTCCCCTTTTAAAACTAGTTTTTCTTTGAAAAACTTTTGAAAAAATTTGAGGGCTTAACAGACTGTCTACAAAATCAGACCCAATTTTCCCCCCTACCTCTAGGGGTTTTCAAAAAAGGGAAAAAGTGTGCAGAACTGTTTTTCCCACCTTTCTCATGACACCCCCTCTATATTTTTTACCCTTTTTTGATCTAAAATCTGCTTTGATATTGCAAACAGAACCGTTTTTTCTACATAAACCCTCCCCCAAAATAAATTATTTGTGGAAAGCTTACTCTGTGGAAAAATTGGGATCCCGTCAATAGAGTTTCCTTGTCCTTTACCAAGGCTTCAGAGTGATTCTAAAGAAATGTTTTTTAGGAAACCCCGCAGGGAGGATTTCTTAGTCCCTTTGCTTTTTTTAATTTTCCTGATTAATGCTCTCCAAAAAATGCTTCCCTCCCCTCCCCCAAAACATATAGTTTTAAAAATCTTGTGTGAATCTTGATCCTCCCCAAACAGGGCATAAGAAGTAAATTTAACCTTTTTAATGAAGTTAAAGAAATTTTGGTAATCGATGGGCCCCTCTTTAAATATCTTCCTCTAAAACAAAGATTTAAAAAAGAAAACCCGGACATCCCCCCCCTTTCTATTTGGGGTAAAAATTTCATTAGTACTTTAAAAAAATTACAGATTTTTTTGGGTGTAGATGTACCCTTTAAAAAAATCCAATTTTCCAAAACCCTAAAAAAGAAATGCAAAGTAGGCTAAAAATCCCTCTAAAAGGGCGGGTTGGGCTGGCTAAAACCCCCAATATGGTGCTAATTTTAAAATCGTGAGAATAGGGACATAGGTTTTTTGGGCCCTTTAAAATTGTTTTTAAATCTCCCATGTTGAAATTAGTAGAGAAAGTTCTCTTGCCCCTTGGGGGTTTAATGAAAAAGGGAGCTCTAAAGGTTTATTCTTGGCTTTTCCCAGATCTACAAAAGGTTTTTAAATGGGGAAGGAGTTTGGGGGTTTTCTAGTTCAGGGGATGGGGGGATTTTTAAAATTTTAACACTGTATCGGTATTAAAAATTTTGAGAACAAACCCAGACACTGTACAGTAAATTTCTTACCAATTTTTCTAGGGGGAAAATAACATAGATCTAAATGGATTGTAAAAAAACCTTTTGTAATTTTTTTAATTTTTTATAACCTACAGGGAAACTGTATCCTGTAGGCAACAAGGCATTTCCCCCCCAGGGAAAGATGTGTTCTTTTTAATATCAATCCCAACCAAGTCCCCCAAAAAAGCTCTTTGGGAAATTTAACCCCTTTCCCTTTAAAATCTCTTTTTTAGAGCAATGCCCCCAAAAAAAAATTTCTCCCCTAGCCGGTAGTAAATTAAGTTATACAAGTTATATACCTGATGGATTTTAAACAGGATTTCTTCTGGCGGGGTTTGCTTTGCTTTGTTGCCACCTCCCTAGTTAAGAAAAGATAATAAATTTGAGTTTGGCATAAGAATTTAAAAAAACCCGGGGTTCTACACTGCAAACTGAATTTTTTTGCAATCTAATGGCGCTAAAGCTAACCTAAAGACCCTGGTTGCTCTATCATCATTTGATTCTATGTCATCATTGAAAAACTCTTGGGTCATATAAAGACTCCCAAAAAAAACTTTGGGTCATTGGGGGAAACCAGGTATAGTCTTTAAAAAAAATTTGGGCAAAAAGGGAATTTTAATGTAAATTTCTATGGTTTCCCCTTTACACATTTGGGTTAAATCCTTCATATAAAGTTGGGTATGGGTTTGCCCAAAAAGAGTACCCAGAAGGAGAAAGTAGAAAATAACTTTGGTATAAAATGTGTCTAGCATTAGGAATAATATTAGGAGAGAAGTAAATTTAAAGAAAATGATTGTTATAGGAATGCAGTTAGAAGCCTTTGGGAGATATATAAACCCCCTTTTTAAAAAACATGAACGTAGATAAGTATGTTTATGGAGCAACTTGCAATGTGAAACGACTGACTGAAGTTGTAGTGGCCAGGTTTTGGGTTGGTTAAAGTACTTCTGGCCGGGTTTGGGGGGGCACACAGGGTGATGATCCAAAACTAAATTTAAAATTAAATTTTATCAGGCATTTTGGTCCTTTCTTGAAACATATGTGCTTATTGTTCCTTTTTTGAGGAATTTTTGGGGCAGACGTATTTAAAAACCTATGTGAAATGCAAGATATTTAAATTTAAAGAAAATAAGATCCCCGAATACCAAACAAAATTTTCCCAAAAATTTTTTTGTTAAAAAGATAAGTGAAAAAATTTGATATGTAGATTTTAAATCCTAAGTATTCCTGTTAAACCCCTTTTGGGGGGAGTTTCCCGGCCTTTTGTGAATCCCTTTTGTCTCGCGCCTACCCTCCAAGGGTGGAAATTTTGGGTGCACAATAAAATGCCACTTCCCGGGGGCAAAATCTAAAATTAATTCTTTTAAAAAACTCTTTCAGTAAGTTGTATATTGCTTTTACTCAACTTTAAAAAAATTTGGAAAAATTTAAAAAACAGAGTTTTATTAGGGACGAAAGCCACTTGAACTTAATTTTTGGGACTTTGGCTGGTTTTTTTTTTTTTAAAAAACTACCCCAACATTGCCACCAAAATGTAATGGGATGGATTTAAAGATTAAAAATATACAAAGTAAAAAATTCCCAACCCCTTTAAAAATAATGACATACTAGGGTTTTTTTACTTAAAGAAAAATCTATACTAAGAAATCTCCCTTTTTTAATTTTTGCTACATAGTACATACATTCCCTTTTGTAAAAAACACCCCAAGCTTCAACCCCCTTACAAAAAACCCGGGACAAAGGAGAAAGGAACTTATAAAAGAAAGGTTTCGGTTCGACTTTGACCTTAAATAGGCACAACTAAAAGGGCGGGAAGGGAAAGGAAATCAGTTTTTTTACGAGAGGGTGACTAGTTATTTGGATATTTTTTCCCGTCACGATATTTTGCTTTAATTTTTCATCAAAAATTGTCTGTGTTATAATTAGTTTTTTCCTTTGGGCCGAAAAAGACAAAGAAAAAATGTGAAAAAATTTGAAAAAAGCTGTCAGTTTGGGTGTTGTCCTTTTTCCCCGTACAAGTAACGATAGCGGGTTTAAATAGTTCCCTTTTCCCCTTTTCAAGAACCCGATATTTTTTGTGGGGCCTTCCCCCTAAAGAAAATTTATAGCGTTTTTGTAGTTCCCTTCCCCCCGTTCGGGGTAGGCCCTTATTGTTTCTATTTCTAACCTTTGATAAATTTCCCCGTATCGAAGAGGAAAGGGAAAAAGGTGCGGAACAAGCTCTTGTTGGAAAAAACTTTCGCCAGTGTAGTTTGGTTTTTTCCAAAAAAAGCTTTTCTCAAAACCAACCCCTGGCCCAAGATATTTCGATCCAGCGTCCAGTATACTTTTTAAGATTCTGGTGATATTTCTTGTCTATCAGTTATATTCATTACAATTAATTGATATCAAAATCATTAGATCAAAGTAGTAATACTTAAAATCCTCTAAATACAATACTTTTGAACCTAATATTTTTGTCGAAAGTTGGGAGAAATTATATAAGTTGGAAAATATTCTCAATTGTATGTGACCGTGTTTATAAAAAGATATTTTTTAAGTGACATTAGTCCCCCCTCAAAATTTTATTTGATGTCTCTAAGGGACATCAATCACCTATCAAAACTATTTGATGTCTCTTTCTAAGGGACATCAATCACTTTTCAAAATTTTATTTGATATCTCTATCCGTGGGACATAAATCACCTTTCAAAACTCTATTTAATGTCTCTTTCCAGATGACATCAATCACCTCTCAGAGTTCCAGCACAAGTGAGGAATCTTTAGGTACTTCACAGACTGAACGATAAAAATCAATAAAGTGATAAAAGAATTCCTTCTGCGCATTGCTTTATTCCAAAGATTTATTCACTACATTTTCACGATAAAATAAAGGCCAGTTTATTGCTTTAAAGAGTAAAAAAAATATTTATTTGCATAATTCATTTAGAAAATCAGAATATGAATTCAGAATCAATGCAAAAAAATAGTTTGTTTAAAAGTGTGTGTCTATACAAAGACCTTCCTCCCTTCACTCTTATTTTTCCATTCTCTTCTTTTCCCTTTCACTCTCTCTTCCGTCTCTCACGCTCATCCCTTTTCTCTTTTGTGAGTGGTTCAATGATTGTAGTTTAGTGTGTGTATGTGTGTGTGTGTGTGTGTTGTGTGTGTGTGTGTGTGTGTGTGTGTGTGTGTGTGTGTGTGTGTGTGTGTGTGTCTGTGGTGTGTGTGTGTGTCTGTGGTGTGTGTGTCTGTCTGTGGTGTGTGTGTGTGGTGTCTGTGGTGTGTGTTGTCTAGGTGTGTGTGTTGTGTGTGTCTGTGGTGTGTGTTGTGGTGTGTGTGTGTGTGTGTGTCTGTGGTGTGTGTGTGTGTGGTCTGTGGTGTGTGTGTGTGTGTATCTGTGGTGTGTGTGTGTGTATCTGTGGTGTGTGGTGCGTGTGTCTGTGGTGTGTGTGAGTCTGTGGTGTGTGTGTGTCTGTGGTGTATGTGTGTGTCTGTGGTGTGTGTGTCTGTGCCTGTGTGTGACTGTACTCACCTATTTGTACTCACCTATTTGTCGTTGCAGGGGTCGAGTCATAGCTCCTGGCCCTGCCTCTTCGCTGATTGCTACTAGGTCCTCTCTCTCCCTGCCCCATGAGCTTTATCATACCTCGCCTTAAAACTATGTATGGTTCCCGCCTCCACTACGTCACTTTCTAGGCTATTCCACGGCCTGACTACTCTATGACTGAAGAAATACTTCCTAACATCCCTTTGATTCATCTGAGTCTTCAACTTCCAATTGTGACCTCTTGTGTCTGTGTCCCTTCTCTGGAACATCCCGTCTTTGTCCACCTTGTCTATTCCGCGCAGTATTTTATATGTCGTTATCTTGTCTCCCCTGACCCTCCTGTCCTCCAGTGTCGTCAGGCCGATTTGCCTCAACCTTTCTTCGTAGGACAATCCCCGTAGCTCTGGGACTAGTCTTGTTGCAAACCTCTGCACTTTCTCTAATTTCTTGGCATGACTGTGTGTGACTGTGTGACTGTGTGTGACTGTGTTATGACGAACAGGTAAAACTTGCGATTTTGGCTCAAATAGCAACGCTCTTCTTGCCGAATAAGGCAAGCGATGATCTCTGTGTGCAATAATTTCGCAAAAATCATTCTGTAAACTTATCTAAAATATATTTAGTTGTGTTAGGCTAAATTACGTTGCGCTTGTTATAATAAGGTTAGGTAATGTTTTCTAAGGTTCTTATGGTACAAAATTATTTTTTACATTAATATAAATGAAAAAAATATATCTTTAACATAAGAGAAAATTTTAGAAAGGACTTAATTTTAAACGAGTTCTTGCTAATTGATCAGCTTTACCTATTCGGCACGACAAACACACACACACACACTTATATATATATATATATATATATATGTCGTGGAATATGCAAACTGGTCAATTAGCAGAACTCATTTTAAAATTAAGTCCATTTTAAATTTTCTCTTTACGTTTAAAGATTATTTTTTTCATTAATGTTAATGTAAAAATTTATAATTTTGCACCAAAAGGAACTTAGAAAACTTACCTAACCTTATTATAACAAGCGCAATTTATTTTAGCCTAGCCCAACTAAGAAATTTTGATTTCTTACAATAATTTTACAAAAAACATACAGTGAAATATAATTTTTTTTTAGGTTCAGATGACTTTGGCGAAATTATTGCATACACAAATTTCACTGTCCTATATGCAAGATGAAATTGGTAATTAAGCCATGATCGCAAGTTCTGCCTTTTCGGCACGAAATTATATATATAATTATATATAAAATTATAATATATATATATATATATATTAACATAATGTCGTGCCGAATTGTAAAATGGTCAATTAAAGAATCTTTAAAGTAATCCTTTCTGAAATTTCTTTTGTACTTATAGATACATTTTTTTCATTAATGTTGATGTAAAAATTTATAATTTGCACCACAAGAATCTTAGAAAACTTACTAACCTTGTTATAACAAGCGAAATTATTTTAGCTAATCAGCTAAATATATTTTAAATAACTTTACAATAATTTAATACTAAACAAACACAATGAAATATATTTTTTTCGTTAGGTTCAGAATGATTTTTGCGAATTATTGCATACACAAATTTTCACTTGTCTATATGCAAGATGATGTGTATTTAAGCAAATGCAAGTTCTGCATTCGGCACGACATATATATATAATCTGACATGTATATATACATATATAATTTAATATAATATAAAACAGTAATAGCAGTGCACGATGAGTATGCACTGGCGGCCACCCTCACCACCCAACCAAACTACCTATAAGTCAACTCATTCGCAACCAAACACTCCCCCCTCCCCCCTCACAACACACCTTGTTCAGATATTGTACACAGACTTTTAAATAACTAATCAAACAAAGAATAATACAAGTACAACTGAATTTAAAATAAATGGTCTTTTCTACTGGAAAAAATTCCCTTATTCATATACATATTTCCTGTTATTCGTCTCACTGACACAATATTAATTATACTTTGCTGGTATATTTTTTTTTTTAACTTTCATCGTATTTCTCTTATTCACTTAAGGATATAATTGCCGCCTTGACGTGTTATTACACTATGTATAAAAAATAACTAAAAAAGGCACAATACCGTGACTGGAACGATATACAAATAACCCGCACATATAAGAAAGGAGCTTACGACGACGTTTCGGTCCGACTTGGACCATTTACAAAGCCAAACTGACTTTATAAATGATCGAAGTCGGACCGAAACTTCGTCCGAAACTTCTATGTGCGGGTTATGTGTGTACACTATATCACCAATTATTATTATAATCAAAAAGAAGCGCTAAGCCACAAGGGCTATACAGCACAATATCACCAAACATCAGAAAAATGACTGCTGACAAGTACTTACCGCTCTGGTTCCCGCAACAACACACAGCTCTACACTGCTGCACACGCTCCACGCTTCACATCAACACCTCCACAATATTAATGATACAAGCAAACCTGGTTCACTGTTTAATGTACTTTTGTCCATATTAATGTACTCTATATGTAATGTACTCTTCATAATATCATTGCACTTTCGCCATTTGTAAGTCACTTTGGCATTGTTAAAGAGGTTTCAAGTTGCTACTGTGTCCAAATTATAATTATTATTATAATCAAGGGGGAAGCGCTAAACCCGGAGGATTATACAGCGCCTGGGTGGGGGGGATGTGGAAGGCATTCAGGCTTAATTCGGGGAACTGGAGCAGAGATCCAATTTCCTAAATCAAGAGCCCCTCACCAACTGTGTCCAAAGACGACTGTACACTGTACCTTATTGCAATGTCGTCACCTGTATATAACAGAAGCACTGTCACGCTTTTTATAAGTGAAATACACTAAAATTAACATAATAAATCTTGAATTTTTCAATTAATCTCTCCGGTCATTGTGTCGTTTTTACACAGTTATATTTTCCGCTAACTTTCAGTAACGATATAATTTTTTTTAATATGGTCTATTTCGTATCCCTCTGAATAAAAGTCACAAGGTCGTTTCTCAGCCTCATATTACAAACATATTTTCACCATAATCACTGAAGACACCACCACTAGCTACGTGTTACCTCTGAGAGCAAAAACAATGTCAATATAAAATGAGAAAGAACACCGATAGTTCCTTAAATATATAGCAGTTTCCAAGTAGGAATATAGGTATCCCCTTATCCCTAACCGTATTTGTGCAGCAGCTCACTAGATGGCATTAACGCTGATGAGACACATATGCAACAGTTAGGTATTTTTATTCCGAAACGTTTCGCCTACACAGTAGGCTTCCTCAGTCGAATACAGAAGAGTTTAGCAGAAGTAGTTGAGATGTGAAGACGATGTACTCAGTCCATCACCCTTGAAGACGTAGTTTTGAGGTGGTCAGTCCCTCAGCCTGGAGAAGAGTTATGCTCCAGAGTCTGGAACAGTGTGAAGTTTAAGCAGCAGTGTGGAGACTTATATATTTTTGAAAGGTGAGATGAAGTTCACTAGTAGAAAAGAGAAGGTCATTTGAGAGATCATGTCCCTCTCAAATGCATCCTTTCTCACTTGAAAAAGTTGTCAAAGGTGTTTTCTCTTCCATGATACTGTTCTGTTGCAGTGTCTGGCAGAGCGAATATTACATTTGTATACAATACCGGCAAGCCGATAAGCAAGACACATATACTAAAGCTAGGTATCCCCACTCTGAAACGCCTCGCCAACACAGCAGGCTTCTTCAATCGAATACAGAAGAGTTTAGCAGAAGTATTCTGTATTCATCTGAAGAAGGCCACCGTACAGGCGAAACGCATCGGTACAAAGACACCCAACTGTTGCATATGTATCCCACCTATCAACCCGTCGGCACCACATACCATTGTCATATTGGCACCAACGTTGTGTTAAACGTGTCTTCCTGTCAAGACGCAATTTATTGCTTATAAAAAAATTAACTCTATGAGAAATTACCTGCATGAGATTTACAGGGTATTACCCGAGTTATTACACGCAAGCAATTTTAGCGAGGTAAGTGGGACATAGTCACAATAGATCACAGAACTGTCACTCCCTCGATGCCCATTCCTTCATCACTCTCACAAAAAGCTAGACCTAACATTAAATTAATAATTAACATCAACCAAGAAAAATCAGCTACTCTGATAAATTCAAATTATGTGGACTGTATAAAATTCAAAAGAACCGATTTTTAGTAAGAATTAATGGGAACACTAATTCACAGACAAGGTAAGAATTTCCTAATTAACTTTATATATCTGTATATGGTGACAAAATTTCATGTAATTATTAAAAAGAGAAATTTTGACATGAATTGTGTGTGTGTGTGTGTGTGTGTGTGTGTGTGTGTGTGTGTGTGTGTGTGTGTGTGTGTGTGTGTGTGTGTGTGCGTGTGTGTACTCACCTAGTTGTACTCACCTAGTTGAGGTTGCAGGGGTCGAGTCCAAGCTCCTGGCCCCGCCTCTTCACTTGTCGCTATTAGGTCACTCTCCCTGAACCATGAGCTTTATCGTACCTCTGCTTAAAGCTATGTATGGAACCTGCCTCCACTACATCGCTTCCTAAACTATTCCACTTCCTGACTACTCTGTGGCTGAAGAAATACTTCCTAACATCCCTGTGATTCATCTGTGACTTCAGCTTCCAACTGTGTCCCCGTGTTGCTGTGTCCAGCCTCTGGAACATCCTGTCTTTGTCCACCTTGTCAATTCCTCTCAGTATTTTTTAAGTCGTTATGATGTCCCCCCTATCTCTCCTGTCCTCCAGTGTCGTCAGGTTGATTTCCCTTAACCTCTCCTCGTAGGACATACCTTTTAGCTCTGGGAGTAGTCTTGTTGCAAACCTTTGCACTTTCTCTAGTTTCTTTACATGCTAGGCTAGGTGTGGGTTCGAAACTGGTGCCGCATACTCCAATATTGGCCTAACGTACACGGTGTACAGGGTCCTGAACGATTCCTTATTAAGATGTCGGAATGCTGTTCTGAGGTTTACCAGGCGCCCATTTGCTGCAGCAGTTATTTGGTTGATGTGCGCTTCAGGAGATGTGCCTGGTGTTATACTCACCCCAAGGTCTTTTTCCTTGAGTGAGGTTTGTAGTCTCTGGCCCCCTAGACTGTACTCCGTCTGCGGTCTTCTTTGCCCTTCCCCAATCTTCATGACTTTGCACTTGGTGGGATTGAACTCCAGGAGCCAATTGCTGGACCAGGCCTGCAGCCTGTCCAGATTCCTTTGTAGTTCTGCCTGGTCTTCGATCGAATGAATTCTTCTCATCAACTTCACGTCATCTGCAAACAGGGACACCTCGGAGTTTATTCCTTCCGTCATGTACTCACCTAGTTGTACTCACCTAGTTGAGGTCGCGGGGGTCGAGTCCGAGCTACTGGCCCCGCCTCTTCACTGATCGCTACTAGGTCACTCTCCCTGAGCCGTGAGCTTTATCATACCTCTGCTTAAAGCTATGTATGGATCCTGCCTCCACTACATCGCTTCCCAAACTATTCCTCTTACTGACTACTCTGTGGCTGAAGAAATACTTCCTAACATCCCTGTGATTCATCTGTGTCTTCAACTTCCAACTGTGTCCCCTTGTTACTGTGTCCAATCTCTGGAACATCCTGTCTTTGTCCACCTTGTCAATTCCTCTCAGTATTTTGTATGTCGTTATCATGTCCCCCCTATCTCTTCTGTCATGTGTGTGTATGTGTGTGTGTTACAAAAAACGCGATTCTAAAAGCTTAGAAATCTCCAGTGAATACTAGAAAGGACTTCCCTTCTAGCATCCAGCCTGTTACTGGGTTTTCGTAACAAGTAGTCAGTATCCTTGTCCAATTATCCATTAGAATTCATTATAATTCAATAGTTCTTTAGGATTACAACTGGTAGGCTACTAACTAGAGAAATTAAAATTTAATAAATTTATTAAGTCTAGAGGTATATTATCAAATTAAATTAAATTAAATTAATCACAATAATCAAAATAATATCAATCTCTCGAGTTCAATATTATTGTGCTGAAAGCACATATCACATTTATAATTCTTAAGTACCTTCTGGTACATTAACATTTAATAAGATATTACAAATATGTACAAGTAAGTGTGTATGTGTGTAAGTGCTCTTAAGTAGTTCGCTATGTCTCAAGACTCGACTAGACTTAAACAAGTGACCGACCAAGTTCTCAAATAAACTAACTTCTTGACCGACTGGCAACCCGAACAGTCTGCTTGAACAACAAAGAATGCTAAGCCCAATAGCAATGCAATATGCGACTGCGACACAGAATCAGGAACAGGGAGATAATATAACGACACTAAGTAGGGACCATCAGCAGATCCTCCACAAAAGTTACAAAACTCCCATACTACTGAATCTAAGTTCAGCATAGGAAAAACCCGACTGTGACAATACACAGAAACCAGTACAAAATTAGGTCAGAAGCTATAGCTAAGGACCTGAGATATTCAGAGTGTCTATGTGACACAACCTCAGTACAACGTCGAAAATCACGAAGTCTATACAATGTTCTGTGAACAGAGTTCTACAGAACTAACAAGAATAATGAGACAGACAATCTGTCCAACCACCAAGCGAGTCTCGAGCAGACTGAATACTTCAAGGGAGGTGAGGACACCCCCCCCTCGATCACATGATAGCCCCGTGGATAGCACAGCTCAGAAGCCGGCAGTATAACGAGCGACAAGCGATAATTACAGTAGTTTGACAATCAAGACTTGAACTGAGCACATATTATGTACATCCTAACAACATAAGTCAAATAAGAATATAAAGCAATATATTTACGATTTAGCTATTATCGCAAATATAAGCAATATAAAATTACATGAAAAGGTAATGTACATTATATAATATTATATATATATATATATATATATATAATATATATATTATATATATATATATATATATATATATATATATATATATATATATAATAATCATTGTAACCCATTCAGGGGTTGCAACAGTGTGTGTGTGTGTGTGTGTGTGTGTGTGTGTGTGTGTGTGTGTGTTTATGTGGGTGTTGGCATGAGTAATTAACTACATGTGACTGGCCCAGCCTCTTGGCCATTCAATAACAATCACCCTGTTTCTGGTCTCACTGACTTTATCCTAACTCCATCTGAAACTGTGTATTGGCTTCTTTTTTTCCCCATATTTTCATCCAAATCGTTCCACTTGATACCCGCATTTATACTGAAGAAGTTATTCCTGACATCTGTAAGTCTTTAACTTTCATTTGTGTCTCCTTTTGGAAGGCCTGTATTCCAACAGTGCATTTGTCGTATTGAGTTTTTTAAGTATCTTGTATGTCGTAATAATATCTCCCTGAAGTCTTTCCTTTTAGTATTAAAAAATTTTCTTCCTGGTTAAATGAGTTTGGAGTGGAATGAGTGTCATGGTGAAGTGAGTGTGATTATAGAGGGAATGTGGTAGTGGAGTGAGTATGGTGTAGTGAGTGTGGCGGTGTAGTGAGTGTGAGGTAGTGAGTGTGGAGGTGTAGTGAGAGTGGCGGTGTAGTGAGTGTGAGGTAGTGAGTGTGGAGGTGTAGTGAGTGTGGCGGTGTAGTGAGTGTGAGGTAGTGAGTGTGGAGGTGTAGCGAGTGTGGTGGTATAGTGAGTGTGAGGTAGTGAGTGTGGAGGTGTAGCGAGTGTGGTGGTATAGTGAGTGTGAGGTAGTGAGTGTGGAGGTGTAGTGAGTGTGGCGGTGTAGTGAGTGTGAGGTAGTGAGTGTGGAGGTGTAGTGAGTGTGGCGGTATAGTGAATGTGGTGTAGTGAGTGTGGAGGTGTAGTGAGTGTGAGGGATGAGTGTGGAGGTGTAGTGAGTGTGAGGTAGTGAGTGTGGAGGTGTAGTGAGTGTGGTGATGTGGAATAGTGAGAGTAATAGTGGAGTGTAATGGTGGGGTAAATTTGGTGGTGTAGTGTGAGGGTGATGTGAGTGTGATGGTGGAGTGAGTGTGATGGTGGAGTGAGTGTGATAGTGGATTGAGTGTGGTGGTGAAGTGCGTCTGGTGGTAGAGTCATTATCCACACTTTAACCCCTTCAGTTACTAACCACACGTGTCTGTGTTCACCCTGACTAACATCAAGGGATGTACTCTTATTACCTCCCATTCTCCAGGTTGTGCGTGACTCCCTACGGGCTTACCTCTTTCCCATGAATGTAATAATCTTCATCAAATCTTCCCTACCCATTCTCATATACTATTTTTTAGAATTAATAAAGACCTGTCTAGCATGGATCAGTAGGCCTGCTAATGTTCTCCTGTGTTATGTTCTTATGTTCCTATGTTCTTCAAACACCTGTATTCTAAACTAAATTAACACCATAATTATTAATGTACTTTCTCAGGTATATTCTCTGAGAGAATATACTTGAGAAAGTACATTAATAATTAACTTTTCACTTAGTTTCGTCCAAGTGTCTTTTGTAAATGAATACACTTGACCGACTTCTATTCAATAAAAAAGAATCGATAATTCAATTGAAATTTCCATTCTAATGAAATTAAAGATTTTTTAGTGAGGTGAAAAGAATATCGATTTAGGAGTGGCGAGATTCTGAGATGTCTGGAGGATGAGAGAGTAAAGTCTACCACTTCACTGTGAAATGTTGGATATTGAGTCCTATAGCAAACTGGAGTTAAGGCCTTCTTACTCCAGAAATTTGGAGTCTTGTACTTAGTGCCCTCAGAGCCGACTACTGTGGCAGACTTACTCATTATAACACAGGATATATACACAGTGTGATGTATTCTCTCTCTCTCTCTCTTCTCTCTCTCTCTCTCTCTCTCTCTCTCTCTCTCTCTTTCTCTCTCTCTCTCTCTCTCTCTCTCTCTCTGTATATATATTTTATAAAATATATATATATATATATTATATATATATATATAATATATATATATATATATATATATATATGTCGTGCCGAATATGTAAAACTGGTCAATTAGCAAGAACTCATTTAAAATTAAGTCCTTTCTGAAATTTTCTCTTATTTTAAAGTTTATATTTTTTTCATTAATGTTAATGAAAAAAAATTTTAATTTTTCACCAAAAGATCTTAGAAAACTTACCTAACCTTATTATAACAGAACAATTTATTTTAACCTAAACCCAACTAAATATATTTTAGATTTGTTTACAATAATTTAATACTAAACCAAACACATAAGAACATAAGAACAAAAGAAAGGAGGAACACGGGCAGAAGGCCTGTTGGCCCTTTACTAGGCAGGTCCTTTACAATTCACCCCCACTAACAAAACATTGCCCATCCCAATTTTCAATGCCAACCCAAGAAAAAAGCTCCGATGTGCAAGTCCCCACTCAAATCCAACCCCTCCCACTCATGTACTTATCCAACCTAAATTTGAAACTACCCAAAGTCCTACCCTCAATAACCCAACTAGGTAGACTGTTCCACTCATCAACTACCCTATTTCCAAACCAATATTTTCCTATGTCCTTTCTAAATTTTAAACTTATCTAATTTAAATCCATTACTGCGGGTTCTCTCTTGGAGAGATATCCTCAAGACCTTTTTAAATATCCCCCCTATTAATACCTATCTTCCACTTATACACTTCGATCAGGTCTCCCCTCATTCTTCGTTAAAAAAGTGAATGTAACTTAAGAGTCTTCAATCTTTCTTCATAGGAAGATTTCTAATGCTATGTATTAATTTAGTCATCCTACGCTGAATGTTTTCTAACGAATTTATGTCCATTCTGTAATATGGAGACCAGAATTGAGCTGCATAATCTAGGTGAGGCCTTACTAATGATGTATAAAGCTTCAGTATGACCTCTGGACTTCTGTTGCTTACATTCTTGATATAAATCCCAGTAATCTATTTCCCTTTATTACGTACGTTGGGCATGCTGTCTTGGTTTAAGGTTGCTGCTTACCAAAACCCCCCAAGTCCTTTTCGCAATCTGTATGGCTAAGTTTCTACATTATTTAACTTATAATTGCTAGGGTTATAGACTACTCCCGAGCTTCAGAACCTTGAATTTATCCACATTGAACTGCATCTGCCACTTTTCTGACCAAGAGTAGAGTTTGTCTAAATCCTCTGAAGTTCCCAAACATCTAACGTTGAATCAATTATCCTACCTATCTTCGTGTCCATCGGCGAATTTGCTCATATCACTAGCAATTCCTTCATCAGATCATTGATATATATTATAAACAACAACGGGCCCAAGACTGATCCCTTTTGAACCGCCACTTGTTACTGATCCCCACTCGGATTTAACCCCATTTATGGACACTCTCTGCTTCCTGTCTGTGAGCCATGACTCGATCCACGAGAGCACCCTCCCCCCAATGCCATGAGCTGCTACTTTCTTAACATCTTTGGTGCGGAACTCTATAAAAAGGGCCTTACTAAAATCTAAGTAAACAATATAAATTCTTTATCGTGGTCAACAGCCTCAAAAGCTTACTGAAGAAAGTTAATAAATTAGTTGGGACAAGCCCGGGCCTCTTGTGAATCCATGCTGAGTATCATTAATCAAGCTATGCTTATCGAGATGGCTTCTTATAATCTCAGCTATAATTGACTCTAGCAACTGGCCTACAATTGAGGTCAGGCTTATTGGGCGGTAATTTGACGGTAACGACTTGTCCCCTGTTTTAAAAATAGGAATTACATTAGCCATCTTCCACATATCAGACACTACACCTGTTTGAAGAGATAAATTAAAAATATTAGTTAATGGTTCAGAGTGATTTTGACGAAATTATTGCATACACAAATTTTCACTTGTCCTATATGGCAAGATGAGCGTTGCTGTTTAAGCCAAGATCGCAAGTTCTGCCTATTCGGCACGACACATATATATATAAATATATATATATGTCGTGCCGAATACGTAAAACTGGTCAATTAGCAAGAACTCATTTAAAATTAAGTCCTTTCTGAAATTTTCTCTTATACTTTTAAAGATAATTTTTTTTTCATTAATGTTAATGTAAAAATTTTTAATTTTTCACCAAAAAAATCTTAGAAAACTTACCTAAACCTTATTATAACAAGAACAATTTATTTTAGCCTAGCCCAACTAAATATATTTTAGATTTGTTTTTCAGTAATTTAATACTAAACAAACAGAGTGAAATATATTTTTTTCGTTAGGTTCAGAATGATTTGGCGAAATTATTGCATACACAAATTTTCGCTTGTCCATATGGCAAGATGAGCGTTGCTGTTTAAAACCAAGATCGCAAGTCTGCCTATTTTGGCACAACATATAATATATATATATATATATATATATATATATTATATATATATATATAATTATATATATAAATATTTTATATATATTATATATATATATATATAAATATTATATTATTCTCTGAACTGGTAGTGAACAGGTAAAATGTAGGTTAATAACCCTCGTGTATTCGAAAGATTTCGAACGCCATTATCCAACCAATCATTGTGACAGCTCGCCTGGATCTGTAATGGATTTAAACTGGATTTGGCATAGATGAAGCCTGAATTTAACATGGATCTAGCCTGAATTTAACCAGCATTTGGCTTGGATCTGACCTTTATCTAATAGATTTAACGTAAATCTAGGCACAATTTAACCTACTTTTAGCCTTAGTTTAACCTGTAACTAGACATGAATTGTCTAAGCTCTCGTGAGTAGTGTACGAGAAAATATGTTGTAACTACCTCATTACATCCCCCTAAGGATGTGTGTGCTCACCTAGTTGTGGTAGACGGAAGCCGAGACTCAGTTCCTGTCTTCTCATTTTAAGTAGTCGAAATTTCCTGTCATACCTTTTCATTAAACTGTGTATGGAAACATCCGCCATCCTTACTTTGTCCAGGGTATTTCTCTTGCTGACCATCGTTCCTTCCAGGAAAATATCTGGTTGTCTTCCATTTCTCAACTGCTGTATGACCCATACGGGTTTAAAACTACCTAAACAATGTAATAAAAGTAATATGATTATGCAGAGGCAAAACAAACAAATATGAATCTTGTTTTTTTCCCTTATCCATCCTGTCAAGGTCTCTTACTATCTTTAATGTTATAATCACGTCTCCGCTGGTAATTTTATCTTCTTTTATCAGAACACCTCACTCAAAACAGGGTTCAAATCCATGATACTACGACTGGCATTCGAGTGAGTTATCCTCAGTACCATGCCGACCTAGTAAGATTCACCCCAACTAGGTGCGTTTGTTTATACTAAAAAAGTTAACACAGGCCTCATTGTGACCACAAATGGAAATTATCACAGAGGAATCTCACACACGATTTCGCGAAAAGTTCTTTTAATTATTGAGTAAAAGGTCTCAATACCTTTGCTGGAACAATTCATGAATAGCCCGCACTTAGGAGAGTAAACTTCGACAATGTTTCGGCTCATCCTGGACCATTGTTCAGCCATATGGCCAGAAGACAGGACGGGAAAACTTCAAAACAGTGCAAGGGAAGACTTGTCACTGGTCTAAGACGGGAGAACTTGAGAGTGGTCGAGGACGGGTTGACTAGACACTAGTCCAGGGCAAGGACTAAAAATGGTCCAGGACAAGATAACGTGACATTTTTCCAGGACACGGCTTGACCGTGGTCCAGGACGGATTTAAATATCGTCAAATTTTCCTCTCCTTAGTGTGGTTTATTCGCGAATTCTTCTATAATCTAATAACAATAGATTCAGTTATCAAAGTCTTACTTCAATTATTCTTTTCTTCATATCCTGCAGAAGTCTTGTTGCTGGGCCGAACACTTCCTCTACTGAATCTAAATTTCGTACTGCCGATAATACTGACGAAAACAAGCTTTTATTGTGACGACGTTTCAACCAGTTCAGATCTTTAACCTGAACAATTCAAGCTTAGGTACGTCTGATTAGCTGTTGCCGCATGTTCAACAGTTCTGCCTTTGATCAGCTGACTAGCCTATGTTGCTGCTGCATACTCACCTACACTGCTTTGAACAGTCTTCTAAGTGTGTGTGCGTGTGTGTGTGTGTGTGTGTGTGTGTGTGTGTGTGTGTGTGTGTGTGTGTGTGTGTGTGTGTGTGTGTGTGCGTGCGTGTGTGTGTGTGTGTATGTGTGTGGTGTGTGTGGGTGTGTGTTTGATGTGTGTGTGTGTGTGTGTGTGTGTGGTGTGTGTGGGGTGTGTGTGTGTGTGTACTCACATGTACTCACCTACATTTGACTGCAGGGGTTGAGTCGTCGTTCCTGGAACCGCCTTTTCACTAGCTGGTTCTGTGTGTGTGTGCAATTCCACTCACACAATGTGTTTTTCTCCTTCCAGCTGTGTTACACTGAACAAACTGTGTTCATGTTACTGCTGGACACGTACTCCTCATCTCAGATTTCCAGTCGGTTAAATCCTCCATAAACCTTAGCTTGTAAACAGAATTGTTTGGTCACTCAGAGTTCTCTATTGTTTCTCAGATCCCGTTGGTTGAAATATCGTACTGTCAACACGACTGAAAAGTTGCAGAACAAACTTTAAGTGGGAAAATGTTTCGCTCTGTGTAGACTTGATAAAGCTCTGTGTAGACTTGATCAAGCTCTGTGTAGACTTGATAAAGCTCTGTGTAGACTTGATAAAGCTCTGTGTAGACTTGATAAAGCTCTGTGTAGACTTGATAAAGTTCTGTGTAGACTTGATCAAGCTCTGTGTAGACTTGAAAAAAGCTCTGTGTAAGACTTGATAAAGCTCTGGGTTTGACTTGATAAGCTCTGTGAGACTGATCAAACTCTGTGTAGACTTGGTCAAGCTCTGTGTAGACTTGATAAAGCTCTGTGTAGACTTGATCAAACTCTGTGTAGACTTGGTCAAGCTCTGTGTAGACTTGATAAAGCTCTGTGTAGACTTGATCAAGCTCTGTTGAAAAGTAATAAATCTCAGTGTTAACGTTTAAACTCTCTGTAAACTTAACTCTCTGTTAGCTTGTCAAAGATTTCTGTTAACTTGGAGAAGCTAACTGTAGACTTAATAGATCTCAGAGTTGATTTGATAAAGCTCTAAATTTATAAGGCTTTTGGCAGACTTTATAAAGCTCTAAAGAGAGCGAAGCGCTGTCCAAAACAAAGCCTATTCTACAACCCATGATTTTCTTCTCTCAAAATCCAACGCATTGAGCGGACTCGTCGGAGAATGAGACACCGTCCTTAGCCAACAAGGCCTGGTCACAGACCGGGCCGCGGGGGCGCTGACCCCCGGAACTCTCTCCAGGTACATTCCAAGTAAACCACATAATGCAGTGAAAGAATAACAAACGTTGCACTATCTCGTTTGTATCTGAAAAAAAATCTGCTTTCCACACATATGTATCACAAAAATACAGATTCATCCCAGTACTTATTGGATGAGTGAAAATGAATGGCCACCGTTTGTCGTCCAGAGTGATTGCTCATGCACTCAACGCTGATGAAAAGAGTGAACGGAATTTAAATAACAACGTATATTACTAGGTAATTATTCCTGGTAATAGCACCAACACAGTTGAAATAGAGTGAAGTGATGAGGGAGAAATAATGTCTATCTCTTCTACAAGAGACAAAAAACTTTTTGATCGGGAGGAGGAGAAGAAGAGGTTGATTTGATGCTCTTGTTCTAGGGAACTGGAGCACTCTTTACCTGATCTGGATCAAATCTAATTACCTCGTAGGAACTGTATTACTCTTAGGCATTTAATGTTTCTAAATGATAATAATAGCAATAATTTTAGTAATAATAGTAACATACAATAATAATAATAATAATAATAATAATAATAATAATAATAATAATAATAATAATAATAATAATAAACATTAAAGAGGAAATATCTTAATTAATGGCAGTAGCCATTAAATAAGAAAGAAATTAATGTAAATTTTATATTCCCATTTGTCATAATAAAATCAAAACAGAATAATAAAAAATGGATCAATGACACTGTTGCATTTCTCGCAATAAAATGTAATAAAAAGAATCTGATTAATTTTACGCCATTTATTGAGATTAATAAAGAGTTTTTTTCATATATTTACTGGCACGCCGGGTATAACATTTATCACTGTATATTCTGACCAGGATATCTCTCACGAAGTATGTGTCTGGAGAGCTGCACAGCATTTACAATTGAAGGGATATATACATTCACAGTATATATCAATAAATAACAAAAAGGCACAATACCGTGACTGGAACGATACACAAATAACCCGCACATAAAAGAGAGAAGCTTACGACGACGTTTCGGTCCGACTTGGACCATTGACAAAGTTAGTGTGACTTTGTCAATGGTCCAAGTCGGACCGAAACGTCGTCGTAAGCTTCTCTCTTTTATGTGCGGGTTATTTGTGTATATATCAATTTTATCTCTCTCTTGAAGTGTATGCATCGACGCAGAACGTATATACAATTGAAGGAGATATTTCTCAAAATGTAATTAGTGTTCAGCTTCAATCTTTATGCAGAACAACAGTGGGGGAGGAAAATGATAGCTCTAGGCCTTTCCTGTTGCAATCAACACATCATCAGGAGCTTGAAATGTTGCACAAGTGCCAAAAATATAAAATTGAAAAATAATAAGGTAAACATGGACAGCAGGTGCCTTAAGGAAACACGTAATAATGGTTCCATCCGTACCGTGGATCGATCCCCGGACCTTAGTGTGTGAGCTGAGTGCGCTAGCAATCTAGATACCTGGGTGTTAGCTGACTAATGTGGGCAGTATCCTGAGGAGTGGTAGTACGCCTTTTATTAAACACAACTCATGGACTGTAAATGAGTTGAGAAAGGATAACAGTAACGAGTAAAGGAGCTGAGGTAGAATAATAGATAGGTGTCCCGTAGCTCGATAGCTAATGCATTCACCTCTCACACTGAGGTCCGGGAGTCGATCCCCGGTACGCCTGGAAACATTAGGACGTGTTTCCTTAACACACCTGTTGTCCATGTTCCCCTATCAGTAAAACAGGTACCTGGGTGTTAGTCAACTGGTGTGGGTCGACTCCCGGGGACAAAATTGACCTAATTTGCCCGAAATGCCCTACATAAGGACTTTCTGTATAGCACTATATCATTGATGTCAGCTAGACCTGTATACCTTGTACATATACTAGTAGAGATAAGATTATTATTATTATTATTATTATTATTATTATTATTATTATTATTATTATTATTATTAGTAGTAGTAGTAGTAGTAGTAGTAGTAGTAGTAGTAGTAGTAGTAGTAGTAGTAGTATTAACCCTGTAAAAAAAGTAGAGGAAGAATAAGAGCTGATGGCCATAAGATAAGGTGATACAAGATAACAGCTTATATCCCACAAATGAGTTGAGACAGGTTTCAAATTTAGGTTGGATAAGTACATGAGTGGGAGGGGTTGGATTTGAGAGGGACTTGCACATCGGAGCTTGTTTCTTGGGTGGCATTGAAAATTGGGTTGGTCAAATGTTTGTTAGTGGGATGAATTGTAAAGGACCTGCCTAGTATGGGCCAACAGGCCTGCTGCAGTGTTCCTCCTTTCTTATGTTCTTATGTTCTAACAACAGAATAAGATTATTCAGTAAAGATAAATCGTCCAGCTAATATTACTGTTTTGTTCTACGTTTAAATTTACAAGATCATTCCAAATTCTTTACAATTTGACCATTTACACAAACCAAAGAAACTACGATGCTTTGCTTTATTGTTTAAATAAAAGGTAAATGAACATTAATGTACATAAATGCATCAATATTTATCTTCCCACGTAACACCAAACATATATTAAATCATTTCCAATTGCCATAATGGTTTCACTTGCATTGACAACAAATTAAATAATTTTTTTTTTATAATATTAGTGTGTTTGATGTATTTTAAAATGGGAATTTTAGTTTATTTTTTGAGTAGAAAACAATTAATATTTACGAACAACGGCGGAAATTTCATCTGCATTGAATAGAGAACCGCGTTACAGTATCAAAGTTAATATATCTGAGAGTAATGAAGCAGCCTAAGTAAATCTAAGTAAATCTAAGTAAATCTAAGTAAATCTAAGTAAATCTAAGTAAATCTAAGTAAATCTAAGTAAATCTAAGTATCATTAGTATATAATACGTTCTGATGCAAAGAAAAATGACCGGATATACACGGAGAGGTATGTATCTCTCAGAGTATATACACGGAGAGGTATGTATCTCTCAGAGTATATACACGGAGAGGTATGTATCTCTCGGAGTATATACACGGAGAGGTATGTATCTCTCGGAGTATATACACGGAGAGGTATGTATCTCTCAGAGTATATACACGGAGAGGTATGTATCTCTCGGAGTATATACACGGAGAGGTATGTATCTCTTAGAGTATATACACCGAGAGGTATGTATCTCTCAGAGTATATACACGGAGAGGTATGTATCTCTCAGAGTATATACACCGAGAGGTATGTATCTCTCAGAGTATATACACGGAGAGGTATGTATCTCTCAGAGTATATACACGGAGAGGTATGTATCTCTCAGTGTATATACACGGAGAGGTATGTATCTCTCAGAGTATATACACCGAGAGGTATGTATCTCTCAGAGTATATGCACCGAGAGGTATGTATCTCTCAGAGTATATACACCGAGAGGTATGTATCTCTCAGAGTATATACACGAGAGGTATGTATCTCTCAGAGTATATACACCGAGAGGTATGTATCTCTCAGAGTATATACACGGAGAGGTATGTATCTCTCAGAGTATATACACCGAGAGGTATGTATCTCTCAGAGTATATACACCGAGAGGTATGTATCTCTCAGAGTATATACACCGAGAGGTATGTATCTCTCAGAGTATATACACCGAGAGGTATGTATCTCTCAGAGTATATACACCAAGAGGTATGTATTTGTCATGGTATATACTCGGAGAAGTATGTATCTATCCTTGTATAGACACATGTCACTTTCATTTCATGCATTTCATCATAGCCTGAAGACCGAGGATATGTGAAAAATAAAACTCATAGTATCGTGGCTGGAACAATTCTCAAGTAACCTACACCACAGAGAAAAAAAAAACTTTAGACTTGATAATGATCCAAGACTAACCGAGACATTATGAGTTTTCCCTTCAGAGTGTATGATGTTTGTGAACTGTATATAACTGAGGCCAGGAGCTATGAATAACCCATGCAACCACATACAGGTGAGTTCTGCACCCTGCCACTCTTTCATATGCATGTGCCTGACGAATATATGCTAAGTGATGACAGGAATAATTGCACAGGACATTTAAAGCCCAGCATCTCTCACCAATGCACAGAGCAACTGTGTACACCTTTCCACTGCAATTATGCTGTGAATAAATGTATATGCAATTCCATGGCCGACAGGGGTAGCAGAGTCTAGAGAAGCTATTCCATAACTCAGACCAATTGCACAATGGTTACAGCATTTCCACCTACGGTAAATCTCGCGCCGCAGTACGGTGAAATATATTAAGTGGTTTGATTAAAACATATTCTGTAATGATTACTGACCAAACGATGCCACTTAGCCGGCTCTCCTCAGATAGATGGGGACTTACGAACTTGACGATATTCTCATTGCATTACTGAAATCTTCAAGTTCAGGCCGATAGGCTGCAATTCTTTTTGTGAGTCCTATTCTATGTGATGGAATGTTACAGGGAAACATAAGTAACTTTTGTTCCCACAGTGTAAATATCATAACAGTGTAGCAGTATATTGCTTATGTATCGCATTTTGTTTAATAAAAATAGAGAAACAGTACGTATCTTCAAGCAGCCTATTATGATTCTGCTACTTTATTTTTACGTTCGTAGTTCACAAAGTAAATTTTGAACGGTTTCTGAAAACTTAAAAAATACTATCTTTTGTATTTTAAATTAAGTTATGATAAATAGAAACCTTTACGGAGATATCGTCCCATGAAGACAAACCTTTTCCAATGCAGCAGAATACGTGATAAGCAGTGATATATATAGTTGAGAGAGAGGTGACGAGATGTGGAGTGCGAACCTGACTTAGTCAGCGTGTGAGTCAGTGGTCATGCTGAGCAGCATGTGAGCCAGGGGTAGTGCTGAGAATTATGTGAGCCAGGAGTCGTCTTGAGTACCATGTGAACAAGGGGTCTTGCTGAGAATCATGTGAGCCAGGAGTCGTGGTGAGTATCATGTGAGCCAGGAGTCGTGTTGAATGCCATGTGAGCCAGGGGTCGTGCTGAGAATCATGTGAGCCAGGAATCGTGCTGCGTATCATGTGAGCCAGAGGTCGTGCTGAGAATCATGTGAACCAGGAGCCGTGTTGAGTATCATGTGAGCCAGGGGACTAACCAACCAGAAACTATCCAGGTTCTTGGGATGATAATGTCTGTGTCATGCATGAGAGTCGATTCAAACCATTTTCTTCATTCGCTGACTTTTCTCCGATAACCCTGCTCGTCCTGAGACATTCCATGTGGTGCTAAATCACGCTACAATGTAAATCACATGCGCTGTAAATGTTGTTGGTGCGGAAGGCACACGTACATGTTTGTTTACTTACATGAACAAGATCCTAGCTCTCTATTCCACTTTATTACATCTCATACAAGGGATGGTGTACATACCTGCACACTCCTCGGAGATGGTATTCACCCTTCAAGGGTAGTGGTAATATTAGTGGTGGAGGTGAACGTGAGGCAACTGGCTATTTTAACTAATCTAAAAGAGTTTTCAGGTGCCATGGGCGAAGGGAAAGTTGAAAAGCAGTTATGGTTGGTGGACAGATGGTGGCGTAAGGCGACAGATAGTTAGACAGACTATGTTTGCAGGGGAAACCTTTTTTTATGACATTTCGTCCAGGACTGGACTTTAAGGACACAAAAATTCACAGGCTCGGTAAAGAGGTCACAAATGAGGTAATAAGTGAGGTCAGTGGGAGAAAGACAAGCCACATATGCTTATTAGATGCCAATGTGTAGGGATGGGAGTAAATAACGTTTCGCTCTGTGTAGAGCTTCAGAAGCATGTTCTGGAAGATGTGTAAGACACATGTACAAGAGTTGATTATCTTCATTGCTCTGTTGTCTTTTTCAACTAAATACAGAGGTGAGGGAATACTGGAGACAACAGAAGCGGTGGACAGGTAAACAAGAGGTGGTCAGTTTCTCATCCTTGAGAAGTACTCTGCTCCAGAGTCTCGATGTATGTTCGGCAACGTAACTTTTTCTTGACTATTGGCTGCAGTAAGCCATTTGGATCTTTACTTGCCTAAATCTTGCACCGAGACGATGCAAGCGTTCCGAACCACAGTCCCTAAGTCCACCGTCTTGTACTGGTAAACGCTTAGTGTAGACTCACATCGACTCCTGGCGCAGGTACAGTTATTTAGACCCAAATAACCCTTATTCTTCGGTAACATAACGAGGTGGGCCAGCCACTCTCGTCTTTTATTCCATATAAATCGAAAATCAGCCGCGTGAATTCGTTTAACCACCGATGTTATTATCAGTGAGTGTATGTTCAATATACTCAGTGCCTTGGGAGAACATGAATGTGTTTACGATAATTACTTGTGTAAGCATCGACAATTACTCCGAGTGGAGATTGCACGATCAACTGAGTGAGGATCGAGCCTCCATGACTTCTTCCTCTTAATGACCCACACACTTCATGACTTACAAAACATAACAATTTGCTCTCGCCTCGTGACGTTATTCCACATACAAGATCCTGCAGTTATAAAAACTATAATAGATCATGATCATGAGCATAGATGGCACTGTAGTAGGTCTACTTGGCCTGGCTGATAAGTTACCACAATTAAGCCATTCCCTTTTCGGGAAGTAAATACTCAAGTTGAGTAAAAAGTAGAGATTTCATGAAGTGTGTCCTGTAAGCGTTCCCCCAGTCCCCTTCTAAGTAAAAGAACCGTCATCGCTTATTACCTGATAATGGTTTTGGACTGACCGAGACGTAGTCTAACTTCAACTTCCAATCCGTGGGTTAGCTGATAATTGTTTGCTCACGGTACTGTGACTTTATACTATTTATTCTGTAGTCGTCGGAGTTCCTAGTGCTCGTTCATCACAATTGCCTTGTCATCAGCGTAATCAAGAACGGATAGGCGTTCCTAATCTCCAACATCCCGGTACGGGTGAAAACATTGGGCGTGTTTCCTTACACCTGCTGCTCCTGTTCACCTAGCAGCAAGTAGGTACCTGGGTGTTAGACGGCAGGTGTAGGTCGCATCCTGGGAGTGGTAGAATACCTCAGATAGGGCTGAGGCTTTGAAATAAGCTAAGGTAGGATAACAGCTCTTTGCCTGTAAAATTGATTTGCGTAAATAAAAGAAACACTGAAAGCAGCTCTTAACTTCTCTCAGTACCCTGAGGTGCAACAGGCTCTGGACTGCAAAGCGACCCACCATCAAGGAGTGATGGGTTGGTACTCTCATTCTCCCGCATTGCTAGCTCTCAATATAACGCTTCAGTTCGGCAAATCACGCTATCGCCGAAGCACATTTCGCCCATAACCTTGCTTACCGAACTGCTAACGTACACCACGGTTAACATCAACACTCAGCCGAGCGTTACCAAACCACGTAGTTCTCGTTAATAGAGTTGCCAGCACTAAAATTGCGGGAATGGATCCTTCAAGGGGTAGTGCCTTGATGTTCTGGAAAGGCTTTTGCTAAAATGTGATATCCTTACATTCAATATACGCTGTAGGATCCCAATAACTTTAGCATTTACCAAGAATATAGTGATAATAACAATAATAATAATCATAATAATCATCATCATAATTAATAAAAACATTGTAATAAAAATAATAATAATAATAATAATAATAATAATAATAATAATAATAATAATAATAATAATAATAATAACAACAACAACAACAACAACAACAACAATAATAATAATAATAATAATAATAATAATAATAATAATAATAATAATAATAATAATAATAATAATGTCCTACACCGCATCCAGTATTTTTTTCTCCGTGTTTTGAGTAATATAGTCATTGGTTGGGGAAACGGTAGAATGAAGCAGTGGGAATGACTATGGGAGGATTTCATTTGTGGCGTACTCACACTTGGTGACGGTAGAATGATTTGCATTGTGTCATCATTCTTGGAGAGGCTCTCATCTCATCATTCTTGAAGAGATTCTCATCTCATCATTCTTGAAGATGCCCTCATCTCATCATTCTTGGAAAAACCCTCATCTCATCATTCTTGGAGAGGATTTCATCTCATCATTCCTAGAGAGGTTCTCATCTCACCATTCACGGTAATGCTCTCATGTAATCATTTCTTAAGTTCATTTTTCACTTTTGTGAAGGACCGATTTTCGAGGCGCCTTTCACTGTCAAATTCGTCGTGGTTCTTGAATGCTGCTTATAGTTCTGCTGTCAGTCCTTTGAAGTCTTGCTTTAATTTGTAGGCGTGTGTGTATTTCACGGTTCCATTGTGTGATCCCACTGGAGTTCTGTTGCATTCAGGGGATGGTGGTTAGCAATGAATGATTAGAAGGTAATGGCTGTTTCCTTGTTCTCCTCTTCGTTAGATGTGCAGGTGGCTACTGTTGCTGTTGTTACTTAGGGTTGTTTGCTGGAGGTTGTTACTGTGGGTTGTTTGCTGGAGGTTGTTACTGTGGGTTGTTTGCTGGAGGATGTTACTGTGGGTTGTTTGCTGGAGGATGTTACTGTGAATTGTTTGCTGGAGGATGTTACTCTGGGTTGTTTGTTGCAGGATGTTACTGTGGGTTGTTTCTTGCAGGTGGTTACTGTGGGTTGTTTGTTACAGGTTGTTTCTATGGGTTGTTTGTTGTAGGTTGTTACTGTGGGTTGTTTGCTGGAGGTTGTTATTGTGGGCTGCTTGTTAGAGGTTTCTGTTGTGGGTTGTTTCCTGGAGGTTGTTATCGTGGGTTGTTTGCTGGGGGTTGTTGTGGGTTGTTTGCTGGAGATTATTTGCTGAAAGTTGTTGCTATGTTTTTTGAAGATTGTTGATGTACGATTTTATTTCAAGATATTTCGCTCACCGGGAACTTCATCTATTGTACCTTATATTCTGGTAATTTTGGTAGAATTACCGACAATATGTTAAGTACAAGGACACAAGTACAACTAATGTGACATTTTATTGTGGCAACGTTTTGCTCTCCAGGAGCTGTTGAAACGACCTGAGAGTGAAACGTTGCCACAATAACATGTCACATTAGTTACACTTGTATCATTTTACCTAACCTCATATTTTCTCTGCATATTCTACCATTGTATTACCGCGCCTTGCTGTGGGCTGTTTGCTGTGAATTCTCTCTGTTTTTGGCGTTGTTTGCATCAGTGTTTAAGTTGACTATGTGCTCTTCGGGTCATGGTGTTTAAATAATATGTTGCACAAGAATGGTATCCAATACTGACTTCAAATTATGTCCTAGAATCTGTATTGATAAAGCCACTGGATGGCGAAACGTCTACAATAAAGATACCCAGATGATGCACATGTGCCTCAGTTTTATTAAATAATATACCTGAAATGAAATCTCCTCAACAACTATGTATTATCTGGTCATATTAAGATTATGTCTTAAGCAAAAGTTTTCCTCAAACAATGTTCGTAATACGACTTTTGTTAATAACACTTAATGTTTATTAATCAGTCACAAATGGAACGTAATTTTCTTAAACAGACACAAAGTAATTTTCTTAAACAGACACAAAGTAATTTTCTGAATCAGTCACAATAAAATATAATTTTCTGGTGGCCTGGTGGTTAACGCTCTCGCTTCACACGGTGAGGGCCTGGGTTCGATTCCCAGCCAGAGTAGAAACATTGGACGCGTTTCTTTTCACCTGTTGTCTATGTTCCCCATCAGTAAAATGGGTACCTGGGTGTTAGTCGACTGGTGTGGGTCGCATCCTGGGACACTGACCTAAGGAGGCCTGGTCACAGACCGGGCCGCGGGGGCGTTGACCCCCGGAACTCTCTCCAGATAAACTCTCCAGATAAACTCACACATAAAACGTAATTTTCTCTTTTAAAGAATGTATTGTATTTAAGGGACGTGCAAAAAGTTAGTATACTTCCTTTAATACAAATTATATTGTAAATTGTTTTTTCATACTGGTAAAATTATATTGTTAGAGTTTATACACTGTAAATTATGTGAAATATAAGTAAATGGCAGTGAAGTAAATGGAAATCACAATGTTAAGCAACAGTATCATGATGCAAGTTAGACTCACCAATACACCGTACTCAAACACGAAAGTTGAGGATGAATAACAGATAAAACACTGTGTGTTACCACTGCAACACACTCTCAAGGAAACACTGATTAACCGAGTTATGCTAATTCTGAGATCACCAGATACTAGCTTTATTTAAAAATTGTCAGAGAAGCTCATTACCGCACTCATGATTAAGTCTGCTTCAGATGACAACATTTCTCAGAACGGAGCTGCGTCTTACGTGGTGAAAAGTGTAGGCAACAGCATTGGTATTTATAGTATAGTTCACTGTTTTTTTTTTACGTATTTTCATGTCAAGAATGAAAAAAAAACAAGAGGGAATGTCAGAAGTCATGTCAAGACACAGATACGAAAAGAAAAAGATTTGCTTCTTTGGTTTAAACCCAATCGATTGCACCAGGATTATTAATTAGTCTGGACTTCGCCTACTCATCGCCAGTCAAAAATGTACTTTTGTGTCACTTATGTATCATGGATGCAACTTATGTTAAGAGATCACCAAGGGCAGATTAATTTACACGTAGGTTACAGAAGATAAATTCATTATTTTGGGAATTTCAATACGTTTTCTCCAAAAAAGACCAAATGATAATTAAACTGTTTGTGAACTAAAACTAATAAGCAATTCACCAGATTACCTGGTTGAAAGCATTTTGTTTCACATAAGTAAATAATAGCCGTCTCTGACCACTCAATCTGGACAGAGTGGCCTGGTGATTAGTTCTCATGTTAAATGGAGTTAAAAATATGTTAAATTTTGTTTGTACATGAATGGTATATAATACCGATAAGATGAAGAATTAGACACATGTGCAACATATGGGTATCTTAATTTTTTGACGTTCCACCATCCATTGTTTTTATCAATACAAGGTCAGTGTAAAGAATGTAAACAAACCATACCTCGGGCGGGGATAGAACCCGCGATCAGATAGTCTCAAAACTCCAGACCGTCGCGTGAGTCAAGTAAAGAATGTAGAACTATATACAAAAGATGAGGTAATCAGTCCCACAACCTTAGAGTTGAAGAGCACCGTAGTCTTGATGAAGCAATTTCGATGTCAGGTAAAAGTACACAAGTGCAACTAATGTGACATTTCATTGTGGCTACGTTTCGCTCTCCAAGAGGTTTATGAAGCCGTAACGGTTTGATAAAGCTCCTGGAGAGCGAAACGTTGCCACAATGAAATGTCACATTAGTTGCACATGTGTTCCTTTATCTAACATATTGTCGATAATTCTACCAACATTAATGCAATTTCGATGTCCACCAGCTCACACTAGGACACCGTCTCCCTCATGTCCACCACCAGGATGCACACCACGGCCATCACGCTGGAGGTAAATAACCATCAGGACGATTACAAAATACCATGTGAAAATCATTTTTCTGTAACTTACCTGAAAGATAATTTGATTGTTTGTGACTCAGGGATTTGAGACATCAAGCCACACGTGATGGACGCTGTTAGTCTCCCTTTTTTCGAAGCTCCAAACCCGTGTGGATCTATCCTGGAAAACACTGTAGTTCACGACAATTTTTTCAGTTTGTCCAGATCCACTTGTATCCCTTCCCTATCCTCCTTTAGGTTTATTCTCCTCAGTAGTTTTACATCGTCAATAATAGGGAAACAAGTGATTCAGCCCCATCTTGAATATCCCATAAACAAGAAACAGAAATGGTCCTAAAATCGTTCCTTGCGGAGTTCCTCTTGTTATTCTTTCCCATACTGAAATTTTTTTCTGGACAATCATTCTTTGCTCCCTTTCATTAAGGTATTCTTTAATCCGCCTACACTTCAAGTTTTTGCCCGAATCTCTTGCAGTCTTAAGAAAATGCAGTTCATCCAGCTTTTATACTTGTGTTTTCTGCTCTCAAGATGTTGGCAAGAAAAGGTTTACCATCTCTGAGCCCATACTGGTCATTGTTTATCAAACAATTTCTTACAAGGTGTACTACCGCTCTCCTGGCAATCTTCACCATTAACCTGCCATGGCCATCACAAACACCATAAAACATAATGAAAACCACAAAAAATATAAAAAAAGAAAAAAAAACATTAGCATACATGATGCTCAACTAGGCAAAGTACCACGTCCCTAACGACACAGGAATCACATGATCCCATTGTCTACCTCTTCTCATCCCAGTATGGCCTTTTTCAGATCAGCATGCGTCACTCACACCTCACTCTCTGCCTATATATGCTGTCTCTTTAACCTCTGTATGTTAGAAGTGATCAAGGTCCCAGGACCGAAATGTTTTCTGATGAACATGTCCTAGTGTTTACTGACGTGTCTTTCTAAACCAATCTGTCGGTATCTGTTACCAAGATTTATACCGAACATCCATGTTACGTATGTTAGTGATACTGTAAATCAACGCCTTCTGTTTGTGGATGTGAAGTAGTTTTGTTACAGAGTCGACATTTTGGTGTTATGTCATTCTCAGTGTTGCTTAGCCTCTCTCTCCTCAAATAGGAAGCGTCTCTGTCTTGCGCTCAGCAAACGGAGGATCAAGCCTCCACCACATCTTACGCTGTGTGACCCATATGGGCTTAACACGTAACATGAATTAAACAATCCTCAAGGGTGAGGATTCGTTTGTGGATAATCTGCTCACCTCTCTTTTCTCACCTGCCCTTTGTTTTTATATTTTCTCAACTCTCTTATTATATTTTTTCTCCTCTCTGCATGTCTGGTTGAACCAAGGGCTCTCTTGCTCTTTGCTTCTGCCACCTCTAGGTATACGATACTCTGCCTCACGACACTAGATTCTCCATCTCTTCCTTTGGCTTTCCTTTCAGTTCCCTTTCCCACTGCACCGCATTCAGGCATTCTCTCGTGAAGCTATACACAGAGTAAAACTTTATATTCAAAGCTTGTAAGTACTTCTAATTATATTTCTACTTTAGCTCTAACATCATACAGGTGTCGAACCACTGTATGGGTGGGGCTTGAACTCGCGGCAAATGAGTCGTAAAACTCCAGGCCAGGGTTTATGTCAGAGGCAATGTTATGAGAGAAATAGGAAAGCACTGGTTTGGAAACAGAGCAATCGGTGGGTGGAACAATCTGCCTAGTAAGGTCACTGAAGCTAAAAGCTTGAGTAGCTTCAAATGTAGGTTAGATTAATTACATGAGTGACAGGGGTTGGATTTAAGCGGGACTTGCACTAAGTTAATAGTGTTATCAAAGCTTATTCCTTGGGTAATATTAATTAAGGGTTGGGCGAATATTTCTAAGTGAGTTTGGGTTTGCAAGGACTTGTCAAGTATGAGCTAGTAAACCTTCAGCAGTGTTCCTCCTTTCTCAGGTTCTTACGAAACTGATTGGAAAATACTGTTTTTTTTTTCAGTATGGCTAATTTGCATAGTGATATCACCTGTTTACAAGATCAATAATGTATAGAACATCTTTCGCCACACAGAGTCCAAATAAAAATTGAGGCTGGATGGAGGTAGGTCTCAAAACGTGGATATATGCTATTCCTCCAGGCTCCACCTCCCGGTATGCCAAATTACATCCTGGGAAAATTGTGTTTGGTGCACTCGACAGATTGCTGACTTGGTTCCCAGCCTGAATTTATTAGATAATGTTTCGTGAATATGGAGAGTGTGGTGAGAGGGATTCGAGTGAGAGAAGTAATTCTAGGAGCAAACAAATGTGGAGTGAGAGGGAGTGAAAGAGAAAGAGAGAGGGAGAGAGAGAGAGAGAGAGACAGACAGACAGAGACAGACAGACAGACAGACAGACAGACAGACAAACAGACAGGCAGACAGACAGACAGAGACAGACAGAGAGACAGAGAGACAGACAGAGAGAATGTGTGTGTATGTGTGTGTGTGTGTATGTGTGTGTGTGTGTGTGTGTGTGTGTGTGTGTGTGTGTGTGTGTGTATAGATATGTGGGTGTGTGCAAAAGCACACATATATACATTAATTCATACATACATACAAAGATGCATGCATACATACATACATATATACATACATACACACATACACATACATACGTGCAGAATAACCACTGTGAAAAAATAGTGAAATTCCAAGCGCTTTCTAAAAAGCTTCGAATTTCACAGTTTTTTTCACCTGTTTACTGTGATCTTATTGCCACATACATGCAAACATATATACATACGTATATGAAACATATAAACATACACATACATATAAACATACATATACATACATATATACATACATGCATACATAACGTATACCCATAAATGCTTGCACACATACACACTGTGACAATAAAAGTTAGGCTAGAAATCCGGGCGTCCTACAGGTGGGGCTTTAAAAGGAAATGAAAAACGTAGTTGAGGTGGTCGGCCGACACGAGGCTGGACTTTACTGCCAGTGTCGGGAAAATATACCAACCAGGTGGGTAGAAATGTGGTATTTTACGTGTTTAGCTGGAGACCAAAACTGGTAAGCTGCAGCCCAGTAAATTTAGCAACAACTCTCTCTCTCTCTCTAGATAAATATATTTAAATGTTATTATTGTTTATTAATGATGTGTTTACACCTGTATATTGAGGATTGTTCCTGTGTTCTCACTCACTCCTTGACTTGTCTTCCCACGGCTGACCTGCATAGTGAGAGGCGCGACCTTCCTTGTAAATTCATGTTCTCCTTTCACTTGGGTATCTACTGAAGGGGATCCTAAAAAGGGTCGAAACATTCAGATTAATCAATCTTCTGAGTTTCTGTCACCATGTGAGTTTTTAATGAGAAAAAGAACATAGAAAAAGAACTCGCTCCCATCTTGTTCCTCATCCTTATATCCGACATAGACAAGGATGTCAGCCACAGCACCGTGTCTTCCTTTGCAGATGACACCCGAATCTGCATGACAGTGTCTTCCATTGCAGACACTGCAAAGCTCCAGGCAGACATCAACCAAATCTTTCAGTGGGCTGCAGAAAACAATATGAAGTTCAACGATGAGAAATTTCAATTACTCAGATATGGTAAACATGAGGAAATTAAATCTTCATCAGAGTACAAAACAAATTCTGGCCACAAAATAGAGCGAAACACCAACGTCAAAGACCTGGGAGTGATCATGTCGGAGGATCTCACCTTCAAGGACCATAACATTGTATCAATCGCATCTGCTAGAAAAATGACAGGATGGATAATGAGAACCTTCAAAACTAGGGAGGCCAAGCCCATGATGACACTCTTCAGGTCACTTGTTCTATCTAGGCTGGAATATTGCTGCACACTAACAGCACCTTTCAAGGCAGGTGAAATTGCCGACCTAGAAAATGTACAGAGAACTTTCACGGCGCGCATAACGGAGATAAAACACCTCAATTATTGGGAGCGCTTGAGGTTGCTAAACCTGTATTCCCTGGAACGCAGGAGGGAGAGATACATGATTATATACACCTGGAAAATCCTAGAGGGACTAATACCGAACTTGCACACGAAAATCACTCACTACGAAAGCAAAAGACTTGGCAGACGATGCACCATCCCCCCAATGAAAAGCAGGGGTGTCACTAGCACGTTAAGAGACCATACAATAAGTGTCAGGGGCCCGAGACTGTTTAACTGCCTCCCAGCACACATAAGGGGGATTACCAACAGACCCCTGGCAGTCTTCAAGCTGGCACTGGACAAGCACCTAAAGTCAGTTCCGGATCAGCCGGGCTGTGGCTCGTATGTTGGTTTGCGTGCAGCCAGCAGCAACAGCCTGGTTGATCAGGCTCTGATCCACCAGGAGGCCTGGTCTCAGACCGGGCCGCGGGGGCGTTGACCCCCGGAACTCTCTCCAGGTAAACTCCAGGTAAACTCCAGGAAAGGAAGAACACTGCAGTAGGCCTACTGGCCCATAAAAGGCAGGTCCTTCTCAAACCCAAGCCCACTAACAAAAATATCTGCAAAGCTTACACAAGGATTTAGATTCAACAACTCTAATAACTCATTCTAATCGATATTAAGCATAATATAATCAAATAACAGAATATATTACACTGAATGCTAAACAGAATGTCTTCTCTCATGTGACTGTTGTTTTTTAAGCTTGTTTACTGTTAATGGGGTACTGGTATATATTTATACATTTCCCAGCTGGTTTATCGGTATATTTCATTCATGGTATTATAAAATTCTAATTTACATGTATCCGTGTGGTCTGCCTGATTCTGAGGACAGAAAATCCGACTTCAGGAAGCTGGAAGATCGGATTAGATATATTGATACATATGTTACTTTCTACGTACTGACGAGGTGCTCATCCCTCGCTCAGTAACCTACTTCTTTTTGATACCTTCCAGCCGTCAGCTGTATTAAACTAAAGGAATGTAACTCCCTTCTGAAGTCCATGTTAGAAAATGTTCTAAACATTCTGATGGCAACTAATGGGTGCAGGTCTCACTTCCAGTCAAACTATTTGCACTAGCAGTATGTACATCCTCCCAAATTGCCTTGCTAACCTTCTTATCCTTTTACATGGCATCTCATGAACTGATGAAGCACCTGGTAGTGCGCTACCCCAGCTTCACTAGAGGTAATACTGGCTGAGAGACCCCCACGACTTCAGCACCAAGACCAGTTGCGACACTGACTTACATGCATTCTTCTTGGGACTGCCGAATATCATCAAAGAATTATAAACATATGTTTGAAGCCACACGTCCAACATGGGGATTTCCCCTTTTCCCCAGCTGTGAGTGCACTTCACTCTGGAGACTTTATCATAATAATATCTTCTTGAGAACTGAACTTACGTCTCGTCCGACAGACTCTCCACACTGTATTCCCACTGAATATAAGAAAGCGGAGGACATATATAATTCTCTGGACCGAAAGACCTACAGTAGCACCCAAAACAGTTATAGTTATAAAAACAGTTATAAAATAGTTATGAAAAAGGCTAAATATTTGGTATTTAGTCTTTGTTAATTAAGTAATTTTTTTCAGTTTTCAGAGCCTGAGGAGCAAGTAAGTGTCTTTCATCACAGAAAGTCTGAGAAAACTTGGTTCTTCTTCCAGCTGTGAGTGATGATATTGCTGAAGTTTGTCTTGTGTCGTGAGTAAGGTGCGGGCGTGGTGTGGTTAAGACGCGTGCCTGGTGTGGCCAGAGCATGGGTGTGGCCAGTACACAGGTGTGACCTTGACACAGGTCTTATCAGGATACAGGTGTGACTGTGAGACAGGAGTGACCATGACAAATGTGTGACTAGGATACAGGTTTGCCCAGTACACCACAGGTGTGACTTTGACACAGACGTGATCATGACACAAGTGTGACAAGGACACAGGTGTGACCAGGACATAGATGTGACCATGACGTCGACCTATGACTACTTACGACAGTTATAATGTGGCCACAGTGAAGAAGAGATCAGAGCATGTAGACAGAGTAGTGTAGAAGAAACCAGAGCATGTAGCCACACTGCAGAAGAAACCAGAGCATGTAGCCACACTGCAGAAGAAACCAGAGCATGTAGCTACAGTGTAGAAGAGACTAGAGCATAGAGCACATGTAGAAACTACAGTAGTACGGAAGAGACTAGAGCATAGAGCACAGTGTAGAAGAAACCAGAGCATGTAGCTACAGTGTAGAAGAGACTAGAGCATAGAGCACAGTGTAGAAGAAACCAGAGCATGTAGCTACGGTGTAGAAGAGACTAGAGCATGTAGTTACAGTGTATAAGAGATCAGAACATGTAGCTACAATGTAGAAGAGACCAGAGCATGTAGTTACAGTGTAGAAGAGATCAGAGCATTAATACTCGGTGTAAAATTACCTGAGCATTCACCTACACTCTAAAGATATCAGGACATAAGCTCAAGTTTTCGTGTAAATAGACCAACATGTAGTTGCAAGTGTAAAAGACCAGACATATATGCACTCAGTTTTCACTTTCAATATTATCCACATTTCACCACCGTCTAAGACCCCACCAACATATAGCTCATCCTCCAACTCAAAGCATTTATCCGCTCGTAAATTCTCGATTACTGAACCCACTGTCTGGCGAACTCGCATCAAAATTGCATATCGTGTCTTTTTTACTGTGTCAAACTGTTTATTCCGCTGTCACCACTCGTCTGATTAAGATTGATCCGACAACAATTAACCCGCATGCTCATCACATAATTGGAAGCATCCCATTCGCGCCCTGTCTAAATTTCTACGACTTTTTGTACTGTAAGACCCAATTCTGGCCAGAACTCGTCAGGCTCGTAAAATGTTGCATTGTCGTACATTTGTGTAATTTGTATTGGTACAAATGGCTGCCTTCCCTGATGCTACGGCCGGGCGCTCGTCCAACTCTCCGTTGTATTAAGAGCCATTGATCTCGAAAATTAAGCTCTTCATGGGATCTTCATCCAATGAGATGGAGCTACCCTTCCCCCCTGAAATCCTAAATGATTCTTACGATTTTAGTGTAACCCAATGAATAGGGATACAGCGTCAATTACTGGAAACATCTGCGCTTTAATAAATGATTAACATTACGTAAATAAAAACATTTGTGATTTAATACATGATTGTGTTAAAAATGTATATGTTTATTAAAGCAACATGGAGCCTCCCTCCTCTTCCGTGGATCAAACTTGCTTTCCTTCCATTCCCTAAACGCTGTATGATTCCTTCGGAATTTAGCGCTTCCCCTTAAATATATATATTAACTAGACGTATTTCTGCCTCTATACGACCTTATGAAGATACCCACTAACTGCATAACCCCAGCCCTATCTACTTAATACACAAGTCATCACATGGAAACTAGTATGTCAATGTCTTTAATAAAACTGAAAAATTAGCACATACACAAATTCAAATTTTTCACAAAGAAAGACCAGCTTTAAAAGTTTCAAGTCAAGCTGAAGAGGCATTCTGTAGTTATAACACAGCTCAGATTGAAGCCTCTCTGAAATTGATTCATCTAATTATCGGGTTAAAAGTTTGAAACCAATCGGATGAGTAACTCGTAAAAATAATTGGGATTGACTCACGAAATCGTAATGACACGATTGCAAACAAACCATACCTGGGGCGGGGATTGAACCCGCGATCAGAGAGTCATAAAACTCCATAAAGATTATCATTTATAGGGAACAGGAAGCACATGTCAACACTAAATTGAAAATAATAGTTACCAATGGAAGAAGAGAGAATGAAACTGAGAAGAGAAAACGAAAAAGAGAAAGAATGTCATCAGTAGGAATGGGAAGATGAAATAACTCTCACTAACTTTCTTTCTGAGGAAGTGAGAACTTCAAGAGATGAAACAGAAAAGACAGACTATCTTTCAGATGCGCTCTGGCCGCATTTCTTTTCCAGTGGAATCCAGAGAGTGACGAAGGTTTGCAGGAGAAAAACAACCAGGAAAAAAAAAAATGAGAATTTTAGCAAGCTAGAAGACAGGAGGATAAGAAACAGAACCTCTAGTGGAAAGCTTGTTCATAGATGAAGGTCAGATTCGGGAGATTTATAAAGAAGAAGGAGAGAATCCAGTGACACTGAAACTCTTGTCAATATCAAAGTCAGGAGGGTGAAGGTTAGAGGATAACCGTCGTTTGTGATTGGATAGGTTTATTTATTCAATCAAGAGGGTTAGTGCTTGATTAATGTTGTTGCAAGAGTCAGATATCAAGAGTTCACTTGTCTGGATGGTAATACCTGCTGTCAAAAATAACATGTAAATTGCCTTTTTTAAAGAAAAAAAAAGGGCAGATTTAACAGACAATGCTATCAGATATCAATGGTGGAAGTAGTGATCTGTACAGAATAAATAATTAAGGCCAGGGATAAATTAACACGAGTTGTTGGCAGGTAAAGTGTATTATCAGGGAGGAACTGCCGAAAGAGGTCAAAGCTGCCTGCTAATGCCAGTATGAGAAATGGGTGAAGTGACCGACATCAAGAGGTTTAAGTTGATGTTGGAAAAGAAGAGAAGAAGAAAGATTAGTTTCGCAATCAGTGAAGGGAATAATTTTAACCATAGAATACAAGAGAGAAAATGAAGATAGGATACTAGAATCAACCATACCCCCGGCCGGGATTGAACCCGCGGTCATAGAGTCTCAAAACTCCAGCCCGTCGCGTTAGCCACTAGACCAGCTAGCCACAATAAGATTCATCCAACTAGGTATATTTCTACACCATAGGAAAGTTAGCACACGCACCTCTGTGACGAAATATGCAGTTTTTACAGACGAGAATCTCAAAGCTAGTCTAGTGGCTGTCTAGAGAGGCTGAACGCGACGGGCTCGAGGTTTGAGACTCTATGAACGCGGGTTCAATCCCGGAGGTTGGTTTATTTGCAATTGTCATATACGATTTCTTGAGTCATACTAGAATCAAGGTTTAAAGCAATGCAAGCAAAGTTACGTGCAATAATTCTTGCAAGCTTACGGAACTAGTGACGAAGAGGAAAAGAAAATTACATTACCGTTAATAATACAATCCACACCTAAGCCACAAACGAGATGAAGGACTGAAGGAGGTTTTGGTCACCTTTTTTGTGTACTTGTAGCCAAGACGAGCAGAAGTAAGACCTTGACGTTGACGGAGGGTAAAACACGTTCCTCCATCATGGATTTACTGGAAAGAATTAAGCTTTTGGGGCGGAAGGCGGACATTCTCAAGAGAGGATGAGCACAAAGTGTTGAACTTTAGAAGTGAGTGAAGGAAGAGAGCAAAACTTGTTGAGTGAGCCAGTCTCTAAAAGAATGTAGCTGATTCTTATGATGCCTTGACGTAACAGAAGCAGCGTCAGAAGAGCAAAAGAAAAATTTAAAATGAGAGAAACATCAAATAAAATATAAGTGAAAAGAAATCATGTAACAAAAGAAGTCTCTTACAAGTGAAACGTTGTATTAATAAAGGACTCCTTTTGCTTTGTGTGTTTTGCTGTGGGTGAAATGTCGTATAATAAAGCTCCTCTGCGGGTAAACCTAGTAAAGTGTAATTAGAATGGGTGAAACGTCGCAAAATAATGCTCTAATGTGGAGGAAGTCGTAAAATGGCGGTTCTCTTTTCTTAAGTGTCTTTGAATTACCATATCACTGCTACTACTACTACTACTACTACTACTACTACTACTACTACTACTACTACTACTACTACTACTACTACTACTACTACTACTACTCACCACAAATACTACTACTACGACTACGTCCACTATTACTACCACTGCTACTATTACTACTACTACTACCACAAATGTCACTACTACTACTATTACTACAAACACTGCTACTATTACTACTACTACTACCACTACCACAAATACTGCTACTATTACTACTACTATCACTACCACAAATACTGCTACTATTACTACTACTATCACTACCACAAATACTGCTACTACTACGACTTATACTACTGCTATCACAAATACTACTAATGCTGCTACTACCACAAATACTACTACTATGATTATGATTACTACTACCACCACTACTAGTATTACTACTGGTACTAATATTACTACTACTACAACTGCTACTGCAATTACTAATACAACAACTAATAATAATAATAATAATAAAAATAATAATAATAATAATAATAATAAAAATAAAAATAATAATAATAATAATAATAATAATAATAATAATAATAATAATAATAATAATAATAATAATAATAATAATAATAATAATAATAATAATTCTGTGCCAGAACTGAAAAAAAAGCGGGGAAGTTGCAGTTGAGAGGGTCATCTGATCTGTGATGTCAGCACAATTCTGAGAGGCCTAACTGAGTTACAACGATGAAGGTGTCTTTTTTTTTCCTGGTTACCCCGACCTCAGAGGAAGAGAGGAGGGAGGAAAAAAACTGAGGCAGCCGTCCAAGAACATCTAACTTAATGTGATTTACGATGGAGTTAATGGATGCCCATACGTAAGTTACAGATGCAATGCTGTGACAGAGGGAGTGAGAGAGACTTGAGGACAGAGTCAGAGACACAGAAGAGATCATAGTTAAAGAAGTATTAGTGATACACAGATCATTAACACAATATTTATACCAGTGTGTGTGTGTAAATTCTAAACAATAATTACTTAAGATATTAAGTGCTTAGAGCAAAGCACACTTAGAAATAAGTATTAAGTATTTAGAGTTACTAATGGCTGTTATGGGGGATTTAAATAATTCTGTTCCTGGCATCATTATCAAGAACTATTTTGAACAATTTGCAAGCATCATTCTCTTCCTTCAGTACTAGTTCTTCTTATTTGGCCTCAGTTCAATATCTTGGAGAACAATAAAGAATATCGGTTGGTCTTCCCTTATCTATACTGTTTTTCCTACACATTTAATCTGCTCTGTTTATTGTTAGCATCACCCATCATCTCTTTATTTGCTCACGACCCTCATACACCGTCTTTATTGGCCTACCTCCCTCATATACCGCATTCATTGACTCATTTCCTTCATATACAGTCTTTACTGTAACACATATTCTTTATTGCCACTTCCTTTTCATCCTCATATTGTCTTTATTGGCTCATCTTTATCACACACCATCATTCTTATTCATCTGTTTCACACACGTCATCATTCTGCCTCATCTATTCCACGCACCATCATTCTGCCTCATCTCCCTCACATACCATCATTCTGCCTCATCTCCCTCACATGCCATCATTCTGCCTCATCTCCCTCACACACCATCATTCTGCTTCATGCCCCCACACACAATCAGTCTGCCTCATCTCCCCCACAAACCATCATTCTGCCTCATTTTCCTTACACACCATCATTCTGCCTCATCTCCCTTACACACTCTCATTCTACTTCATCTCCCTCTCTCACACACCTCTTTAGTCATCCTCTTACTGATTTAATTTCATCGTGTCGCTTTGACCTTTGTGTTACAGTCCTCTTCTCTTGTCTACCAAGTGTGACCTAACATGATTATTTTGTGTGTGGGGGGGGTGATGTGTGTGTGTGTGTGTGTGTGTGTGTGTGTGTGTGTGTGTGTGTGTGCTTGAATAACATTATATTAATAGAATTATTATTATTATTATTAATATTATTTTTATTATTATTTTATTGTTATTGCTATTGCTATTATTATTATTATTATTAGTCTTTAATGCTAAACACCATACAAACACATACACACACACACACACACACACACACACACACACACACACACACACATACACACACACATCACCCCCCCCCCCACACACACACAAAATAATCAATGTTAGGTCACACTTGGTAGACAAGAGAAGAGGACTGTAACACAAAGGTCAAAGCGACACGATGAGATTAAATCAGTAAGAGGATGACTAAAGAGGTGTGTGAGAGAGGGAGATGAAGTAGAATGAGAGTGTGTAAGGGAGATGAAGCAGAATGATGGTTTGTAAGGAAAATGAAGCAGAATGATGAGTGGTGGAGCACCTGGAAAGAAACAAGTGTATAATTGACAACCAGCATGGTTTCAGGGAGGGAAAATCCTGTGTCACAAACCTACTAGAGTTTTATGACAAGGTGACAGAAGTAAGACAAGAGAGAGAGGGGTGGATCGACTGCATTTTTTTGGACTGCAAGAAGGCCTTCGACACAGTTCCTCACAAGAGGTTACTGCAAAAGCTAGAGGATCAGGCACACATAACAGGAAAGGCACTGCAATGGATAAGAGAATACCTTACAGGGAGGCAACAACGAGTCATGGTACGTGATGAGGTGTCAAAGTGGGAAACTGTGACAAGCGGGATTCCACAGGGGTAAGTCCTAGGACCTGTGCTGTTCTTGGTATATGTGAATGACATAACGGAAGGGATAGACTCAGAAGTGTCCTTGTTTGCGGACGATGTGAAGTTAATGAGAAGAATCAAATCGGATGAGGATCAGGCAGGACTACAAAGAGACCTGGACAGGCTACAAGCCTGGTCCAGCAACTGGCTCCTTGAGTTTAACCCCGCCAAATGCAAAGTCATGAAGATTGGGGAAGGGCAAAGAAGGCCGCAGACACAATATAGTTTAGATGGCCAAAGTCTGCAAACCTCACTCAAGGAAAAAGATCTGGGGGTGAGTATAACACCGAGCATATCTCCTGAGGCGCACATCAATCAGATAACTGCTGCAGCATACGGGCGCCTGGCAAACCTACGGATAGCGTTCCGATACCTCAGTAAGGAGTCGTTCAAGACTCTGTATACCATTTACGTCAGGCCCATACTGGAGTATGCAGCACCCGTTTGGAATCCACACCTAGTCAAGCACGTCAAGAAATTCGAGAAGTGCAAAGGTTTGCAACAAGACTAGTCCTAGAGCTACGGGGATTGTCCTACGAAGAAAGGTTGAGGGAAATCGGTCTGACGACACTAGAGGCCAGGAGGGTCAGGGGAGACATGATAACGACATATAAAATACTGCGCGGAAAAGACGAGGTGGACAAAGACGGGATGTTCCAGAGATGGGACACAGACACAAGAGGTCACAATTGGAAGTTGAAGACTCAGATGAATCAAAGGGATGTTAGGAAGTATTTCTTCAGTCATAGAGTAGTCAAGCCGTGGAATAGCCTAGAAAGTGAAGTAGTGGAGGCGGGAACCATACATAGTTTTAAGGCGAGGTATGATAAAGCTCATGGAGCAGGGAGAGAGAGGACCTAGTTGCAATCATGGAAGAGGCGGGGCCAGGAGCTAAGACTCGACCCCGGCAACCACAAATAGGTGAGTACACACACACACACACACACACACACACACACACACACACACACACACACACACACACACACACACACACACATGCACGCACGCACGCACGCACGCACGCACGCACGCACGCACGCACAAGTGGTAAATACTTAGAGAAGCGACGCCCACGAGAACAGATTAAGATTCACGTTCAAAAAACAGGTAAAGAGACGAACCTTCCTCTCTCAGTAATGGCACTGTACATCCCTGGCTTCCACAAGACAGATCTCTTGCTCAAACAGAGACGTGGAGATTTAAATTAGTTTCTCAGAGCGTCGTAAATCAGTATTCAGAAGATCCAGGGACGCAATCGTCTCCCCAAGCAGAGGTGCCCAGGGATGTAATTGATGGTGTACAGCTCTGCACACAAGAGAATCTCCTTGTTACGAGCACCGTTGTATGGACGGGTGTGCCTTGATGCTCGTGTAGGGGTGTTGATCATAGTATCTCCAGCTACCCTGTAATTATTCGAATCAAACCTGATTAGGCTGCATCTCCAAGAAGAAAGTTACATAGCGGTCAGCAGAATGGATGATGCTTCACAACTAGAGTAGACAGGACGGTGCCTACACACCCCCTGTATATATATATATATATATATATATATATATATATATATATATATATTATATATATATATATATATATATATATATATATATATATATATAATATATATATATATATATATATATATATATATATATATATATATATAAATATATATATTATATATATATATATATATATATATATAATATATATATATATATATATATAATATATATATATATATATATATATATATATATATATATATGTGTGTGTAAAACAACCACTGTGAAAGAATAGAGAAATTCCAAGCGCTTTCGTGACTACTCACATTATCAAGGAACTATGAAAGTAAAGCATCCAAGGAAGGTATATAAGGGGTCTGGCCAACACCTCACTATCAGATCCCACAACAGTTAAACACCTGACGCGTGCCGGCCCAACTGGACAGGTCCTTCACACAACCCACCAAGAAACTATTCTACCCAAGAAAATTTTAAAAATTATTGTTTGTCCAGTGTATTATTAAATTCTTCCCAAATTCTATTAATTATAAATGGATCTAATTTATATAAACCAAAGGAAATATTCATATGATTGTCAAAACTGCTTTTTATGAAACAAGATTCAATTATATACCTGTCGACCATGGACTTGCTTGATGCTACTTTCTCAACTTTTTGAAAATCAATTGGATGGTTAAAATCTCTTACATGAATAAATAGAGCATTGGAATCTTGTCCAGTTCTAATGCTATATTTATATTGTTTTAATCTTAATTCGAGATTTTTACCAGTTTGACCGTAATAAACTTTATCACAAATTTTACAAGGAATCTTATCGACACATCCATCACCATTTTGGGGGGAATTCTTTATCAAAAGTTTTTTTTTACTGTATCAAGATTTTTGAATACAACTTTAATATTAAAAGTCTTAAGAAGAGAGGGAATATCAACCAAGTTTTCATGGTAAGCGAGAACCAACATATTTTTAGTTGAATAACATGGTTAGTTTGATGTTACTTCCTTGTTTACGAAAGTTCCTGTTGATGATTTATTAAGTTTCTTATCTGAAGAACTCGTTAACTATGATTTACCATTGCCACTTCCTACTATCATTAAACTTATTATACTTTGCATTGTTGATGCAAAATTTGTATTTAATGATAAATTTTACACTCATAAGTTTGGTATGGCAATGAGAAATCCTCTTTCACCTGTTCTTAGTAATCTATACATGGAATTTTTTGAAACAAGGTTGCTTAACACAATCCTTCCTAATAGAGCTAAATGGTTCAGATATGTTGATGATATTTTGTGTCTTATGCCCAAAAATGTAGATATACACTATTTCCTCGGATAATTAAATGGCTTAGCCCATTCTATAAACTTTACTGTTGAGTTTGAAGAAAATAACTCATTGCCTTTTCTAGATGTTTTAATTATTAAGGGTAATAATGAATTCAAATTTAAAATTTACAGAAAACCTACAAATAACTGTTCCTATGTCCACTATTATTACTCGCGTCAAGATAGAGTCAAACTGTCTGTTTTCTCATCAATGTTTTTGAGAGCTTTACGAATTTATAGTCCTGAGTTCATAGATGAGGAAATATCCAAAATTTATGAAATAGGTAATGATTTAAAATACCCAAGAAATGTAATTGATAAATCTTTTAAAGTTGCTAGAATTACTTTTTACAATCCAAAAAGGAACAACCAGCCTTATTCAACTAAAAATATGTTGGTTCTCCCTTACCATGAAAACTTGGTTGATATGCCCTCTCTTCTTAAGACTTTTAATATTAAAGTTGTATTCAAAAATCTTGATACAGTAAAAAAAAACTTTTGATAAAGAATTCCCCCGAAAATGCTGATGGATGTGTCTATAAGATTCCTTGTAAAATTTGCGATAAAGTTTATTACGGTCAAACTGGTAAAAATCTCGAACTAAGATTAAAACAACATAAATATAGCATTAGAACTGGACAAGATTCCAATGCTCTATTTATTCATGTAAGAGATTTTAACCATCCAATTGATTTTCAAAAAGTTGAGAAAGTAGTATCAAGCAAGTCCATGGTCGACAGGAATATAATTAAATCTTGTTTCATAAAAAGCAGTTTTGACAATAATATGAATATTTCCTTTGGTTTATATAAATTAGATCCATTTATAATTAATAGAATTTGGGAAGAATTTAATAATACACTGGACAAATAATAATATTTAAAATTTTCTTGGGTAGAATAGTTTGTTGGTGGGTTGTGCGAAGGACCTGTCCAGTTGGGCCGGCGCGCGTCAGGTGTTTAACCGTTGTGGGATCTGATAGTGAGGTGTTGGCCAGACCCCTTATATAGCTTCCTTGGATGCTTTACTTTCATAGTTCCTTGATAATGTGAGTAGTCACGAAAGCGCTTGGAATTTCTCTTTTCTTTCACAGTGGTTGTTTTGCATATTCTGAAATCACCTGTTTTACTGTGATCTTATTGCATATATATAAATATATATATATATATATATATAATATATTATATATATATATATATATATATATATATATATATATATATATATATATATAATATGTATATATATATATATATATATGAGCAAGAGATCAGCTATAAAACAATACTTAACTGACACCTATGACTCAAGAAATCGTAATGACACGATTCCAAACAAACCATACCCCCGGCCGGGATTGAACCCGCGGGTCTAGTGGCTAACGCGACGGGCTGGAGTTTTGAGACTCTATGACCGCGGGTTCAATCCCGGCCGGGGGTATGGTCTGACACCTATATCCAACAGCCAGCAACAATTACCAGTTAACCATAATTAACAGCAAGCCTTACCTAATAATCGACTACCAAGTGTATGGTTTGATAAGAACATTAGCACTTAGAATGCGTAACTGGAAAGTTATAAGTCGGATGTTATTCGTAAGTTATACAGTATTATATGTTACTGAAATTCTTTTTGAAATCAAGAAGTATCAGTTTGGTGTGTGGGAAGACGCTGAGTGTTGGTAATGGTAGACCAGTCCTCTTAAAGATGCTGCAAAATCTTTCTTGGTAGAGAAAGAAGAAACACCTGCGTCAGCTGGAAAGATTATGACTCAACTTTTCCATGTCTGTTGCAAGGATGCTGTAGGGACGTTCAAGAGCTTCAAAAGCGTTCAAGAGCTCCAAAAGCGGTCAAGAGTTCCAGAGAATGCCCTTGGGACATAACAGTGTTCTAAGGACGCTCTTGGGACGTGCGAGTTCTCCAGCAACGCTCTAGGGACGTACAAGTACTTCAGGGACGCTCTAGGGATGCTGCCTACATACTATGCTGATGAGGTGGATCGTTGGCGCGGCGCCGTAAAGAACAAGTGCCGTGGAAAGTTGAGTGGTGTCTGGTGCTGCTGTTGCAACAACACCACCACCACCACCACCACCACTATCACACACTGCACCACCACTACCACACTGCACCACTGCTCTTCCACTTTTTATTTTCATTTCTCCCTTGTCTCCTATGAATGCTTTCTGGTGCCCTCGCTTTGTGACGATGGGAATTTCTTCGGAAAAGTTCCTCCCATGTATGGTATAGGCCATACTGAGAGATGGTAATTCCCCCAGTAATAGTGACTCCTCTGATGGAACGAAACCTCTAAAGTTACCTTAGCTGGTGAACCTTCAGTGGAATATAGACGATCATTATTGCCTTAGCGAGGAACCTTAGCTAAAAGTAACAAATTTTATGGAACTTGCACTAGAATTAAAAGGGTTATCAAAGCTTATTCCTTGGGTAAACTCTGATAATGGCTTGGGCGAATATTTTTCATTGGGTTTGGGTTTGGGTTTGGCAAGAGCCTGGTAAGTATGGTGGACCAGTAGGCCTGCTGTAGTGCTCCTCCTTTCTTATGTTCTTAACACAACCCAAGTAATGGAATACAACAAGTAACTATCATACAGAAAATGGTACTAGGACACTGCTGTCGTATCTACTTTCGACAACTCGAAATAAATTAAAGGGACCGCAAATTAGAAGCACTTACCACTTAAGCAAAACTCGTCCAATAATATATATCCACTTGTTCTTGACACTTAATTTTGATTTAAAAATGAATTATTAATGGCAGAGTGGTGTCCCCTATGCATTCTTAATTAGCAAAGTTATTCATTGAATAATGACTCATCCAGCTGGACAATTCATCAAGCCGCACCGGGATAATGACAGTCAAGAGAAGTCTGTTTGTTGCAGTTCCCTTCAGGGGAGGATGAAGGGCTTTTGATCCGTGGAATTAGAACTACCATTCCTTTCCTCGGATCAAACATGATTACCTCCCATTTTCCATTACTTGCTATTCCCTATTTTCACTGGTTCAGTGCATCCCTATGATAATGCATATAATAATAATAATAATAATAATAATAATAATAATAATAATAATAATAATAATAATAATAATAATAATAATAATAATAAAATAATAGTAACAATAATAATAATCATAACAATAATAATAATCATAACAATAATAATACTAATAATAATAATAAAAAGAATAATAATAATTCCTATTACTATACTAATATCTTTACTCCAGGCTGTGTGCAATGCTTATTTATGTGAAATGACAGAATACTCCTTTCTTGGTTGAATTAATCAAAAGGTCTGTAAATAACAAGAGATATTTTACGACTCCACTCGCCTCAGTATTCACAATTCTTCCTAAACACAAGCTGTCCTCCAAATTTTATTCCCACGCCATCAGTTAGAGATATAAGACAAAATTACACACACAAAAAAAAAAAAAAATAGGGAAAGCAGAGGAGCTGCCGATACAATAAGAGAACATTGTATCAACATCCGTTATTGCCAGTATGTATATGAGGATAAATAACTGAAAATAATTATTTTTTTTTTACCTCGTCATTTACGTTCTCAGTTTTAAATAGCAAGATTTCTGATTACTATATTTAATTGATATGAATGAAGATTATTATTATTATCACACTGGCCGATTCCCACCAAGGCAGGGTGGCCCGAAAAAGAAAAACTTTCACCATCATTCACTCCATCACACAGTTTTTAAACTGCAACATTAACACCCCTCCTTCAGAGTGCAGGCACTGTACTTCCCATGAATGAAGAATAGAATATATTTATTAATAAAGGATTATTAATCTAATATAAAAGTATAAGTCTTCCAGTTCACTTTTCATTGTTAATATCGACACATCAGGGCATATAAATTACGATATGTATAATCGCTAATTTTCCCAAAACTAACTATAATATATTTATATTGAGTTTAATTATTTCATTAAGTGTAATTATGCCTTAATAATTTCTCAGAATATAGAATATTCGTGGTCGTAGCAATTAGATTACTACCATAATTTTAAAGTAGTTGATTATTAAATATCACGTGTTTAATTTATTAATGTAACATATAAATATATATATTTTTCCAAATATATATACACTGATAAGTGTGTATCTCTCAGTATTTATAAACCGAGAATTTACTTTAATACCTATTATAGGGAGTCTTGGTAAGTCTTGACAAGCTCTTTCTTCTAAGAGGCAAACTTTTCTTGATCTAGTGCTGGAGGTTCCTCATACAGAGGAGCTCATAATATGTTAGCTTTATAAAGAAAACCTCATCGCGTTTTCATTGCACGTCTCAGCAGTCAGAGGTTAAGTCTGAAGTTTGGCAAAAGGTGTACTCCTTTTCGTACCATGCTTTGGAGTTAAACTTTGTTGTTGGTGTATGAAGTTATTTTCTCCTACGTCACATTTCTGGTCATTGCAAGCTGCAGTGATACGTATAATTTCACTTATGGAGCAAAAATCAGGATACACCCAAGATTTATCAACAGTATATTCTCACAATCTTTTTTATCCTAATATCTAATTGTAAATATTATCAGTTAAACAATGTTGAAAATGTAAGGAAGTTTTATTACAAGTAAATAGAAAAATCAACAATACGAATTAGTCAAGAAATCATCCTGTAAAGTAGATAACAACAAATGTTCTCTGGATACTCAAGTAGAGAGATAGAAAGGGCTCATTGAACAACATATGACTCACTATTATGTCTGAAGAAGCGCTGAATACAGGTGAGTCATTCAGGACAAGGAGTGAGGGAAGCCTTGAACTCCTGCGCTCTGTTTGTGGTCTCACTGAAATTAAAACTTATTTAAAGGAGAGAATAACGAAGAGAGAAGTGGAGAAAGTGGAAGAGTATAGTAACGAAACAGATAGCTAAAAATGTTTTTTACACGGTAATCCAATTTCTCACATCTACTGGGGCATATTTATGACGGGAGAACAGATATTAAGAAAGACAAGGTTATGTGGGCTACATAGTATTGAACTCTAGGAATGCATTTGACACTGTTCCATATCAGTATAACCTACACTCTAGAGAACATACTTGAATAACAGGAAAGGCAATTTTAGTACTCGAGAACAACTAAGTGAGTACACACACAGGTCCCTACTGTGCATTAAAAAGCATATCACAATAGAATAGTGACTGGCACTACAAGTTCACAAGTATGGCAAGCCTTTTCCATAGATGTTTCACTAAGAATTGAGTTATATCATAACTTAATAAAGCTCACTTCACAAAGTCTGCCTGGAAACATACAGTGTAGATGGTTATGCTAGCACAGTTTATGGTTGCTGGCAGATGAAGAGTCCATTACTCTGATGGATGGACAAGCGATGTATAATATTTATATTAGTAAGAGAGAAACATTGCCACACACTGTGTTCATGGAGCTGTGACATAATATTGTTGGATATATGTGTTGTGATGACTAAGTGAATGCATTTGTATATGTTTTTTATTATTACTTGCTATTATTATTATTATTATTATTATTATTATTATTATTATTATTATTATTATTATTATTATTATTATTATTATTAGTTATTATTATTATTATTATCATTATTATTATTATTATTTTTATTATTATTAGTAGTAGTAGTAGTAGTGGAGGTAGTAGTAGTAGTAGTAGTATAGTAGTAGTAGTAGTAGTAGTAGTGTAGTAGTGTAGTAGTAGTAGTAGTAGTAGAAGTAGTAGTGGTAGTAGTAGTAGTTGTAGTAGTAGTAGTAATAATAATAATAATAATAATAATAATAATAATAATAATAATAATAATAATAATAATAATAATAATAATAATAATAATAATAATAATAATAATAATTATATTATTCCTGGAATGGGAAGTAATTAAATATGATCCACTAAAGAAAAGGATGGTTCCAGTTCCTTGAACCAAGAGCCCTTCACCTAGCTCAAGGCACCCCAGTGAAGAATGAATATTTTTGAATATGTTATTTGCCAAAAGTGTTTTTTTTGGGGTTAATTGTTACGAATTATAAAGGTAATAAAATCTTTATTTGTAGTATTAATAAGGGATGCATATCTGGTATGAATGTGATTCATCAGCATCTCAATCTAATAATAACATATGAGACTATTTTATTATATAACACAATCTAGTAAAACATATACTGTTTTATAAACAGTAGAATCTAGTAAAAATATATGATATTGTTTTATCTATATCCTGACTATTTAAGAATATATGTGACAAGGATTTACAAGTATCACAATTCTATCATCTATGAGCTACAGTTCAACGACTTGGCGTTCCTTGGACTCAGACTGAGTGGGTGTGCTTCCCTAACTCCTGTGAGCAGAGGCAAGAGAATAGCCATTCAGACTGGTTGAATGACCTACTGTAGTATAGCTGGGTGCATGCACTCATGTCTCCCTTGTCGGTTTGCTCCAGGTGAGCACCAAGGTCGATGACTTGAGCTTACAGGATTCCTGCCCTTTGATCTACTTAGGTGTTAGCCACGATAACACCTCTTGTAAGCCTTTATATTTAAAGGTGGAATAATGGGGAGTCTCGTTAATTTGACAGAGTTTATGAGATCCATTTAAAACAAGAGTTATTTTTTTAAGAATGGCACATATTGCCAAAGTGTAAAAAGGTTTGCCCTACTTGAAGTATGTTTCTATCATAGATTTTTTTTAGTAACTTTTTCATGCACACTGATATCAAATTAATTATTATTCGCAGTTTTGGGGAGCAGCAAACGTAAGCTATTTTTTAGTACAAAACGATTTTATTACTGCATTTTTCAAACTTTGAGCCGGACTGCATTTGTATATATATGTTTAACTTTTGAAGAAAGGAACATACATACTGGTGAAGGGATCTTAATGCAGACAACTGGTGCTACCCTCCCCTTCCTCAGATCAAACCTGACACTGCATAACAATGGTAATAATAATTATCTTAAGCGTTCGCTTTTTTTTTCATTCATCCCTTCCTTCCTTTCCCTCTTACTCTTTTCCACTTTATTCCTCGTCCTATTTATTCCTCTATCCTTCTCTCTCTCTTTCTTATGCTTCTTTTTCCACAGCAAATGGAGTTAAAAGCTGTTATTGATGATCCCTGTATATATTTTCCAATACATAAAGTGAAACTCTCGATATTCTGCTCCACAATAATGTGAGTTTGCTTTCTTTCCCAATACATATTTCTGTATTTCCATATTTATCGATAGAGTCTCCCGGACTTAACAATTTAAAAACATAATAACTTGTAGAGGCAGTAAAGGATGAGGCAGGAAATACCACGTGACTCACAGTAGAGTCACGTCTCTACTGGTCTCTAAAACTTATTAATAGAGTACTACGTTAGCAACCAAAGGGAACCGTGCTCGATTTCCAGGCAGGGTGTGACGCTTGGACATGTCACTCTACACCTGTATGTTCACCTAGCAGTAAATAGGTACCTGGGTGTCAGCTGATTGCTGTGGGTCGCTGGAATATACGTTAACGTGGGTAAAATAAAATCTTTGCCATTTATTTAATAGCTCAGGGAAGTATCTGGCTAATATCGACCAACCATTACGAGGTTTATCCCTTCAGTGGTGCCATGATGCTGAGAATGGCACCACTGATTGCTGCGCTTTTAGTGCTTCCTTATGATGATGACAATAATAATAATAATAATATAATAATAATAATAATAATAATAATAATAATAATAATAATAATGATAATAATAATAATAATAATAATAATAATAATAATAATAATAATAATAATAATAATAATAATAATAATAATAATAATAATAATAATAATAATAATAATAAGGAGGGGTGTTAAAGTTGCAGTTTAAAAACTGTAGTGTAAAGCACCCTTCTGGCAAGACAGTGATGGAGTGAATGATGGTGAAAGTTTTTCTTTTTCGGGCCACCCTGCCTTGGTGGGAATCGGCCAGTGTGATAATAAAAAAAATAATAAAATAATAAATAAATAATAATAAGAAGAAGAAGACGAAGAAGAAGAAAAGAGGAATCTATGCTTACTTATTTGAAATTATATCAAGCATTTTAGAGATTGAAGCATAACCAGGATCCCTAATATATATTCACAAACTGAAGAAGGAACAAGCCTTTTCCATTCCTCCTGGAACATTATCATGTTGGGAGATGAACGATTAAGAATAATATTTTGAGATATGGAAAAGATTTTAGCCAAGTTTTTAGGGTTCTTGAAGACAACATTGGTAGGTGTTAGAGAGGAAAATATGCGTACATAAGTCACTATCAAAGCTTCTTAGGTGACACTTAATTATTTCTATAATGAGAGAATCATACGTATAATGAAATCTGTAAATTTCTGAGTTTTACACACACACACACACACATACACACACACACACACACACACACACACACACACACACAACACACACACACACACACACACACACACACACACACACACACACACACACACCATACATACACACACACACACACACACACACACACCCCACACACACACACACACACACACACACACACACACACCACACACACACACACACACACACAGGCTGAGAAAGAAGGAGGGGAGATACAGGAACACGGGGCCACAATTGGAAACTGAAAACCCTGATAAGTCATAGGGATGTTAGGAAGTATTTCTTTAGCCTTAGAGTTGCCAGAAAGTGGAATAATCCGGAGAGGGAAGTGGTGGAAGCATGTTAAATTCATAGCTTTAAGAAGAGGTATGATAAAGCTCATGAAGCAGGGCGAGAGTGAATTAGTATCGATCGGTGAAGAGGCGGGACCAGGAGCTATAACTCGACCCCTGCAACCACTTATAGATGAGTACATATAGGTGAGTACACAATTATTGCTAACGAATTCGACCTACATACAGAGACTGACACACAATCACTACTCCTGCTTAGAATCTACACAATACATCGTTCGTGTTTATACTTTTTTAGCTCTATGTATCTCTACGTACCAGTAGAAATACATAGATCTTCTAACTGAATTTATTTACGTTTATATACAGCTTTTTTCTTCAACTATCTTTTTCTCAGTATAAACTCCATTAACCTGGCTGTGGTCTGCCATATACATGGCTAGGTACGTAGGTTGTTAGATATGTACGTTGATAAGTACGATATAGATATACTTACATGGTCATAAGTTTAGCTTTGTGAGCATGTGATACATGGTATTAGACACGCCCATGTTATAGCATGTATAAATGGTGTCAGACACATTCATGTGAGCATGTAAACTATGGTGTTAGATGCTCTCATGTGTGCTTGTGAATGTTAGTGTTAGACACTTTTGTTAGACACTCATGTGAGAATCTGAACCCTAGTGTTAGGAACACTCATATGAGAATCTGAACCCTAGTGTTAGAAACACTCATGTGAACATCTGACCCCTAGTGTTAGAAACACTCATGTGAGCATCTGAACCCTTGTGTTAGAAGCACTCATGTGAACATCTGAACCCTAGTGTTAGAAACACTCATGTGAACATCTGAACCCTAGTGTTACAAACACTCATGTGAGCATCTGAACCCTAGTGTTAGAAACACTCATGTGAACATCTGAAGCCTAGCGTTAGAAACACTCATGTGAACATCTGAACCCTAGCGTTAGAAACACTCATGCGAACATCTGAACCCTAGTGTTAGAAACACTCATGTGAACATCTGAACCCTAGTGTTATAAACTCATGTGAACATCTGAACCCTAGTGTTAGAAACACTCATGTGAGCATCTGAACCCTAGTGTTAGAAACACTCATGTGAACATCTGAACCCTAGTGTTAGAAACACTCATGTGAACATCTGAAACCTAGTGTTAGAAACACTCATGTGAACATCTGAACCCTAGTGTTAGAACCACTCATGTGAACATCTGAACCCTAGTGTTAGAAACACTCATGTGAACATCTGAACCCTAGTGTTAGAAACACTCTTTGGTTGAACATCGAACCCTAGTGTTAGAAACACTCATGTGAACATCTGAACCCTAGTGTTAGAAACACTCATGTGAACATCTGAACCTAGTGTTAGAAAAACTCAGGGTGAACATCTAAAACCCTAGTGTTAGAAACACTCATGTAACATCTGAACCCTAGTGTTAGAAACACCATGTGAACATCTGAACCCTAGTGTTAGAAAACATCATGTGAACATCTGAACCCTATGTTATAAACACTCATGTGAACATCTGAACCCTTTAGTGTTAGAAACACTCATGTGAACATCTGAACCCTAGTGTTAGAAACACTCATGTGAAAAATCTAAACCCCTAGTGTTAGAAACTCATGTGAACATCTGAACCCTAGTGTTAGAAACACTCATGTGAACATCTGAACCCTAGTGTTAGAAACACTCATGTCAACATCTGAACCCTAGTGTTAGAAACACTCATATGAACATCTGAACAATAGTGTTATAAACACTCATGTGAACATCTAAACCCTAGTTTTAAGAAACACTCTTTGTGAACATCTGAACCCAGTGTTAGAAACACTATGTGAACATCTGAACCCTAGTTTTAGAAACACTCATGTGAACATCTGAACCCTAGTGTTAGAAACACTCATGTGAACATCTGAACCCTAGTGTTAGAAACTCATGTGAACATCTGAACCCTAGTGTTAAAAAACACTCATGTGAACATCTGAACCCTAGTGTTAGAAACCCCAATTGTGAACATCTGAACCCTAGTGTTAGAAACACTCATGTGAACATCTAAACCCTAAGTGTTAGAAACACTCATGTGAACATCTGAACCCTAGTGTTAGAAAAAACTCATGTGAACTCTAAACCCTAGTTTTAAAGAAACACTTATGTGAGCATCTAAACCCCTAGTGTTAGAAACACTCATGTGAACATCTGAACCTTTGCGTTAGAAACACTCATGTGATCATCTGAACCCTAGCGTTAGAAACACTCATGTGAACATCTAAAACCCTAGTGTTAGAAACACTCATGTGAACATCTGAACCCTATTTGGTTTAAACTAAATGTGAACATCTGAACCCTAGTGTTAGAAACACTCATGTGAACATCTGAACCCTAGTGTTAGAAACACTCATGTGAACATCTGAACCCTAGTGTTAGAAACACTCATGTGAACATCTGAAACCTAGTGTTAGAAACACTCATGTGAATCTGAACCTAGTGTTAGAACCACTCATGTGAACATCTGAACCCTAGTGTTAGAAACACTCATGTGAACATCTGAACCTAGTGTTTAGAAACACTCATGTAACATCTGAACCCTAGTGTTAGAAACACTCATGTGAACATCTGAACCCTAGTGTTAGAAACACTCATGTGAACATCTGAACCCTAGTGTTAGAAAAACACATGTGAACATCTGAACCCTAGTGTTAGAAACACTCATGTGAACATCTGAACCCTAGTGTTAGAAACACTCATGTGAACATCTGAACCCTAGTGTTAGAAACACTCATGTGAACATCTGAACCCTAGTGTTAGAAACTCATGTGAACATCTGAACCCTAGTTTTTAGAAAACATCATGTGAACTCTGAACCCTAGTGTTTAAAACACTCATGTGAACATCTGAACTCTTGTGTTAGAAACACTCATGTGAACTCTGAACCTATTTGTTAGAAACACTCATGTGAACATCTGAACCCTAGTGTTAGAAACACTCATGTGAACATCTGAACCCTAGTGTTAGAAACACTCATGTGAACATCTAAACCCTAGTGTTAGAAACACTCATGTGAACACCCTAAACCCCTTTGTGTTAGAAACACTCATATGAACATCTGAACCCTAGTGTTAAAAAACACTCATGTGAACATCTAAACCCTAGTGTTAGAAACACTCATGTAAAACATCTGAACCCTAGTGTTAGAAACACTCATGTGAACATCTGAACCCTAGTGTTAGAAACACTCATGTGAACATCTGAACCCTAGTGTTAGAAACACTCATGTGAACATCTGAACCCTAGTGTTAGAAACACATCATTGAAATCTGAACCCTAGTGTTAAAACTCATGTGAACATCTGAACCCTAGTGTTAGAAACACTCATGTGAACATCTGAACCCTAGTGTTAAAACACTCATGTGAACATCTGAACCCTAGTGTTAGAAAAAATCATGTGAACATCTAAACCCTAGTGTTAGAAACACTCATGGGGAACATCTAAAAACCCTAGTGTTAGAAACACTCATGTGATCATCTAAACCCTAGTGTTAGAAACACTTATGTGAACATCTGAACCCTAGTGTTAGAAACACTCATGTGAACATCTGAACCCTAGTGTTAGAAACACTCATGTGAACATCTAAACCCTAGTGTTAGAAACACTCATGTGAACATCTGAACCCTAGTGTTAGAAACACTCATGTGATCATCTAAACCCTAGTGTTAGAAACACTTATGTGAACATCTGAACCCTAGTGTTAGAAACACTCATGTGAACATCTGAACCCTAGTGTTAGAAACACTCATGTGAACATCTAAACCCTAGTGTTAGAAACACTCATGTGAACATCTGAACCCTAGTGTTAGAAACACTCATGTGAACATCTAAACCCTAGTGTTAGAAACACTCATGTGAACATCTGAACCCTAGTGTAAGAAACACTCATGGGGATCATTAAACCCTAGTGTTAGAAACACTTATGTGAACATCTGAACCCTAGTGTTAGAAACACTCATGTGAACATCTGAACCCTAGTGTTAGAAACACTCATGTGAACATCTGAACCCTAGTGTTAGAAACACTCATGTGAACATCGAACCCTAGTGTTAGAAACACTCATGTGAACATCTGAACCCTAGTGTTAGAAACACTCATGTGAACATCTGAACCCTAGTGTTAGAAACACTCATGTGAACATCTGAACCCTAGTGGTGTTGAACATTTACATGAACATGATAACTTTAACGTTTATTAAACATATAAAATATATTTTAACATATTAAATTATTTTTTACAACAGAAGCTTAGCAAAGGGAATTTTTATTTATCAATAATATCAATAAATTATTAAATAAATAACTAATAATCTGACTTGCACGGCCTGAAAATTATAATTATATCTGCATAATAGCCGAATTTGTGCTAATTTCTTTCATTACATCATATGCAAATTACCTTCATTTTAGGCTATATAAGACACGAATTTTTATATGAATATATTGCAACATTGACAAGGGCGGCAGATACAACAACTGATCTCTACCGTCCTTCGTGTATTATTGTCCGATCTAACATGCTACGGAATTTCCATGTTCGGTATTCTCGATTAGGTTAGGTTAGGTTAAGTTAGGTTAGGTTAAGTTAGGTTAGGTTAGGTTAGGTTAGGTTAGGTTAGGTTAGGTTAGGTTAGGTTAGGTTAGGTTAAGTTTGGTTAGGTTAGGTTAAGTTTGGTTAGGTTAGGTTAGATTTGGTTAAGTTAGGTTAGGTTAGGTTAGATTTGGTTAGGTTAAGTTAGCTTAGACTAGGTTAAGTTAGGTGAGGTTAAGTTAGGTTAGCTTAGGTTAGGTTTGGATAAGTTAGGTTAGGTTAAGTTAGATTTGGTTAGGTTAAGTTAGTTTAGGTTAGGTTTGGTTAGGTTAGGATAAGTTAGGTTAGGTTAGGTTAGGTTAGGTTAGGGTTTGGTTAGGCTAGGTTTGGTAAAGTTAGGTGAGGGTTTGGTTAGTTAAGTTAGGTTAGGTTAGGTTAGGTTTAGTTAAGTTAGGTTAGGTTAGGTTAGTTTAGGTAAGGTTAGGTTAGATTTAGTTAGGTTAAAGGTTTTGGTTAGGTTAGTTAGGTTAGATTAGGTTAGGTTAGGTTGGTTAGGTTCAGTTTAAATTAGGTTTAGTTAGTTTGGTTTCAATTTAAGTTAGGTTAGGTTAGGTTTAGTTAGGTTAGGGCTAGTTGGTTTAGGATAGGTTGGTTTAGGTTTGTTAGGGTCGGTTTGGTTAAGTTAAAGGGTTTGGCTAGTTTTGGTAGGTTTGAATAGGTTAGAATAGTTAGGGTTTAAATTAGCTTTGGTTAAGGGTTTAAATTAGGATAGGGTTTGTTTAGAATAGGCTTTAATTAGGTTAGTTTAGGTTACGTACAGTTAGGCTACGCCTGGTTTAAAAATTTAGTAAGTTAGTTTAGGTTCAGTAATATTAGATTAGCATGTTGAGTAAAAAAATATTCTTATTATTTGTCAATTAACAAATTCCAAAATTATTAACATGTTAATAAATTATAAATTTTCATTTGACTTAAAAATACCTTCTGAGTTTTGGGCGAAAGTTATTAAAATTGATTAAAATATTTTGTGTCGTACTTAAATTTTCAACCTGAATATTATCTTCAGCTCCCTCGAAGTAACATGTTTAAACATCGGCGGCGCGACAGGACTCTCAGAATGCCTTTATCAACGTATGGCCTTCGTCTGGTGCTGGACGCCTAGCCCTCGCCAACTTAAAGCTTTTCCCGTCGTTAGCTTTATTAATGTTTTCTTGGGTGTATGTCCTCTCTGAACAGCAAAAAAAACATTGTGCGGCTGGGTTTGAACCTATGGCGAGTAAGTCGTAAAGCTCCAGGCGGTGCGTAAGCCACTCGGCCATAGGTTCAAATCCCACCCGTTCTGTGGGTCGTTTACAATCGTGTTATTACGATTTCGTGAGTCGTGTTGCTTAACCAATCCTTCAAAATAGCGCGACTCACGAAATCGTAATGACACGATTGTAAACAAACCATACCACGGGTAGTGTTAGATCCTACGGCGTCGGTCTGGAGTTCGTGACAATCTGATCGTAAGTTCTAACCCCACCCATGGTATGGTTTCGTTTTTTTTTTTTTTTTTTCAAAATAACCTTTCTAATCCTGAAAACTTGAATCTATTTCTCGACGCTCAGTACTTTTGTGTGTGTAATAGAATAATTCCCAGCATCTCAATGCCCAGAAATTATCAGATAACCTATTTTAACCGAAGAAGGGCGAGCCCCAATTCCTTGAATCAAGAACCCTTCACCAGAATCAAGGTAACGTCCCCACTTTCACCTCGCCACTCGATCGTGTTCAAAATGCTTCGTGCAACTTGAACTGCGAAATGAAAAATGAATAGTAATAAACAGTGAAATCTAAATAAAAAGAGCAGACTGTAACTTGCTCCAGCGGAGCGTGAACTACCTCAACATAAAGTATATTCGCTGTTTAAAAAAAAAAAATATTCATCTGGTTCTGTATATTCATATTCTTGTGTAATTCCAGTTTCAGTGTCAAAAAATCGGAAATTATATTATAAACTGAAAATGCCAACTGGAAAATAAGCTGCTAGTAGAATCTAAAAGGTAAATAAATACGTATTGCCAAAAAAAAAAGCATCATTGAGAACGTATGGATGAACGAACGTTAAACAGTCTGACAAAAAAATGTCTTACTCATTATTAGGTGGACGTAATTTTTTTTCTTCAAGGGACAAATTCACATCAGAACATCAGTTAATTCAGGAGACATTTACGAGAATTTTAGATGTTTATCTCTCAGCATTTTTTTAATGTGAGCTTTTAAAAATCTAAATTTCTCGACTCTGTAGGTTCTCTCTCTCTCTCTCTCTCTCTCTCTCTCTCTCTCTCTCTCTCTCTTTCTTTGATCTTTTAAAATCCGTCTGCTCCTTCTTGCTTCGCGTAATGAATGTGCATTTCTAATTTGTGCAAATGTAGCTCACACTACTACTTTTTTTTTTTTTTTGCTTTAAGCTACAGTGCACAATATCGTATCCTGGATTCAAATCAATGAATGATATGCTGCCTTCTTTATACTTTCTCGTTTGCTGCCTGATGGGGAAGGGTCGCAGCACACTCGATTGCTCGTCAAGAGGTACAGGAAATCAATCCTTGAGCCCTTATTAAGTGATAGAACCTCACGTAGGTGAAACATCGTACTAATATAGGCATCTTTTTGTTGTATGGGTCATATTTTTTTAATGGGGAAATGCCATACTTCCAGTACATTTTCCGGCTTTTAATAAGCATTTCACCTTTTTTTTGGAAGCAGATTTTGCTCCCTCTTCATGGCTGTCTGGGCTCCCAGCTGTCTTCAGGATACTTGACGCTGCTTTACTGGAGTTAACTGAAGTTCTGCCCTCGAATATGTGTAGCAATGTGAGAGAGAGGAATTGTGTGAAACATATCTGCCGACACTGAAGACTCGAAGCCACAACGTTAACCCCTAAACCATCACTATTAAATTTAATGTGAGACGGTAAATCCATGTAGGTCATTCAGCTGAAGGAGCTGCGAAGGGTTGATCCTTCTGCCTTTATGCGCGGGACGAACACATCCTACCAACAAAAGCTACCACGTAGGAAAGACAGATAGCAGAGGGCTTGGAAGTTCACATCGACTGCATATGTCGAGGGGGGGGGGACTATCTATTTCTGTATAGAGTAAGGAATATCGTGCATTATCTAAGTATCTGAGTTAAGGATAGATAAGAAAATTTTATTTTCAACACACCAAGGAAAAGAAATCTTCACCTATACACGAGCAGCGTTTAAAAGAGTTCTTATTAAAATTTATGCCACTGGTCATTCAAGTGAGCTTGGATGGCCATGGTACTCTGTTAGTGAGGTTTTATGGATCAAGAGCCCTTAAGAGTTTTATGGATTAAGAGCCCTTAAGAGTGCCATCAGGGAACTAACTTTCAAGGAAATGTGGGTTCAAAAACAGCGTGATACTGGAAGTCGTGGTTGTGTCAAGGACATTTATCTCGACCAGCAACGCCACCATTACATACAGCCACCATCATACCACTCTTCCCCACCACCGCTACCAGAGTGTATAATAGTATCCACCACCACCACCACCACATAGCATAACAGCCTCCGCCACCACCATCAGCAAACAGTATAACAGCATCCACCACCACCACCAGCACCAGCACACGGTATATTAACATTCATCACCACCACAACCACTACACAGTATATCAACATCCATCATCAGTACACAGCATAAATCCACAACCACCACCACCACCACCACTACACAGCATATCAACAACCTCCACCACCACCACTACACAGCATATCAGCAGCCTCCCCCACCACACAGCATAACAACATCCACCACCACCACCACAACTGCTAATGTATTCCAGAGCGAGAGGAATTTCCACAAGTTTGTAGCTGTGTCCTCATTAAAGCAGTCCTTCACCGTGTGTATTGAAGACATTATTTTACTTATCTCACATTTTTACATTCAATATTCTTATTCCAGAATTCTGAAGCATTGCTATTAAAAATGTTCGGAGCCAGATCTCCACCTGGGTCTCGTGTGTCCAATATCTATTATTCTGGATCTGGTATGTTATCACTGCATTTTCCATTTTCATTAAAAAGCTATTGGGTCACCGCACTTTCCGCATCTCTATGAGCATACACAGACACACACATCTCTACTAAAAAGGGGATTTGTAGCTTATTGCCTTCAAGTCATAACCAAAAAGTCTCGGAGTAGATACCCTGGTAAGGGGGTACTTACAATGAAGTTCACTTGCTTGACGATTCGTGTCTTGACGAAGACACGCTCACTCTATGATATAGGTCTCTGAGCGAAACGTTGTTTTAAGAAAAGTTTACATGTTAAGGCTGTAATGTAACCACCTGTGACCCCTCGTCGAGAAACTTAAATCCATAAAATTAAAGTCTGCAGTATGCACTAAAAGCTACACATCTCAAGGTGGGTATCACCTTATGTGTATGTGTTTAATGTATCTTTTCCATCTATGTGTAATTTTTGACAATAGTAAAAGAGTATATGAAAAAAATATCAATACAAATATTATGTCGTTAACTGTAAAAAAATGTAGTTACAGAAATGTCATGAAGCTAAACAAATTTACAAAAATTCCATTGATGTGGAATTAGCAAGTTATATATATATATATATATATTATATATATATATATATATATATATATATATATATATATATATATATATATATATATATATATACAGAGAGAGAGAGAGGAGAGAGAGAGAGAGAGAGAGAGACAGAGAGAGAGAGAGAGAGAGAAGAGGAGAGAGAGAGAGTGAGGAGAGGAGAGAGAGAGAGGAGAGAGGAGAGAGAGAGAGAGAGAGAGGAGAGAGAGAGAGAGAGAGAGAGAGAGAGAGAGAGAGAGAGAGAGAGAGAGAGAGAGGAGAGAGAGAGAGAGAGAGAAGAGAGAGAGAGAGAGAGAGAGAGAGAGAGAGAGAGAGAGAGAGAGAGAGAGAGAGAGAGAGAGAGAGAGAGAGAGAGAGAGAGAGAGAGAGAGAGAGAGAGAGAGAGAGAGAGAGAGAGAGAGTGTGACAATAAGGCAGGAAGAGGTGCACTTGCTTCTTAAATCGCTTGATCAAGAAAAGGCTGTGGGCCCAGACAAGTTGAGCCCAAGATTGCTGAGAAGTTGTGCAGATCAGCTAGCAGCACCTCTAACTCGCATCTTTCAGCACTGCCTAGTACAGTGTAAATGGCCTTCTCCGTGGAAAGAGGCAAATGCAGTCCCTGTTCACAAAAAGAAGAGCAGAGCAGAAATCAGTAACTACAGACCAGTGCCACTCCTGTCAATCACTGGCAAGCTCCTTGAGACAATAATCTCAAGACAAATGACAGAGTTTTTTGACTACCACCCACTACTTTGTGACCGTCAATATGGCTTTAGGAAAGGTTACTCTGCTGCTGATCTGTTGTTAAACCTCTCTACTAAGTGGCACCAGTCACTGGATGAATCCAAAGTCAATTGTGTGGTAGCACTGGACATTGCTGGTGCTTTTGACAGAGTGTGGCACCAGAGCCTCTTAGCAAAACTGCAAGCTCTGGGAAATGCAGGCTCTACGCTATGTCTTCTCAGTGATTACCTTCATGGTAGATCTCTAAGGGTAGTTCTCAATGGAACAGAATCAGCAAGACATCCTGTCGGGGCAAGTGTTCTGGGACCATTGTTATGGAATGTCTACTTCAATGACCTCCTTCATCTCATCCCAGAATCCCATGCATATGCAGATGACTGTACACTGACATTCGCTTATCCAAGAGAAGAAATGCCAGTTGCTCTAAGCTACATCAATCACCAGCTCAGAGCTGTATCAGCTTGGGGAAATAGATGGCAAGTAATATTTGCACCTGAGAAAACACAAATGATGATGATCTCTAGGCACCAAGATGGTAATGCCGGTGCAGTAGTAAGGATGAATGGGAGGGTGTTGGCACCAGGGGAAGAAGTTGATATCCTTGGGGCGAAATTTGACTCCAAACTGACCATGAAAAACCACGTTGTAAATCTTGCAAACAAGGCAGCCAGGAAGCTTATAGCACTTCGCCGAATCTCGCATCTGCTTGACAGCAGGAGTTGCAAGATTTTGTACGAGGTACAAGTACGCTCACACCTTGAGTATGCTCCACTTTCTTGGTTCGCCTGCCCCCCTTCTCATCCGCGACTGCTTGACAGAGTAGAGAACAGAGCAAGACGTCTCATCTCTCGCCTGGACCAATCCTGGATAGATCTGTCATTTCAGCAGAGCCTTCAACACAGGAGGGATGTGGGCGGGCTTACTGTTATGTACAAGGCCAATACTGTAAAAGTCCCACACTTGGATACACTTCGAGGACAGCGTGAAGCAAGTTTCTATACCACAAGACGGGAAGAAAGCAGCAACTTCACTCTTCTCCAGAACATCAGTCCATCTGAGATTATATATACCCAGGATGACTCGAGTATGGAACACATTCGTACAGCATAATGCTGTCAACGAGATAAAGTCAGTTGATCAAATGAAAATGCTGGCCCACAGAGAGAGAGAGAGAGAGACATCTTAAAATTTTGATTAATAATTATGGTAATATACTTGCACAATAATAATAATAATAATAATAATAATAATAATAATAATAATAATAATAATAATAATAATAATAATAATAATAATAATAATAATAATAAGAAGAAGAAGAAGAAGAAGAAGAAGAAGAAGAAGAAGAAAAAAAAAAAAAAAGTAGAAGTAGGAGAAGAGGACAAAGAAGAGGCAGTTTCAGGATTTTTCATGAAAACTTTGGATGTAGAACCAAAATCTGACAAACGATGCAGGTATCCCCTCACAGATGGACACCTAATAACAGCTGTTACAGTCTGAAAATATTTAATTGGGGTGTTAAAATGAGAATGAAAGAATGGATAACAATAGGTAGGGAAGAGAACGAAGGACATATTCACTGAGAAGAATGAGAATGATGACTAAAGAGGAATGGGGGAAAGAGAGAAAAGAGGGGGTATACCAAGATAATTGAAACTGATAAATATTGGGAAAACGAGAGGAAATAATAATGTAAAAACTACTGGAGTAAATTATATAATTAATTAACATTCTTTTAGACTGTCTCAGTCAATGAGTCCACTCCTCGATAACAAGGTTTCGCTGAGTCCTGGGTCATCTTCAAATAAATAAAAAAATAGATTCAGAACAGACCGGAATGTCGTCTTAAATTTCATATCTTAAGTACGGGTTAAATGTGACTTGTTTCAGCTACAGTGTTGTAAATTTTATTCATTTTTTTTTATCACACTGGCCGATTCCCACCAAGGCAGGGTGGCCCGAAAAAGAAAAACTTTCACCATCATTCACTCCATCACTGTCTTGCCAGAAGGGTGCTTTACACTACAGTTTTTAAACTGCAACATTAACACCCCTCCTTCAGAGTGCAGGCACTGTACTTCCCATCTCCAGGACTCAAGTCCGGCCTGCCGGTTTCCCTGAACCCCTTCATAAATGTTACTTTGCTCACACTCCAACAGCACGTCAAGCACCAAAAACCACTTGTCTCCATTCACTCCTATTAAACACGCTCACGCATGCCTGCTGGAAGTCCAAGCCCCTCGCACACAAAACCCCCTTTACCCCCTCCCTCCAACCTTTCCTAGGCCGACCCCTACCCCGCCTTCCTTCCACTACAGACTGATACACTCTTGACGTCACTCCGTTTCCCTCCATTCTCTCTACATGTCCGTACAACCTCAACAACCCTTCCTCAGCCCTCTGGACAACAGTTTTGGTAATCCTGCACCTCCTCCTAACTTCCAAACTACGAATTCTCTGCATTATATTCACACCACATATTGCCCTCAGACATGACATCTCCACTGCCTCCAGCCTTCTCCTCGCTGCAACATTCATCACCCATGCTTCACACCCATATAAGAGCGTTGGTAAAACTATACTCTCATACATTCCCCTCTTTGCCTCCAAGAACAAAGTTCTTTGTCTCCACAGACTCCTAAGTGCATCACTCACCCTTTTCCCCTCATCAATTCTATGATTCACATCATCTTTCATAGACCCATCCGCTGACTCGTCCACTCCCAAATATCTGAATACATTCACCTCCTCCATACTCTCTCCCTCCAATCTGATATCCAATCTTTCATCACCTAATCTTTTTGTTATCCTCATAACCTTATTCTTTCCTGTATTCACTTTTAATTTTCTTCTTTTGCACACCTACCAAATTCATCCACCATCTCTGCAACTTCTCTTCAGAATCTCCCAAGAGCACAGTGTCATCAGCAAAGAGCAACTGTGACAACTCCCACTTTATGTGTGATTCTTTATCTTTTAACTCCACGCCTCTTTCCAAGATCCTCGCATTTACTTCTCTTACAACCCCATCTATAAATATATTAAACAACCACGGTGACATCACACATCCTTGTCTAAGGCCTACTTTTACTGGGAAATAATTTCCCTCTTTCCTACATACTCTAACTTGAGCCTCACTATCCTCGTAAAAACTCTTCACTGCTTTCAGTAACCTACCTCCTACACCATACACCTGCAACATCTGCCACATTGCCCCCCTATCCACCCTGTCATACGCCTTTTCCAAATCCATAAATGCCACAAAGACCTCTTTAACATTATCTAAATACTGTTCACTTATATGTTTCACTGTAAATTTTATTCTTCAGTTAATGAATTTCTCCTTAGCTCACTCAGCTAGTCGAGGCTCCAAATAGAACGAGAAACAACATTCCATCATCTGATGTAAGACTATTCTAGTCTACCACAAGCAATTATTGCTGGGGTAATATATATATTTGCCAGACGCCTGCACACCATCTCATCCTCACTCACTAGCCTTTGCATATTCCATCATCACTATTCAATCCTTATACGTTCCTACCCACGAGCCATCCTATCCCTTACATCCATCCACACACACACACACACATACACAAACCCTTCCATCAACACACACACAGCCAGGAGCTAGGACTCGACCCCTGCAACCTCAACTAGGTGAGTACACACACACACACACACACACACAACACACACACACACACACACACACACACACACACACACACACACGATATCTCATCCACGTACCTTCACGCCATCCCACAGCATTAACACACAAGCATCACATTAAGATCAAAGTCATTATTCCTATGCCTCATTATCCCTAAGCTTCATCACAGAATAACGAGGCAAGTGATAATGAAGACGAAGATGTAGCAAAGTGGAAGAGAACACTAGAGAGCATTCCTGTGTTGCTCAAGACAGTGTGTTGCAACGACAACACTATCTGTGGCGAAAACACGAGAAGAAAAGTGCGTAATGAAGGGGGAAGGGAAAGAAGTTGAAGAACAAGTTTTTTTTTTTATAATAGGGAAAACGTACCGCTTTAAAACAGCGTATCGCTCTATGAAGGCTGCATCACAATAAACGTTCATATTGCATTTGTTTTCCTCGCAACTGTCTGTAGCATGCATCTGTTATTGACAAGGAAGACACTCTCCTGCTTGTAGTGCTTGATAAGTCAATAATAATAATAATAATAATAATAATAATAATAATAATAATAATAATAATAATAATAATAATAATAATAATAATAATAATAATAATAATAATAATAATAATCCTAGGTAGTAGGTTGGTAAACAACAACCGCCCAGGGAGGTACTACCGTCCTGCCAAGTGAGTGTACAACGAAAACCTGTAATTGTTTTACATGATGGTAGGATTGCTGGTGTCTTTTGTCTGTCTCATAAACATGCAAGATTTCAGGTACGTCTTGCTACTTCTACTTGCACTTAGGTCACACTACACATACATGTACAAGCATATATATACACACCCCTCTAGGTATTCTTCTATTTTCTTTCTAGTTCTTGTTCTTGTTTATTTCCTCTTATCTCCATGGGGAAGTGGAACAGAATTCTTCCTCCGTAAGCCATGCGTGTTGTAAGAGGCGACTAAAATGCCGGGAGCAAGGGGCTAGTAGCCCCCTCTCCCGTATAAATTACTAAATTTAAAAGAGAAACTTTGGTTTTTCTTTTTGGGCCCCCTGCCTTGGTGGGATACGGCCGGTGTGTTGAAAGAAAGAATAATAATAATAATAATAATAATAATAATAATAATAATAATAATAATAATAATAATAATAATAATAATAATAATAATAATAATTATTATTATTATTATCATTATTATTATTGTTGTGTTGTTGTTGTTATTAGAAACACATATGCCGTTTCCCACCAAAAAAGAAGAAACAATTTCATCATCATTCACTCCTTCACTGTTATTATTATTATTATTATTATTATTATTATTATTATTATTATTATTATTATTATTATTATTATTATTATTATTATTATTATTATTATTAACAAGAGGAGCAATATCAAGTAACATAATTTAATTAAGTTCCTTTTGATCCAAACGCCGGTGTGTGTGCTTGTCATCAACTTGTAGGTTGACTGTTTCTTCTACTTAAAGATAACCCTACTGGCAACAAGTCTCGAATTCCTTTTAGTAAATCTATATATTTTTTAACTGGAAGTTTAAGAATGGTACTAGTCTTAGAGAGTTGGGGAGAATACTGACTCTAATAAACACGTTGTAGAAAACACCAATACAAAGTTCGTGTATTAATAAAATGAGTATTTATAAAACACAGAACTTACAATGCACACACACACACACACACACACACACACACACGGACTGACGACACTGGAGGACAGAAGGGTCAGGGGAGACATGATAACGACATACAAGATACTGCGGGGAATAGACAAGGTGGACAGAGATAGGATGTTCCAGAGAGGGGACACAGGGACAAGGGGTCACAACTGGAAGCTGAAGACTCAGATGAGTCACAGGGACGCTAGGAAGTATTTCTTCAGTCATAGAGTTGTCAGCAAGTGGAATAGCCTAGCAAGTGAAGTAGTGGAGGCAGGAACCATACATAGTTTTAAGAAGAGGTATGACAAAGCTCAGGAAGCAGAGAGAGAGAGGATCCAGTAGCGATCAGTGAAGAGGCGGGGCCAGGAGCTGACTATCGACCCCTGCAACCACAATTAGGTGAGTACACACACACACACACACACACACACACACACACACACACACACACACACACACACACACACACACACACACACACACACACACACACACACACACCACCACACACACACACACACACACACACACACACACACACACACACACACACATATATATATATATATATATATCTTTATGTGTGTGTAATATGACTATTCTCGGCTAACAAATTTTTCACCCATCTAACTGCACTACAAGTCCTGTGAAAAAATGAAGCCCGAAGAAGAGGGAGAAAAATACGTGTTGTCTGAGAGGAAAAGATTTCAGCTTAACAATGTACAGGATTTACAGCACTCTCTCCGCTTATAAAACACGTAAAAACACGTCTAAAATAAAAATTATATAAAAATTGGCAATGTATTCACAGGAATAAACCACTTTTCAGGTAAACGTTGAGTTCAGCCTTTGAATTTTCTCTGTTCTCTGTTTCAGCCTTTTTGATCCCAGGTCAACGATATGACCGAAGACGGTGGAAAGGGTATGACGCAGTTAATGACAATCCGACGCAGTGGATATCTTGATTCACGAAGTCGTAATGACACGATTGCAAACGGTGCCGGTGGGGATTGAACTCGTGGCAAGTAAGGCTCTGGCCTGGAGTTCTACGACTCACTTGTCGTGACTTCAATCCCCACCTGCACTGTGGTATGTGGATATCTTTATTAAGAAGCAACGTTTCGCCCACTCATTGGACACCATTCCTAACAACAACGTTCTATAGTCATGAGAAAGAGTATGAGACGAAACGTTTCCTGACGTTTAACTCATAATAATTAAAAAATTTCAAGCCTTTTTATTATTACTTTTAAATTCGTGAAGAAACACTTAATTTGTGGGTGTTGATACGACGTCTGGGGAATGGGAGGTAAACAGGGCCAATACAGGGAACAGGAGAAGAGCTTCTATTCAGTGAATCAAGAGCCCTTTGGTGGCATCAAGGTCAATGCCTCCCTTTTCCCCTTGAAAGGTATCAAGACTTGTAGTATCTCCTCCTCAAACATTATTATTTATTTAGTGTATAACAGCAGATTGATGAATAATACATATAAGCAACACTTGGGTATCGTAATTTACCGAAACGTTTGGCCTGGGTAGATTGCTTCTTTAATCTATGAAGTTGTACATAAATGGTATGCAATACCGACAAGATAAAAGATTAGACACATGTGTAGCATCTGGGTATCTAATACAGAGACAGTATTCGACTGAAGATTCCTGCTCCTCAGGCCAAACATTTCCTCAAATAAAGGTATCTAAGTGATGCACTTGTGTCTTATTCTTCAACCTATGAGATATGAAATAATCTTTTACTTGTTCTGGCATCTATATGATTCACCTTCTAGTGGGACATGTACATCTCTCAAATAAAATGTTAAGTATAAAGTCCTTTTTTGCATGTTACGAGGCTTCAGAATTTATCAGAAGCTTAATGGACTAAATTAGCAGTAATATTCCGCAGGCACAATATAAACCGAGCAGTTTTAATAAGACATTGGTTTTCTGGATCCCTTATCTTGGAATTTCGTAAAGAAAACCAGATCATGCTTTCTAAAACTCAGAAACCTTTCGAAAAACTCGTTTTTTTCCTTATGCTCTGGAATAGTTCATAATAATAATACAAATTCAAGTTTATTTCAGCATGGTACAATGTGTGTTGGAGATCAATGATATAAAATGGTGTATAATGTGATCCTGCTTAAACAACCTACTTGACCGTCCCGGGCAGTTCTGTCTCGGAGCCAACCTCCTCAACATTCTCCACTTGACTCTCCACGTCACTATGGTCCCTATATATATACACGAGTACTCTGCTCAGGTGGCCTGTCATCACATGGAGAAAACCTGGGCCAGGATGTCCTGGCTAACCTACATGTACCTGTACCTGTTTGCTCAGGTGACTTAATGTAGCCAACTGTGTGGGCGAAACGTAGTCAGTAAAGGGCAGCATTATACTGTATTTATGTCTACTTTCCTATGACATAATGTTTATGCAGAAATGGGTGATAGAGTGCATGTTGAAAGGCCATGGTTATGTGTATCATTGAGTCAAACTTGATTACCTCTCATTCTTCAGCCACTGCATGACCTCAACGAGTTCAACATTTCCTCGTAAATTTAAAATAATACAATGTAAGACAACCTCAAAGAGGTATTAATTATTTTTATACAGAAAAATATTGCAGCACCGCCAGCGATTCTTTCAAACTGCCTTTATCTCTCTTCTCTAACTCAGAAATTCCTCAGAGGCTTTAAAGAGAGCTTACACATTAAACTTGTAGCTCTCAAGCTCAAACTAAATTTTATTGACTAAGTATTCTAAATAAGTACAGAATTTATAATTTAACTCATTTTATTCCACTGATGTTAAGTAATATTAAGTAAACACTGGAGATGCACACTGAGAGGTATATTTCTCTTAGTGTGAATGTACGCTGAAAGTTTGTTTTAATTCCAGTTACAAGAATAAAAACATTTTAGCTTGTGGTGAACACGTTACGTATAGCCTCGTCGACACTCGTGTAGTTGATAGGCTTCAAACCCCTATTAATCAACTAAGTAAAACCAGGCTGTCCTTAAGACAGCAATGATTAATTAAATATTGAGAAGATCAAGTGAAGTTGCTAAGTTAGGGTACAGAAATAAAATGCACGATCTTGGGATACCTGGTGAGCCGCCTTGGGGTACCTAAGACTCCATCTGTTCTTAGGATGCATAAGGCTCTACCTATTCTTGGGATACCTGAAACCAAAAAAAATCCACCTGGTTTTTGAATATTTGAAGCTTAAACTATCTTTGGACTCCAAAAGGCTCCAGCAAGTCTAAGAAATCCTTAAGGCTCCAACTGGCTTTGACAACTCCAACACCGTGCCGGATTAAGACATTAAAACTTCTTCTTGTCCCATTACCCGAGGCAAACAACTTGTAGTTCCCTGGAGACTCACGCTCACACGAAGCAAACTTAAAATATAGTTCTGTGATAGAAAAGGATTCTAGCAAATAATTTCACAGCAGAACTGATTGTAGCTATTGACTTCAAGTGACTTGATTTTTCTCATCTTTTAAAAAGGCAAAGGTGACTGTCAGTTTTTAAGCGATGTATCATACTTTCAGGGCTTTACGTTACCTACGTTGCTTTATTTCGCTAGTTCAGTATGCTCCTGGAATTTTTTTATAAGGTTCAAAATCTGGCTCTAAATACTACAAAAAATCTCCAGTGCTCCCTTATGAAGAAAAACTGAAAAAAGAAACTGTTTAATTGACAAGGTATTAATCTCCATGACAACGTTGTAGACAAAACTAATCAAATCTTGAGAGCAAACAACGTTTTAGACAAAACTAGTCTTGATGACAACACTGACAAGGGTGTGACAATGCATGTTAAATGACAACACTGACAAGGGTGTGACAATGCATGTTAAATGACAGCACTGACAAGGGTGTGACATTGCATTGTTAAATATAATCTTATTGCATTAGTTCTAAACTTGAACTTACCTGAAGAACAATTAAATTTTTATAAAATAATGCATGAGCAAGTCAGTAATCACGTTGTCATGAGGCTGGAGAATAGAATTGTAAGAGCTGATTATAATGGTTCTCAAACTCTCCGCGGTTAAATAAGTCTAAGTCAGAAGTTAGCCGTTTATAATAAACTCAACAGAGGTGAAGTTACACCACTACGTAGTGACTGTTAAATTGTTAATGCTTATCTGATTCCTTGTCTTGATTAAAGATATATATGTCGTGCTGTTGGAGTGTGAGCAAAGTAACATTTATGAAGGGGTTCAGGGAAACCGGCAGGCCGGACTTGAGTCCTGGAGATGGGAAGTACAGTGCCTGCACTCTGAAGGAGGGGTGTTAATGTTGCAGTTTAAAAACTGTAGTGTAAAGCACCCTTCTGGCAAGACAGTGATGGAGTGAATGATGGTGAAAGTTTTTCTTTTTCGGGCCACCCTGCCTTGGTGGGAATCGGCCAGTGTGATAATAAATAATAATATATATATATATATATATATATATATATAATATATATATATATATATATATATATATATATATATATATATATATATATATCAATAACAGCACTGCCTCATGGTGGGCGAAAACACATGACGCCCTTATCCACTGAACCATACGATCCTTAAAATTAGGGCATCCAGCGGAACTGGATGTGGTACTCCCAACCCAAGGACACACGATGGTGTGGATGACTGTAGGCTAATTTCATTCTAGTCCCTGTTTGGTGTACTAGTTCAACGGGCAGTATTTTATATTATTGTGACCTATATATGTGTGTGTGTATATGTGTGTGTGTGTGTGTGTGTGTGTGTGTGTGTGTGTGTGTGTGTGTGTGTGTGTGTGTGTGTGTGTGTGTGTGTGTGTGTGTGTGTGTGTGTGTGTGTGTGTGTGTGTGTGTGCAAAACAACCACAGGGGGGAGTTGAATGTTGAAATCAACACATCATCAGGTGATTACAATGTTGCAGAAATGAGTAGGTCCCAGTATATTCGTTCTTGCCAAGAATGAGGTAGGGAAGCAGTAGACACTTAGTGCCCCAGTCGCAATAGTTGCAGGTACCAGCAAGATTGAGTATTATGGGAATAGAAGACAGTCAAGCATAGGGAAATGGAGTGATTAATAACATAACAATTATAGAAAATTCGGCCAGACTTCCAGACAATATATAAAATTTTACATTCTGAATATGGATGTACCTGGCATTTATCCTAGGAATTTTCCATGAAAAGTAAGGAAATGGGTCTACTGCAGACTCCCTTAAAACTGAAGGGAGACATCCATAGATTATCCAAGGGCAAACTACCATAATTTATCTATCCTAACAGACTCTTTTGGCAGACGCTGGTCTAACCCAAGACGGCTGTAAGACAGATATAAACATCCGGTTTTAGGTTATGCACAATAGCCTCAATTATAAACGAATCAAGTTTAAATAATCTGCAGCTGCCATTATATAGTGAATATTTATCATGTTTTATAACTGTTAGTTCTAAAATATTTCTTTGCAGCCATGAAGTATATGGAACTAGAACTTTCGCTTCCGACTAATTAGAAGGATTGCTGCAAATTCATGTGTGGTTGAATATCGCATTTGATTCTTGAGTTGTGTTTATTGAATATTTATGCTGTGTTATTCTAACATCTAGAAGTTTGCCAGTCTGTTTCACATAAATTGCAGCCTTGGCACACAGTCCTATAAACACCACACACGAATTTCGAACAATTCTGCATTATTTTCAACACAGCAGCACTGCAAGCTCCTGATGATGTGTTGATTGCAACACGAAAGGCCTAGAGCTATCATTCAGCTCCCCTGTGGTTTTTTGCATCTTGTGTTGCTTGTTAGCGATTTCGGTATATTATATTATATAAAGCATGCATTCTATGTCCATCCAGAACACAGTATATTATTTCTCTTGAATTCTTCGTCGCTCGTGACATAATTATAAAGATTCACAAAAAGAACTTGAATTGTTCTAAAATCCTCTAAAATTCCGGGTGCACATATCAGCTAATTGGCACAGCTGTCATATAACAATCTAGCTGAGGGAAAATGATTGAGGAAATGGTTGAAAATTGACTGATGAATAATATATAGACTTCCAAAGCGTCCAGCTTCAGCCTTTAGTACAATTTAGAGGAATTAAAGCAATGCCATTAACAGCAGTGCTACTCACTGAAATGCCACTCAATGCAGTGCCACTTATTGCAGTGCCGCTAACTACAGTGCCGCTCATTGCAGTGCTACTCAGTGCAATGTTGCTGCAGTGGCACTCACTGCAGTGTTACCTTCTGCAGTGCCACTTACTGCAGTGTCACTCATTGTAATGCTTCTTACAGCAGCTCCAATTACCCTTGCCACTACTACTACTACTATTACTACTACTACCATTACTACTACTACTACTACCACACCTGCTGCAATATTAAGTAAGTGTTAAGGGATATCTTTCTTCACCAATTCGTTTGCATATACTGCAAAGAAATCTGAGAAGCCTTATGAATGCCCAGCTTAATGTGATTGAAAGTGTAGTTCGTACCTTCATTCTCTTGTTCAGGAAAAGCTGTTTGAGACTTTTTCTATCAAGAACGTTGGCACTGTATCGCATTCACTACTATAGAGAATGTTAAACTTCAATAAAAGAATGATGTCTTACTTTGTACCGACCGGTACATTATTATTATTATTATTATTATTGTTATTATTATTATTATTATTATTATTATTATTATTATTATTATAAATTAAGTCGGTATATGTGAAGCCTTATCACCTCATAACTTGATAAAGCTCTATACAAAATGCAACGTTTTTCTAATCAAAGTTTTTCGGTACAACTGGTGTTTTCTTCGGTAGGTTTGATTAGGTCTGTTAATTATGGTGTTAAATACTGTTGTATAACGAAAACTGCAGAACTACATGCCGCTCTTTATTCTGGGCTGATGGGAAGAGCGAGGATCTACCTCAGTTGATGTAGCAAGTGCTCATCTTTGCCTTTGTTGCAATATGTGCAAGAAAACCGGAGAAATAAAATAATGTAAGTACCTTTGGCTTTGATGGTCCGTGAAGGAAGCGATCACAGAAAACCTCAAAGCGGCAATCATCGGTGCCCTTTAAACTCTGTATAGACTTCACTATCATGTTAGGAATATACAGAGTTCACGTTGTCTCACACGGGGGTTTACGTGCTTGCGTGAGCTGGTTACAGCTCACTTTATCTCGCACTCAATTTTAGGAGTAAAGTGTGAGAGCTTTATTCTGTATCTCGCCTTACTAGTCTCATATCCGTACCCCTATAAATTATCCTCTCCTCAGGTATCTCTATTAGTTATTTAATTGGATTTAAAGTCTCTCTACTACACAAAGGTCATTAAGGCAGCATGTCACCTGCTCTCCAATAGTTAAGAATAATTTAATCCTAAAAACAGGGATTAAACTCTCTGCGTATATACGCTAGAATTTATGCACCCCACCGAGTATATATATTTGAAAAAAATAAACGTGCTGAGCAAGTGAAACGTTGTCCTAAGTAAAGTTTCCAAAAATTATACATTTTCGTAGTTTTTGGTACATCATCAAGGAAGAAGACGAAGAAGGAGGAGGAGAAGAAGAAGAAGAAGAAGAAGAAGAAGAAGAAGAAGAAGAAGAAGAAGAAGAAGAAGAAGAAGAAGAAGAAGAAGAAGAAGAAGAAGAAAGTAACAATATTATAAAGGAAATTAATTTAACGAAAACCTTGTAAAATCCATTACAGTAACGAAGTGCCTTGTGGCTTCCTTGTGTACCTCAGGGAACGTAATATTTTAATGGAACAGGGACTGGTGCGAGGAGAGTTATTTTGTTCGTTATGTGAAATGAGGAAGTTACTCCTAACGTAGGTTTTGGTCTCCTGATGACCTGGCTGGTGAAGCGTTTGGTCATATGATCGAGCTCTTCAGCTGGCTTACCTGTCCTTTCTGTAGAATTTAAGCATCACAGTATTAAAGATACTCAGGTGTCGCACAGGTATTTTTTTCTTTTAAATATCTTTGACTGGTGAGTGAACATGTGGCATGTGACGCATCCACTTTCTGCACTCTCATTATTATTATTATTATTATTATTATTATTATTATTATTATTATTATTATTATTATTATTATTATTATTATTAAGGCTTGACAAAGCTCCTGGAGAGCGAAACGTTGCCGCATTAGTTGCACCTGTGTTCGTTTGGTTTGTGACAGGGAGTTATAGTGACCCTCGTGTAGTTGATAAACCTCATTAACCGTCCGTCCAGTCAACACGTACAAAATGTAAACATAATTAAATCTTTATGCGCCTTGTATCTAAAAAAAAAAAAACCAAAGTCTGAATGTTTCAAGGTCTTAAAACATTACGTGAGCAAGACTTTAGCTGGTTGGGTGAAGTAACAGCGATCGAACTTACAAACAAGACTTAAGAAACTTTTGTTGTTCGTGAGTTATAGGTCAAGTTTATGAGTGTAGTAAACTTAACACTTCATGGGGACGAGGAAACCCACTTGCACAAATACACGAAACTAAAAATCAAGAGGATGTCCTATAATAAATTTATATGATACGAAGATATTATGTTCAAAGCCAGCCTTTTTTTTTTTTTTTTTTGCCTACATACCCATGCTAGAGAGGTTCAACTCACATCCATGCACATCCATTAATGTACCAGCCCACTCAACCTTTAAAGTTACTGGATTACCTACTCAAAGGTGAACAACATTGTATTTACTCACTTTAAATAACAAAAAAAAGCACAATACCGTGACTGGAACGATACACAAATAATGGTCGGACCGAAACGTCGTCGTAAGCTCCTCTCTTCTATGTGCGGGTTATATGTGTATTACTCACTTTTTTCAATTCTTTTTTCAATTCTTTATTTCAGTCGGGTTATTTAGTAATTACACTGGTGAACAGATGTGTCTCATAGAGCTTATACAATGATATACACTGAAAATTGTAACTTTATTGTACATATACCAAGAGAGTTTATATGTTAGTGTATATACACCGTCGGTGTATATACCAGTCAGTCTGGTCCTTGCTCTGATACAATAATAATAATAATAATAATAATAATAATAATAATAATAATAATAATAATAATAATAATAGTAATAATAGTAATAATAATAATAATAATAATAATAATAATAATAATAATAATAATAATAATAATAATAATAATAATAATAATAATAGTAATAGTAATAATAATAATAATAATAATAATAATAATAATAATAATAATAATAATAATAATAATAATAATAATAGTAATAATAATAATAATAATAATAATAATAATAATAATAATAATAATAATAATAATAATAATAGGATTCGTTCTCATTAGAAAGGAGAGTGTTTTTTCTAGTATAATTCTGTTTACAGAGAATAATTAGTTTCTCTACTGGGCAACACTATGTTAGTAATTTATTTTAATACCCTGGATGCAATAGTAAGTTGACTAGCTTGTGGATTAATGAAAAAAAATCGATCTACACTGAATTAATCATTTTCTCTGAGCAGAAATTTGCAATCTTACGTTACAACTTACGTACAAACACAGTCAGAGCCTCAAGAATAGGTATGATAGGGAGCGCTAGGTTAGAAGGGAGAGGAGAAACATGGTTTTTAACTATTTAACTACAAACTTTTGTTGGTAATTGTTGAGCCAGCCATTGTGAGAGATAGATGAGAAAGGCGGATGTGCATCACTTGGGTTTACTGTGGTGATGTTCCGCCAGTCACTTTCTTCATCAATCCGGTACTCAGGATAATTACCAGAAACGGTGGAAGATGGTGAATAAGACACATGTATAATACTCGTGTATATTTATTGCCCAATAAAGATACTCAGGTGTTGAACATGTGTTTTATCTCTCAACCTGTCGGTATATTATTATCATTATTATTATTATTATTATTATTATTATTATTATTATTATTATTATTATTATTATTATTATTATTATTATTTTTTATTATTATTATTATTATTATTTTTTATTATTATTATTATTATTATTATTATTATTATTATTATTATTATTATTATTATTATTAGCTAAGCGCTAAACCCTCAAGGGACGTAGAGAGCTGTAGGGTAGAACATAAGAACATAAGAATGGAGGAACACTACCACAGGCCTATTGGCCCATAACAGGTAGGTCTTTCTCAAACCCAAACTCACTCAACAAAAACACCTGCCCTACCCACTTTCAATGCTACCCAAGGAACTTGCTTTGACAACCCTGCCAGTGTGCTAAAGATTTGATCAGAGACTAATGAAAGCGGAGAGTATAGCAGAGATAGAGTTAATAAGGGCGGTGAGGAGTGCTAAAGGAATTATAAGCAAAGTTTGCGCAATAAAACTGTTGCTGTCGAAAGTCAAAGAGGGAGTCTGTGTCATAGGTGGGGCCGTCGGTATCGTATACCATCAGCAATATGATACGGTAGAAGACGTGAGGTAGCAGATTAAGGTGATCAGTTCCTCAGCCTTGACAATGACGGCTTCCTCGAGGACTCCACTTTGTCCCTTCCTTCAGTGAGGTTTTAATTAACCCTTTTGACGGCTGCGTCAGATTACACCCGCCTGTCTCCTGTCAGGTCAAATTCTGCCCTCTTCCTAACACTGCATCACTGAATATATTACCATTTCTTACAAGTACTCGGAGCCATTTGGATTCTTAGAAGTCCAGCGGAGGGAAATTACCATAATTCCCTGGAGCTGAACGTGGAAGTGATGGCACTGGTGATGGTGGTGATAGTAGTAGTAATGGTGGTAAATGGTGGTTGATTGAACAGGTTGTAAATAAACGGTTTAGAAAACCGACAGGTTAATAAATGAGACAAATGTGCAGCATTTGGGTATATTTATTATGAAAACGTTTCGCCAGCCAGTGACTTCGTCAGTCCAATACAGAGAATGAGGGGTTTGAGGTAATCATAAAATACCAAAATGATGAGAAATAGATACCAGGGTAGGTACTTGTAAACGGTAATGTAGTGTAGAGTAAACTGAAACAATGTATGAGACACACAATGCTGGTTATTTTATTGTGAAGACATTTCGTCCGCCAGGGAATTAATAAAGCCCATGTTGGCCTGGATAAAGTCCATGGTGAACTTGATAAGGTCCTTTGTGTACTTGATAAAGTCTTTGGTGGACTTTATATAAGTCCCCTGTGTACTTGATAAAGTCCTTGGTGTATTTGATAAAGTCCTTGGTATATTTGATAAAGCTCTAGTGAACTTCATAAAAGTCCCTGTTGGACTTGATTAAGTCCCTGGTGGACTTAAAGTCCACTAGGAGATCGAATCTCGGTTTTTATGGTCGCATCGAAAACACCCACTTGACCCTCTTGCCTAGTTTTCAAAATCTTCCACTTAATGATTCATTTCAAGCATTTTTCCCAATTTTCCTCTCCATTGAAGCGAAAACTTTAGATAGCTTTAAAAATACGTTGGACAAGTACGTAAATGGGGGGCAAGTGAGTGGGAGTTGGACCTACCTAGCATGGGCCAGTAAACCTGTTGCATTTTTTTTTCCATCTGGTATTTTAATATTTACATCATCAGAAAGTTAATTAAACCCCAAATAGTTGAATATTTAAGTGGAGGGAGGGTTCATACATAGAAAATCTGAAACACAGATTACCCGCGCGTAGGAAACTAAAACGACGTTTCGGCAGTGGTCCAAATCGGAGCGAAACGTTGGCAAAAGTTTGTCTTCTATGTGCGGGTTATTTGTGTATTGTTCCAGTCACGGTTTACAGTCTTTTCATTCTTTCTGGAATATCTAAAGTGAGATGAAGAGTGAGGTGGGCGAAAGGTGGGCGTCAGATGGATGTTAAGTCAGTGTCAGATGGATGTCAGGTGGAAGTCAAGTCGATGTCAAGTAAGTGTCCATTAAGTTGCCTGGTGAGAGGATTTGCTGACCAGCAGAAAGTATTTTTTTCTGACTGAGAAACACCATGAGAAAATTGGCTTAATAAAATGTAAACTCAGAATAAATAACTCGCATCTAGAAAAAAGAACCTTAAGAGACGTTTCCATCCATCCTGGACCATGGTCTAGCGGCAATGGTCCAGGACAGACCGAAAGGTCGTCATAAGGGTCCTAAATGGATTTTCGGTGCAGAAATGTGGGTTTCTGAGCACTAACGTGAGAACCTAGAAGTTTCCAACATTAATTTATGAGCCTATGAACGTTGAACACTTATTTTTGAACTCATGCACACTGAACACTAACATGTGCAGTTCACTTCACTTCACACTTCTAATGTTAAATATTTGATGCCTTTTTACTCATTTCTATGGAGGTGACACATTTTTCTAAGTTTCTCATAAGAGTTTATTTTTCACTCTCCTCTTCCACTCAGTTCTGCCTGTTTCACTCTTCCTACTTCACTCTGTCTATCTCTGTCTGTCTGTCTGTCTGTCTGTCTGTCTGTCTGTCTGTCTGTCTGTCTCTCTCTCTCTCTCTCTCTCTCTTCTCTCTCTCTCTCTCTGTCTCTCTCTCTCTCTCATTCTCTCATACTTTCCCAAACTGTCTATCTCCCACTTTCCTTTTCTCACTATTTCTGTCCCTCTTCTACTCTTCTCCCTCACTCATTCTTTCTCTCTCCCACTCTTCCTCTACCTTCCTCCTCTCCCTCTGTTATAAGTGGAATCATGAGAATAAAGTTAAAATGGATCCCGATGTAAATAACCATAATGCCCGGGTTATCCTGGGTTATTAATCATCCAGGATTATTGATCACAAAAAAAATGTCTTCTTCTTCGTTTTATTCTTTTCCTTCTTCGTCTTCTTCGTTTTTTCTTCATCTTTTTCTTTTTCTCTTCTGGTCACCTGCCGTCGCCAATTCTTATTCAAGCATCAAGAATGACTGATTGCATATTTTCACTCTCTGTTCTCCTCACAAAATATTTTTCTATTCACGTTCACTCGTTCATAAATCTTCTGGCGCCTCGGGAACTATCACTAGTGTTCCGTTCATTGGAGCAAAGAGTAAATATCTCTCCCTTGCTGTACATAACTCTATTTGCATTTAAAATGCTGTGCACTTCCAACTTTCATGTAACTCCAACAATGTCTTCATTCAGATATACGAAATGAATAAATGGGTGCCTGGTAATTCGGAGGTATTACCGTTTGCTGACAAATGAAAGACCCGGGTTCGATTCCTTGGGTAGTTGTGCATTATTTTTTTCCGCTTTTGGTCCCTGTTCACCTAGTAATAGATTAGTATCCTAGTGGTAACGGCCTGTTGTTGGTGACATCATCAGGAAGGATACAAGGGATAGTACTGTGCCTAAAAATGAGTTGAAGATTCATTAAGACTATGGTACTGAACACCTGCTTCTAGGATGAAGGATTGATCCTAATCTTCCACTGTATACGTATTATATATTATATATATATATATATATATATATATATATTATATATATATATATATATATATATATATATATATATATATATATATATATATATATATACATATATATATATATATATTGCGCATGTTGTCTGTGTGTCTGGGTATGAATGTATATGTTAATAAAGGTATATATGCTCCTTGCACACAGTCCAATACCACGTTGATTGAATACTCGAGGGAACAAGTTACATTTCTGGATATGATAAATGTGTTTGTCTTACGCCGGCTTGTGCGGGTGAAATGGTTGACGGTAATAATACCTTTAGATCCCCTTGACTTTACCAGAATTGATTTACAATCCATATAACAAGAGCAAGCACGAATTCTGGTCCCCGTATAATCCTCTTGTGTTTATAGCTTTTGAAGCTGATTGTATTTTTAATCATCAGTGGAAGATAAAAAAAAAAAGTCATTCTTACTTTGCTGTTATTTTTATTTTCATTCGAGTTTCTATAAATATTAGAAAACAGAGGTAACCTTAACGAAGATAGAAATTGCTTTATTATATTAGTTGTCAAATGAAAAATTAAACAAGCTCTTGCAACGCATGGAGGAATTGGAAAATAGCTTCAAATCAGAGTCCTTCACCAGCATCAATGGTTGGAAGACTGTGTGCTAACAATTATAAGTAATATGAACACATTCCGAACAGAGATAATCTTTATAACAACGTTCCACTTTTTTAGAGGGTTATTCTAAGTAATTTACACTATGTGTGATGATTTTACTTATGTCCACCTGTACCTAAATAAACTTACTTGCTAGAGCTTTATCAATTCATGACTTGAAAATATTCTATACCGAATGAAGCACCGTTTTGTTGCAGGTAAGCGTCTATTACCCTCACCACCGTCAATGACTCCCTCTTGAAGGGACTCAGAAAAGTCAAGTGGAATGTAAAAAGATAATCCACAAGTGAAATACACGTTCTCCCGTGTGTGGACACAGACTAACAGTGTTGACACAGGGAACACAGCATACCCTGAGGGTCGTCATAAACTGGGCCTCACTGAGGGGTGTATACTCACAGACCAGCAAGAAAACAAAGGGGGCCAGTTAGCTCTTCAAAAGCTTCTCTGGAGAGTACTGCTTGTTGCCTGAAGGGAGACAGTATTCAGTATAACATTCGAGGATATATACCCTGAGAGGTATATCTCAGTGTATATATGCTGAGGGTTTTTCATAAATCCTTTTAGTAGGGATTACGGTTTTTTTGACTGATGGTGAGCAGGTGACATGCAGCCTTAATAACATTTCGAGAAGACGATGGGCTTTATTCTTGACTGGTGGTGAACTGGTTACACGCAGCCGATAGGTTTTAAACCTCCATTAACCAACGAACCAACTAACATTCCAACTTCGATAATTAACGTTGAAGGGCACCATGTTTGTATTGTTAATAGTTGGTTTGAAATAGTTTACCAGTGACTCCTGGAAACTGGAGCTCTATAATCAAGTTTATAATTCTACACTTCCAGTCCGAGACTACAAGCCAGAATTTCTAGCAAACTTAAATTAGTTCAGGACCCAGCTGGTCTGGTATAATCTAGCTCACTAACCCAGCTACAGCGACCATCCCTGCCTCATCTGAAACACCACCGCTGCCCCAGCTCAAGAGATAACTGTTGCTTCAACTATAATTACCACTGCTGCTTCAGCTAAAACGATGACTGTTGCTTCAACTATAATTACCACTGCTGCTTCAGCTAAAACGATGACTGTTGCTTCAACTATAATGACCACTGCTGGCTCAGCTAAAGTACCACGCTGCCTCAGCTAAAACGACCACCTGCCTTAGCTAAACGATGACTGTTGCTTCAACTATAATTCCACTTGCACAGCTAAACGATCACTATGCTTCAGACTATAGATCGACCAACTACACTATTGAACCACTCCTACCTTGCAATCGAAGAGCTAAACGTGGTTCACTGACGCTATTTAAGGACTTCGATCAAAACAACAAACTAATCTGGAACTTCCTCGTTTTCTTGGTTCATCCTGATTGCTTCTCGTTTCCAAGGTTATACTCACACTTTTCAGATATTACCATAGTAATTAAAAAAATAAATTTATTAATATTATATCTAAATGTGTTTTAACGTTATTTTTATTGCATAAATTGACGATTCCGTGCAGTTTCAAGCATTTTTTGATAAGCCTCAATCTTTAGATAAAATATACCATAATAATAAAAAAAAATGCCATAATAATAAAGGTAACAATTACAATACTACTATTATTATTTTATTATTGTTATTATCATCATCCAAAAGGCGTGTGAGATATCAATAAGTGGAGGTAAACGGTTTGGATGACTTGATGTGATGTTGGAGTGTCAACAAGGCAACATTTATGAAAAAAACAATGGAAACCAGTTAGTCGGACTTGAGTCCTGGAGGTGGAAAGTACAATAACTGCACTTTGAAGGCGGGGAAGAGACGTTGCAGTTTGGAAGAGCATCTGAGCTGATATGTCGGCGAACCTCTGGTGAGACGGTAATGAAGTGACTGATGGTGAAAGTGTTTCTCCTTTTCCTGGTCACCCATCCTCAGTGGAAGACAGCAGGTGCGTTAAAATAATAATTATTATTATTGTTATTATTATTATTATTATTATTATTATTATTATTATTATTATTATTATTATTATAATTATTATGATTATGATTATTATTATATTATTATTTATTATTATTATTATTATTATTATTATTATTATATATATAGTAGTATATGTATAGTAGTAGTAGTAGTAGTAGTAGTAGTAGTAGTAGTAGTAAGTAATACTAGTAGCAGATAGTAGTAGTAGTGTAATAGTAGTAGTATAGTAGTACTAGTAGTAGCACAGTAGTAGTAGTATAGTAGTATTAGTATTAGTAGTTTAGTAGTAGTAGTAGTACTAGTATAGTAGTGGTGAAGTAGTAGTAGGTAGTAGTAGAGTAGTAGTAGTATTAGTAGTAGTAGTGTAGTTAGTAGTAGTTACAGTGTAGTAGTAGTAGTGGTAGAATGTAGTGTAGTGTAGTAGTAGAGTAGTAGTAGTAGTAAGTAGTAGTGAGTTAGTAGTAGCAGTAGTAGTAGTACTAGTAGTACTAGTAGAAATAGTAGTAGTAGCAGTAGTAGCAGTAGTAGTAGTAGTAGTTGTACTAGTAGTAGTAGCAGTAGTAGTAGTAGTAGTAGTAGTAGTAGTAGTAGTAGTAGTAGTAGTAGTAGTAGTAGTAGTAGTAGTAGCAGCAGTAGTAGTAATAGTACTAGTAGTACTACTAGTAGCAGTAGTGGTGGTACATACATGTCGCTGATGAAGGAGTGCAGTAAATATCTTTTAATAACAATATCGTTAAAATTAATATCAATTGCAAATTCCATGTTAACACTTGCCTCACCATTCAGTTTGCATCACTGACCTGAAGACTCACACTCACAACTTGACGTTAGGAGAATTTTGTTTCCGTTGTGTTGACCCATGATGCAAATCAAACCTTTATATCAGACAACGTTTCGCTTAGGATTGAGCTCTAATAGGCACCAAGATAATCGCTCTCCGAAACGTTGTCTAACATAATCTAAAATAGTCTAAAACAGTTAAATTTTCTGTGTGTGTGTCACTAACCAATTATCGTCTTATTTTACATAGCATGCTATTACCCAATTTTTTATAATTAAATATGAAAAAAAAACAATAAAAATCTATATTTTAAGGAATTTTGTTCATTTTTTCCTAACACTATTCTCGCAAACGCCAAAAAACAGTTACACTGGTTCACACAAAAGCGAAAGCCCGACACAAGCGTATTTACAGATCCTTTTTGTAAGTTTCCACGAATTCTCACGAGACTCACTCGACCCAGGAAAGCGAGAGCATTCACCTCCACCTTAATTAACCAAAAATCGATAGCAAGCATTGACTGGTATTCCTCCCCCAGGGGACAATCCATTGCGATGCATTTCAGAAGACTTTCCAGTATTCTGAAGGGTTTATTTCGAGGTACGAGTCCACCAGGACTAATCAGACTTAAGAATGACAGTTACAAATTTGTGGCTGGAATTATTACAGAAAATAATCAACAATGCCATGACTGGAAAGTAAAAATTAACCCACAATACTGTGGCTGCAACAGTTCTAAAATAACTCACAATACCGTGGCTCGAACAATTAAAAAATAAACCACAATACCGTGGCTGGTACACTTAAAAATAATCCACAATCTGAAGAAATCTTTAGTGTGCTCTAAGTCTGTTTTCTCTAGATATGTGTTTTGCAAGAATGTGTTTTCTAAGTATGGAATAAAAATATGTTGTCCCCATTGTTGAACAGTGCTTTATTTTTTCATTAATATTCAGGAATCGACGTGGTGACAAATATTCTCACCGCTTCTAATTACACTTTAACAATTCACCTGTGGATATCACTTGAAAAATGCTTATCAGATCAAATGTAGCCATCACATTAGGGTCAGCACAAACTTGGTACCGGGATCAAACCTTCCTTCCATGCCTCTATAAACAGTCTCTCAAAGTAAGCATTTAAACAAAAAAGCAAATTTAAAATATAAGTCTCACAAAATCGTAATAACAAAATTGCAGACACTTTTTCAGTTGTTCCAGCCACGGTACTGTGTTTTTATTTTAAATATATGTTCTACCAAAAATTCCAGGTAACAGTGATAACTGAAAGTACCATTAATCCATTCAATGAGCTCAGCGCGAGATGTTTCCCCTCCTCTATTAATATTAATATTAATATCCTCTGTTAATATATGTAGCTCTATTTAGACATGGAACATTATCAAAATGACACTGGGAAATGGGAGGCAATCAGGGTAGATGCAAGAGAAGGTAGCTTCAGTTTCATGGATCAAGAGATCTTCACAAGCATCGAGGTAATCCTCCTCTACGCCAAGCCTCCTCTTCTTCACAGAGAAAGTGAGCAACAGCCCTGCACAGACTCAAAGCAAATTAATTAATTATTCACAAAAAAGTGTTTAGCCGCAAGGGTCGTTCAGAGGTACTGCAGGAAAGAGGAGGAGAGAAGGAGGAGGAGGAGGAGGAGGAGGGAGGCGGGGAAGTGGAAAGGGGAAGAGAGAAAATGAGAATGGAAGAGGTACAAGGAGAAGGGAGAGAAAGAGGAAGGAGAGAAAGGGAGGAGGAAGAAAAACAGGAGTAATGTAGGAG
>NC_069476.1:14494698-14529698 GCF_026875155.1 Cherax quadricarinatus
TCTGTCTCCCGTTTTAAAAAATTGGGACTTCATTTGCCATTTTCCATACCTCAGGGAGTTGCCCAGTTTCAAATGATGTGTTGAAGATCTTTGTTAATGGTTCACAAAATATCTCTGCTCCCTCTTTAAGGACCCACGGAGAGATGTTGTCTGGTCCCACCGCCTTTGAGGTGTCAAGTTCGCATAGCAGCTTCTTCACCTCCTCCTTGGTTATATGTACCTCATCCAGCACTTGCTGGTGTGCCCCCCCCCCCTGTTCTGATTTCCTGGAGTCCTACTGGTTTCCACTGTAAATACCTCTTTAAATCTTGTGTTGAGCTCCCGACATACCTCTTGGTCGTTTCTTGTGAATTCCCCATCACCCTTCCTCAGTCTGATTACCTGGTCCTTGACTGTTGCTTTCCTCCTGATGTGGCTGTACAACAGCTTCGGGTCAGTCTTTACTTTTGATGCTATGTCATTTTCATATTGTCTCTTAGCCTCCCTTCTTATCTGTGCATATTCGTTTCTGGTCTCTTCGGCTAATCTCTTTATTTTCTTGAGTTCTCTGTCTTCTGTACCTTTTCCATTCTCTAGTACACATAGTTTTTGCCTCCCTAAACCTTTGAGTGAACCAAGGACTCGTTCTGTTCTTCCCATTATTTCTATTTCCCTTGGGAACAAACCTCTCCTCTGCCTCCTTGCATTTTGTTGCTACATAGTCCATCATTTCTTGTACTGGTTTTCCTGTCAGTTCCCTCTCCCACTGAATGTCTTGAAGGAAGTTCCTCATGCTTGAGTAGTTCCCCCTTTTGTAGTTTGGTTTTTCCCAGCCTATTCCTGCTACTATCTCCACTTGGAGCTCAACTATGTAGTCAAAGCACAGAACCACATGATCACTAGCTCCCATGGGCCTTTCATACATGATACCCTCGATGTCCGAACTACTCAAGGTGAATACAAGGTCCAGTCTTGCTGGTTCATCCTCTCCTCTCTCTCTGGTAGTGTCTCTAACATGTTGATGCATGAGGTTTTCCAGTACCACATCCATCATCTTGGCTCTCTATGTTTCAGGACCCCCATGGGGCTCCAGGTTTTTCCAGTCAATCTCCTTGTGATTGAAATCACCCATAACTAGTAACTTTGCTCCCCCCATGTGTGCTCTTCTGGCCACCTCGGCTAGTGTGTCGATCATTGCTCTGTTGCTCTCATCGTATTCTTCTCTTGGCCTCCTGCAGTTCTGTGGTGGGTTGTACATGACTGCAATTATCACCTTATGTCCCTCAGACTGGATTGTTCCTACTAAGTAGTCCCTTTCGCCCATGCCATCCATTCCTTCCATTTTCTCAAAACCCCACTGGTTTTTAATGAGCAGTGCAACTCCTCCTCCCCCTCTCCTCCCTCTGTCTTTCCTGAGGATTTGATATCCGGATGGAAAGATTGAATCTGTTATTATTCTGGTGAGTTTTGTGTGTGTGTGTGTGTGTGTGTGTGTGTGTGTGTGTGTGTGTGTGTGTGTGTGTGTGTGTGTTCATTTATTTATTATTTATTTATTTATTTATTTAATGTCAATTAGTAAACTTAAATCATATCGTTATTATTCTGAAAATTCTCTTAGGAGTTACCATCGCTGCTACTTGATATTTTTTACATCTCGAATTATCTTGTTACGACAAATTTTATTCAATATTTTAAGTTTACAGCAAATTTTGTACAGAAGGAGAGGAGAGAGAGAGAGAGGGGAGAGAGAGAGAGAGAAGAGAGAGGAGAGAGAGAGAGAAGGAGAGAGGAAGAGAGAAAATAAGAGAGAGGAGAGAGAGACAGGAGAAGTGGATAAACGGAGGAGAGAGACGACACACCTGAAAAGACAGAATACAGATAGAACAGAAGATGATAAGGCCTCTGGTACGATGTCGATTAATAATCCTCGAGACGGATAAAAAATATTTTTACTTGACCAAAACGGAGTATACAAAATATACAAGTGCTTGGTTGTATAGACATTTCAACGATTATTAACCTCTCAATGATGCTTTTAATTTCACTTAATAACTGAAATAAGTAGAGTTTGCATGATTCTTGTCGATCTAGGTAAATATAATTGTATATTAAATTAATTTTTTTTATTACATAAAGATATAAAAATTATTTAATATGTGTCGTGCCGTAGTTTATAAACATTTACAATTACAATCTCATTAATAATTCTTTTAAATGTTTTCATTGAATAAGATAATTTATTTAGCATTAATGAATGTTTTTTTTTTGTCCAAGCATCTAGAAAATTATTATATTATCAAAAAATTATTTTATAACATAAATATATATTAATTTTTACATATTAATATTAAAAACAATAAATATATATATTTTGTTATTAAATGTTGTGCGAATATGTAAAAACTGGTCAATTAGCAAAGAACTCATTTTAAAAATTCAAGTTCTTTCTAAAATTTTCTCTTATTCGTTTAAAGATATTTTTTTCATTAATGTTAATGTAAAAATTTTTAATTTTGCTCCAAAAGAATCTTAGAAAACTTATTTAACCTAATTATAACAAGAACAATTTATTTTAGCCTAACCCAACTAAATATATTTTAGATTTGTTTACAGTAATTTAATACTTAACAAACACAGTGAAATATATATTTTTCGTTAGGTTCAGAATGATTTTAGCGAAATTATTGCATACACAAATTTTCACTTGTCCTACATGGCAAGATGAACGTTGCTTTTTAAGCCAAGATCGCAAGTTCTGCCTATTCGGCACGACATATATATATATATATATATATATATATAAAATATAATATATATATATATTATATATATATATATATATTATAAGTATACACATATAGCAAACTATAGAAAAGTGCTGCATGGTTAATTACACTTAAAGCATATCGATTACTGAAAGGGTCATCAAGGCTGCATCTCACCTGCTCACCTTCTCCAAGAATAATTTAATCACTAAAATGGGGATTAGAGTAAACTCTCAGTGTATATACACTGATGAGACTTTCACATTTAGGTGTATATAACAAAAAGTGTGAGGAAGAAGCAGTTTATATACAGTGTCAAACAACTGACCTGAGGCAAACGTGAAAGTGAAGTGGAAATCAAATGCTATTATTACCGTTGCCCTCAGACATTCGTTCTATTATCTTACTTAATCCTTGCTTCTCTCTCAGCTTCTGCACTTCGCTTTAGGTCATGTATGTACTTATGTGTATAAGCTGGTTCACTCTCACATTGAATCTCAGTAGTCACTGCTGTCGTGATCAACCACAGTGGCACTCAGACCACTGATTCGAGCACGGATAAACCAGTGGTTGCTACTACCGTAACTCGAGACACCGTTAACAACACTTGATAACAAAGACTCATATTATGCTTCCCTCTCTGACAAATAAAGTAACAAAAAACATAATTTGTAAACACTAGAGATCTATGTTTTACTGAACACAAATATATTTTATACGAAGCTGTGAGGAGGCCATGAGTGTGTAGTAACATAAACAAGACACGAGACAGCTAGGGTAGGTTAGGTAAGATTTGTCAAGAAACAGGGCAAGTGCCTCTGCAGTGGGTCTCAGTCTATGATAACCCGTCACTAGCGCTTTTAGTCATCTGACCGAGGCCTTCCGTTGCTTACCAATCCACCCCCTTTAATAATTAAACATACCCTCATTTTATGTTATCATTTGATGCTTTCCTTTCCGCCTCATTTAATAATTAAACATAACAACATTTGATGTTGCTATTACAACGGATTTTCCTTCAAGAATATACAAAACGAAAGATGATTTTAAAACATATCAGCCTATGCCATATTTAATTTTTTTTTATTTAGAATGACAGTACATATACAGAGTACATACAATTATTAACATGGTACATCAATAAGGTACAAAGATAAACAGTAATTTACTTAAGGAGAGTACCGTACTCAAACACCTTCAAAATTTTTTTACGATAAATTATCTCGTATTTCCAATACCAATACCCAATTCAACCCTAATACAAAGTAACCTAGCATGGTATTATCCATAATACCACTTAAACTAAAACCCCCCTGTCCCCTGGCAACCCAACCCCCATTATCTGAGTTAAAAGAAAGGAAGGCTGCGAAAAGTGTACACAGAACTTATGCTTTAACCTAAAAGCAAATATATATGCCATATTTAATGATTATATTTGAGTTTATTGAAAAGGGCTTTCCCGTAATAGTAATAATAAAAGAAATACAGAATGAATAATGGCAAGATGAACAAGTCTATATCAAGATATGACAAAAATGGAATGCTTACCCCCAGTGGTGAGAGGCGCCGTGGATTTACCAGACAAGAAGCTTACGAGGCTTTGGGTATAATGTGAGAATACGGAAGATATAAGCTGGTGTGAGCTACGTATACTCTCTGGTAAGACTCTCTAAGTCTCTTGTAAGGAAACACTTTCTTGTGATCCTATTTTAAGGCTCGGGATCTTGGGTACTCCTTATGCTGTGGATGAGAGTTCTTGCACGCACTCTGAACCTACGCACTCTGAACCTACGCTCTCCGAACCTACGCATTCTGAACCTACGCACTCTTCATTGAAAGGGGAGAAGAGGGTACCTTGAAGCTACTCAGGATCTCTTGATGCAGATAACTGCAGCTAAGGTTCCTTTTCATATATCAACCCTGATTACCTCACGTTTTGTAAGAAATGAACGAACCCTATTAATTTATCGCTTCCACATGAATAATAGCAATAATAATAATAATAATAATAATAATAATAATAATAATAATAATAATAATAATAATAATAATAATAATAATAATAATAATTATAATAATAATAATAATAATAATAATGAATAATACTGATAATGCAAGTGAAAATAAAATAATTATAAGACTAATATTACTTATAAATAATAATTATAAAAATAATATTAATTATAAATAATAATTATAAAAATAATATTAATTATAAATAATAATTATAAAAATAATATTAATTATGAATAATAATTATAATAATAATACAATAATAATACTATTAATACTACTAATACAATAATAATACTATTAATACTACTAATACAATAATAATCCTATTAATACTACTAATACAATAATAATACTATTAATACTAATACAATAATAATACTACTAATACAATAATAATACTATTACTACTACTAATACAATAATAATACTATTAATACTACCAATACAATAATAATACTATTAATACTACTAATACAATAATAATACTATTAATACTACTAATACAATAATAATACTATTAATACTACTAATACAATAATAATACTATTAATACTACTAATACAATAATAATACTATTAATACTACTAATACAATAATAATACTATTAATACTACTAATATACAATAATAATACTATTAATACTACTAATACAATAATAATACTATTAATACTACTAATACAATAATAATACTATGAATACTGAGGTGGAGACACATACATAGATGAGTGTCTATCCTCAGCAACACTCACATAGGTTATACTTCTCCCAAGTTGAATATTAAATCGTAAACTAGGACATAATTTCTGGGTGATGGACGGTCGAGCATTGCAAATATACTAACAAAGTGATGCTGTGTAACTATAGTGTAATAAAAATAAATAAAGAACATAAAATACTTAAAATAGCATGACATGTATAAAAAATCATATCTAAAATTAAAACAAATGTAAGAATAATTTCTTTACTTAAAAATACTCATTTGCACTGGCAAGAAATGTTCCATAACTTATGCGCAGTTTGAGCAATATGCTCTCAAAAATTACTGGCCAGCCTTGACCTAGGAGACTGTTAAAGTAAGCTTCACACTGTGCATAATGCTGAATATCTCACGCTCCTCTCATAATATATTCATAGCTGATTTTTTTAAGTGTCATGGAGAAGATAATGAGGGACAGTATATGTAAATTACCTCCATGAGACATATCATCGATCTGGTTTTGGATTCACTTTGGTAAATATGGGTTATGATTTGTTTTTCTGTAGTTAGTGAATCATCGACGCGTTAAAAGGGCTTACCTTTCATTCAAATACGTTTCTCTTTCTGTTTGACTTTATGTGCTTATCAAAGTTCCACAGTAAGGGGAAGCACTTTCAAACAAAAGTGTTGCACTGCTAATATGTTTCTGTTTCAAGAACTACAGAATAGCCATTTAATAATAGTGTAAACAAATATCTCACTGATCTTGATAAAAATCTATACAGGAAGAAAATCTTTTATTAAAGCAGCGTTTCGCCCACTTGGGGCCTTTTCACATAAACAGTGGTATAAAAGTCATATAAAAGGGATATTTCCAGCTTGATAAAGCTCACTGTGTGGGCGAAACGTTATCAACATTGTTTCCAGTTAACTTTAATTATATTTGCAATCTTCAGTTATTCATAATGGTCCGGATATTGCAAGACATTTCAGTGAATTTCCTCGTGGTAATGTTTAAATCTGCATGTAATGTTAGGGGGTTTAAAATTAAATCCCTCTCACTTATATGCACTCGGACAATAGGTTCATTGACTTGAAATAGAGTGACCATTGCGTTCTGTGTAGTGGTGAATTAGTGGTGCGGTATCTGCATGGTGTGTGTCGGAAAAGCGTTAGCCTCCTGCGTAAAATTTGCCTTTGTGTAAATAAATAAATAGTCCTGTGACTAGTGGAGCTTACTTAAATGAGTAAATGTGTTAATTTATGTATATCTGAATAGATATAGGCATGGATGTAAGTGAATGTATACGCTTACATTTGAGAGGGGAATATATACCTATACCGCGTGTATCCCTTAATTTGGATTAATCTCAAAACCTCCGAGAGACCTGGTACTCTATACCACCAACTCGCTGGACAACATAACGTTTAATAACAAATAGAATAACATGCTTTTAATCACGAACGAAATTAAATTCAAATCAAACGTCCGTCAGGTTGGAATCAAATCTCTTACCTCTGCAAACAAATCAAACGACAAAACTCCCGTAAAACTCAAATTCTGTTTAATACTCACGAGTAAGCAACAACAACAACAACAACAACAACAACAACAACAACAACAACAACAACAACAACAACAACAACAACACAACAACAACAACAATAATAATAATAATAATAATAATAATAATAATAATAATGTCTCCCTCTTCCCTCTTCTGTTCCCTCTTCTCTTCCCTTTCTCTCCCCTCTGTTTCATTCTGGGTGTCCTGTCATTAGCGACACTCCCACAATGTTTACCTGTTCAGCCGCTCCTCCTTCTCTCTAATTGCTGTTATTGTTTGTTGTGAACACTAAACTTCACCACCAGTGAACCTTGCCACCAGTGAGCCTTGCCACCAGTGAACCTTGCCACCAATGAACCTTGCCACCAGTGAACCTTGCCACCAATGAACCTTGCCACCAGTGAACCTTGCCACCAGTGAACCTTGCCACCAGTGAACCTTGCCACCAGTGAACCTTGCCACCAGTAAACCTTGCAACTAGTGAACCTTGCCACCAATGAACCTTGCCACCAGTGAACCTTGCCAGCAGTGAGCCTTGCCACCAGTGAACCTTGCCACCAGTGAACCTTGCCACCAGTGAACCTTGCCACCAGTGAACCTTGCCACCAGTGAACCTTGCCACCAGTGAACCTTGCCACCAGTGAACCTTGCAACTAGTGAACTTTGCCACCAGTGAGCCTTGCCACCAGTGTATCTTACCACCAGTGAACCTTGCCACCAGTGAACCTTGCCACCAGTGAACCTTGCCACCAGTGAAGCTTGCCACCAGTGAACCTTTCCACCAGTGAACCTTGCCACCAGTGAGTCTTGCCACCAGTGAACTTTGCCGCCAGTGAACCTTGCCACCAGTTAACTTTGCCACCAGTGAACTGTGTCACCAGTGAACCTTGTCACCAGTGAACTTTGCCACCAGTGAACCTTCCCACCAGTGAACCTTGCCACCAGTGAACTGTGCCACCAGTGAACCTTGTCACCAGTAAACCTTGCCACCAGTGAACTTTGCCACCAGTAAACCTTGCCACCAATGAACCTTGCCACCAGTAAACCTTGTCGCCAGTGAACCTTGCCACCAGTGAACCTTGCCACCAGTGAACCTTACCACCAATGAACCTTACCACCAGTGAACCTTACCATCAATGAACCTTACCACCAGTGAACCTTGTCACCAGTGAACCTTGCCACCAGTGAACCTTACCTCCAGTGAACCTTACCACCAGTGAATCTTACCACCAATGAACCTTGCCACCAGTGAACTTTACAACCAGTGAACTTTACAACCAGTGAACCTTGCCACCAGTGAACCTTAGTGTAGATACATAAAGACTATTCATAACAACCCTCTTCCACTATGAGAGGAGACTCCCCCGAAGAGTATTGAGGAAGTCTCCTTGCAATTACAGATCCACTGCAATGCTAACCTAACCACAGTGTACAGGAGATTTTAACATAGGCAGCCCATTCTGTTGCTTAACCCTCTGCTGTTTACAAATTCCCATTCCATTCTGTAACTTCTCACACAATCTTGTCGATTACATTCCACCCCAATCCATCATACCTACAACACTTACCGTGTTATTCAAAATATATTTAATACAATTCGTCATCCCGATTATTCTGTTCCAGTTACATTACATTTTAGCTTTTTTCATCATTCTTACTATTATGGTATTATTCCAGTATGTGTCAGTTCTCTTCTTCATTCTTATTATTCTTGTCTCGTTCCAATATATTCCACCACAATTCTTGCATTCTTACTATTCAGTGCCTGGTCCAGTCCACCACATTATTGCTATTCTGGTCTTGTCCTATTCCAGCATATTTAATTCTTTTCTGTTTCAATCATCTTCCTCTCTATTTCCACTGTGTCCACTTTACTAACTCAGCTTTCATTTTTCAATTCCGAATATTTTCACCTCATTTTTGCTTTCGCACAGAATTCGAAAACTCCACCGCATGCACATTTGCTTTTTTTTAATTAAAATATCTCTTCTGCTACATTTATTTGAAAAGTTGTGGTACATTTTCTGCAGTGCTTCACCCGCATTTTTCTTTGGTTTTATATAAAGCTTTCACTTTCGTTTAAACGTTTTATACCTTTCTTTTTATGACTATCTACATCTGTTCTGTTGACGACCTATTGGGTGGTTTATTAGGTTTAAAACCTATCGACAACACGAGGGACATTAAGGCTGCATGTGACCTGTGCGCTACCAGTCAGTGATACAGTGGTGCCTCGGTATACGACTGTTACGACTTTGATGTAAGCTTCCAACTCGAACAATTATGTAAGTGCTTTTGGGTGTCTGAAAAGGATTATTCTACTTTACATTATTCCTTATAGGAACAAATTTGTTTCGGTACTCGAACAGACGGGCACTCGAAGAGCCGTCTGGAACGAATTAAGGTCGTATACCGAGGTACCACTGTACTTTAATTCCTCTAATAATGACTGGGGTCTAAAGGCCTTCGAGAAGAGACAGAGCGAATTTTAAAAGGTCCTCCATAGATCTGCTTAAGCACCGCACGTATATAAATTATTAATTATTATATTATTATTATTATTATTATTATTAAAGGTAATAAATCAACCACAGATTCATAAATATTTATTATTACTTTTGTCATTATTATTATTACTATTATTATTTTATTGTTATTTTTATTATTATTAAAGGAAATAAATCAACAGCAAATTTATACATTTTCTTCTTCATCATCATCTTCTTCTTCTTCTTTTTTTTTATTATTCTTACTGTAATTTTTATTATTATTAGTATTATAATTAGTAGTAGTAGTAGTATTAGTATTATTATTAAATATAATAAGTCAACTAATGTTTTCCAAACTTATGCAGTTTGCTTCGAAATTACAGAGAAACACATGAATGTATTACCGTTGCACAGAACTGAGCATTCAGGGCTGTTCAGTTGCTTCTTCCAGCAGAATTCTCAAGCAGAAATTCATGCGAATTTAGGAATCGTTAAACACTTGTAACACGATTAATTCACCCGTGATTGTTATTATAAACATGGGGAAGCTCAAAACCCGTATGAGTCACTTAGAGCCTGAGAAATTGGAGGTAGTCAATTCTGATACAAGGAAAGGGAAGTTAACTCCAATTTTTAGGTTAATAACATTTCATCAGCGTTAAGGAATTTCCCTTCAGAGGGACTGCATACGTGAAATCTATGTACGAAGTCCGTGCTTTCAGAGACAAAGATCTTTGACTTAAGAAATCGTAATGATACGATTGTAAATAAACCATACCCCCGGCCGGGATTGAACCCGCGGTCATAGAGTCTGGAGTTTTGAGACTCTATGACCGCGGGTTCAATCCCGGCCGGGGGTATGGTTTACAAAGATCTTTCCTCTCTACACCAACCAGAGGACAATAATCATTCCCCTCTACACCAACCAGAGGACAATTATCTTTCCTCTCTACACCAGCCAGAGGACAATAATCTTTCCCCTCTACACCAGCCAGAAGACAATAATCTTTCCCCTCTACACGAACCAGAAGACAATAATCTTTCCCCTCTACACCAGTCAGAAGACAATTTCTTTCCTCTCTACCCCAGCCAGAGGACAATAATCTTTCCCCTTTACACCAGCCAGAGGACAATAATCTTTACCCTCTACACCAGCCAGAGGACAATAATCTTTACCCTCTACACTAGCCAAAAGACAATAATCTTTCCCCTCTATACCAGCCAGAAGACAATAATCTTTCTCCTCTATACCAGCCAGAAGTCAATAATCTTTCCTCTCTACACCAGCCAGAGGACAATAATCATTCCCCTCGACGCAATTCACAGGAGAAAGACCCCTCTGTGCACAAACCAAAGAACATAGGAGAAGTGTACCATTACCGTAGGTCTATTGACCCAGGCTGGGCAGAAAGCAAAGAACCACTCTCTTTTTCACCCTGTTACTACTTTCTCTCTCTCTCTCTCTCTCTCTCTCTGCTTGTTTCCACTTCAGATAACTTTCAAAGCCATTTAATTCCGCCAAGATATGACCTATTCTTCTGGTCAAAAAAGTCTTTATCAGTACAGTTGTTCTCTTTAGTGCTCCCTAGAGTTACAGTTTTAACCATTACATCTGCAAGAATTTAAGCCTTGACTGAGTATTTATATGTTCGTCTGCAGGAAGGGCGAAAAGCTAACAACTTTGAGCTTGAATTACACTCGTAAGTTTTAGGGTAAGGTTTTGAGGATAAGGTTTCGAGGGTAAGGTTTTGAGAGTAAAGTTCTGAGGGTAAAATTTTGAGGGTAAGGTCTGAGGGTAAGGTTCTAAGGATAAGGTTCAGACGGTAAGATTATAAAGGCATGATTTTGAGGGCAAGATTCTAAGAGTAAGATTGGTGGGTAAAGATTATGAGTGTTACGTTTTTGAGGCAGAACTACAGTAGAAAATTCCGAAAAGTCTGGTTTTAACAAAGAATATGACAGGGAAAGAAAAGAAAATTGTATTTTATTACTCTAGCCCCTTTTGAAGTGGAGGAAAATTAACAGAAATTAGGTAGAAATGACTTAAATTAATGCAATGAACACTTGTACTTCTCACCTGACACATTGCTTCATTACATGTACTCTACACATCCAGGACACTGGTGGCATTACATGTACTAAGCAGACCTGATACATCCTTTGTGTCGAATATGTTCATAATTTTGCTACTGCTAATGTTGATGACAAGCATAATAATAATAATAATAATAATAATAATAATAATAATAATAATAATAATAATAATAATAATAATAATAATAATAATAATAATATAAATAATAATAATAATAATAATAATAATAATAATAATAATAATAATAATAATAATAATAATAATAATAATAATAAATAATAATAAATAATAATAATAATAATAATAATAATAATAATAATAATAATAATAATAATAATAAATAATAATATAATAATAATAATAATAATAATAATAATAATAATAATAATAATAATAATAATAATAATAATAAACATTTCAGTGTATGTATACCGAGAAGTGTGTACCTCTCAGTATACACAGTGTACCTTCAGTGTATATACACCGAAAGTATGTATCTCCTACTATATATACAATGAGAGGTGTTTAACTCCCTGTGTAGGTACACAAGGATGTGTTTATCTCTCAGTGAATATTATGAGAAACTAAATAATATTATCCCAGCCACGGCATAGTGTCTTTTTATTCTTAATAAGACTATTTCAATCCCCTTTTTAAAAAGAGACTTGGAAAATTATAACTGTTACTCTACTCTTTACATGAAGCTTAATAACCCACATTCACTCGATAATTTCTGAACCTAAGTAAGTATTTCTCTTGAAAACTAACATCTTTCCAGACGGATGTCATTAACAGTGCAGATCTGTTGGATATTTTTACATGCGGTAATTCAGCCATATGAATAGAGGAAGATTGTAAAAATTGAGACTAATTAATCTGAGCCTGACGTCAGCCCTGGAAAACATTGCTGAGCGTAGTCTCTTCATGTCCGTTAATGAGCAAGTGGTAGCCCAGTATTACTGCAGCTGCTCAACCCACCTACAATATTTGGGGCGCTCAGGGGCTTTTTTTTAATACAAAGTCACATACAGGATGGCAAGGATTGCCAACAGGTATACTAGAAAGACGGAAAAATAGAAAGGCGGTATAATACACAAACCCGTCGACGTTTCGCTCCGACTTGGACCAGTTACTGTTTGAAGGCCTAAAATATTCTACCTGCGCGGACGGCTAGCCTCTTGGTCTCCTCTCACTCCGTAGTCCCGTTAAGAAGTCCTTGCCCGATGTTATAACACATGTAACCCAGATCTAGGGCACCCTTAGGCCACCCCACCAAGTCACACTAACATAAAAGTGAGAGGGAACCAGAACATAAAGGATCGCAGTATTATGAGATCCATTATTGATACAAGTCGTCTAACCTGCATGCAAGCTATGCAATGCAGTCTAACACCTCACTAACATTTCACCTCACTACACTCTCAGTATAAAACATAACCCCTTTGCAGGTAGATCCGGTTGTAAGTTGATAAAACCTACTGTTTGGGCGAAACGTTGTCAATATAAAATGTCTTTTACTACATTTGTGTCTCTTTTTCCATTGCGTCTGTATTTTATACCATTTCTCACCTTAGGAGTAAGGCACCTAAGGAGAGAAATGATATATGGTAGAGTTTTATCAAATCATCATGAGTCGATAAAGCTATGCTCAGAGCGAAACGTATTCTAAAATAAAGATTTGCTCTATATTAAGCCACTTTCTACTGTTTAAGACTCTTTAACAGTCACAGTTTAACTGTCTCAGTGATAGTGGACTGCTGACTCTTATTAAGAAATCTGGTTTTTCCGTTCCTAGCACTTGTTATTCTTCAATCATTGTTTACTTCTGTATTTGAAATCTGGTAATGCATATTCCAAATAACATATGGGAGACCCATATAGCAAGTGCACTTAGGGTAAACAATAGATCTGGTCTAGTTGGTTCAGCCCTCTACGTTTGTGTTTGTGTGTGCATTCACATATTTGTCCTAGCCTATTTGTGGTTGCTGGGATCGAGTATTACCTCTTGGCCCCTCCTCCTCGCTGATTGATACTATGTCCACCCTCTCCCTGCTCCAAAAGCCTTATCGTACCTTTTCTTAAGACTATGTATGGATCCTGCCTCGACTACGTTACTTTCCCGATTGTTCCACTTCCTGACAACTCTAAGGCTGAAGAAGTACTTGCTAACATCCCTATGGCTCATTTAATTTTTAACTTCTAGTTGTGTCCCCTTGTTCCTGTGTGTGTGTGTGTGTGTGTGTGTGTGTGTGTGTGTGTGTGTGTGTGCGCGCATATGTGAGTGTGACTATGTGTATACACTCATGGCACGTATGTGAGGACTCTCTCCAACTGCATTTACATAAGTGAAACTCACGCCTTACATTTTAACTCGCAGTAAAATATTGAAAACACACTGAAATAACCCTTCATAAATACCTTCCTTGGCTTTTAGGAGCTTATTTTATGATATAATTGGTCGAGAATATACGTAAACAAGTGCAGGTAGCATGAGGGATATCTGAGGTATTCCTCTGCACAAATGAAATACGTAGTTGTTATCCTGCAGCAATATGCATTAAACATGATTCACCGTGATATACCAAGGAAGTCTCGAGGGCTCCAGAATTATGCAAACGGAACCCTGAGTCATATGTAAAAAATATATGCATCTCAGTTATTGATTCACTGCGTCTAGTGGCACAGTAATGAAAGAGAATTTTACATAGAAGTCGTGAAACTGATAAACAATATTAGAGCCTTTCAGAAAATATTATGTATGAAATTTTTCAGGAAACAACCTGTCTTATTGTTATTTATTCTTTATTTCAAAACATTTCATTTTCCCTGAAATAGCCCGAAGAAACTGACACAGAGAAAATTGAACAAAACCTCAGAAGAGTACTATTTGTTACGACATATAATTGAGGTCTTATGGGTTTATTTTATCCACGTCAGTTCGTTCTTGCTACTAACAAGAGTTTATTTCGCTAACGTTTCTAGCCTATATATATATATATATATATATATATATATATATATATATATATATATATATATTATATATATATATAAATATATATATATATATATATATAAATATATAATATATATATATATATATATATATATATATATATTATATATATATATATATATATATATATATTATATATATATATATATATATATTCCATATGAAATATACTCATGGGTATAAAAAACGTAGATGTCAGGAGAAAAGTGTTTGGATCTTAAATCTTAGGATAATTCTTTGGAAGGACAAGAACAAAGATACACGGATGTTAAATACATGATGAGTTATTAGCACATTACAAATACCTTTTTTTCACTAAGAGATGTGTTAAAGATGTGTAGTGAGCAAGGTAGTAGAGGCACAGTCCATAAAATTCCCTCAGGGGTGTGTTATGACAGAAGAAGTTAGGAAATAAGTACACAGGTCAAACGTAGATCAAAAAACCAAGCCCAAGAGCTGTAAGCAAAAAGGTGGTCACACACACACACACACACACACACACATACACCAGACCCACAGAAATTAATTATTAATCAAGATTCTGATCTCAAAAAATACGACGGCTCCTTGGAGTTGTTTGGTCGTGAAGGAGGTGAAAGTGTGAGAGTAAGCCAGGTAGTCCCAGATGGCAGGCAGTGTGGATGCTGAGGTAAATGGCTGAGACAACCCCAAACCTTCCTGGGGGGGTCGCAGGCGCGACACTGTGCGGGCAGTAAAAGATTGTGACACTTTCATACCTTCCCTGGAGGTTTTCCGTGCATCGCTATACGAGATCACAGACACTATGCTTCCCTACTTTCTGCAGCCTCATATGTACCACTACCCCCTGGGAAGACCAGGCACCACTGCCAAGGAAAACAGATGAAAATATTTGAAATTTTATGCATTAATGCTGGTGGATCCATACAGGTGGAGCATACACCATAAGTGGCTTGATGAACCTATCATACAGGTGGAGCATACACTATATGTTGCTTGATGAACCTATCATACAGGTGGAGCATACACCATAAATGGCTTGATGAACCAATCATACAGGTGGAGCATATACAATAAGTGGCTTGATGAACCTATCATACAGGTGGAGCATATACAGTAAGTGGCTTGATGAACCTATCATACAGGTGGAGCACACACCATATGTTGCTTGATGAACCTATCATACAGGTGGAGCACACACCATATGTTGCTTGATGAACCTATCCTAATATACTGAAGAACTTGATCTGATTTTTGTAGCCAGATTTTTCGTGTGTCAACGTTGCATGTACAGATAATACTTCCTGTATTTCTGCATTAGGAGCTAAGTTCTTTTTTTTTATCTAACTTCTAGTGTGACTCCTAATTTATTCATCATTTATTCATTGCTTTGAATTTGCTAGGATTCGTTTGAAACAACCAGTTACCAGATCATTCTTCTCATTTATCTAGTTTTTTCTGCAACATTCTGTAATAAGTCTTTCTTTCGTATCCTCTAACATATGTTTTACATCATTTATTGTATACTTTGCTCTTCTATTTTTTCTTATAGCCGCTTTGGTGATACTATGGCTGAACCCTGAAAATTTCTTCTTTTATTTTTGTTTCTTCTATTTCTTGTTCTTCCCCTTCTCCTTCTCCTCCTCCTAATTCTTCCAATCCTTTCTTCTTCTTCTTCTTCTACTTCTTATTCTTCTTTTTCTCTTAAGTATAAATTTCTTCTCCGTCTCCCACCACTGCCCTACGAGGCACTGCGTAATCTCGTTTGTCTTTCCTTCCTGTTTCCTTTTCCAGTGAAGTGCATTCAGGAAGTCTCCTCTTCACATGGACCCCTTTCCTTTAGTGTGCGTGTGTGTGTGTGTCTACTTACCTATATGTACCCACCTATATGTACTCACCTATATATACTCACACATATATGTGGCTACAGAGTTCCATTCATAGCTCTTAACTCCACCCATTCGCTCGTAGCTACTTGGTCCAGTCTTTCCCGGCTTCAAGAGCCTTGTATGGATCCTGCCTCGACCACTTCCCTCCTCAGAATGTTCCACTTCCTGACAATTCTAAGGCTGAAGAAATACTGCCTAACATCTCAATGACTCATCTGAGTTTTCAACCATGTGTGTGTGTGTTAACTTAAGAGTGCATTAATATTATTACTGTTATTTTAATCAAAACTAAGCGCTAAACCCACAAGGGTCATACAGCGTACTTACAGTGAAAATATGATTCTAGCAGGTACGTAAAGGCAACCATTATATATTACCCGGCCAGCAGATGTTCCAACAATAACGTAACACAGACAGCATCACTGTGACCACACCAGGCTCCTCGCTCTTTATCAAGAAGCTCATATGCATACAAAAAGCCTCATACATGTACCACCTCCACAGGCACAACCTTTACAGCCATAATACATCTTCAGCTGTAAAGAGTTCTCTTACACCGGGAAAGTGAAGCCTTCAAAGGAGCCCGGCTAGAGAAAGCGACATGGTACATTATCAATACGCCGGAGAGTCACCACACGTCTAATCCTCTTGTCAAGTGAATAGGTAAACGTGGAACGGTAGCAGCTGTGGATGTCAAACACGGCTACCCCCTAGGACCGTTCGGCTACTTGGCAACCGATGCAGAAATTTGTTTGATGCTAGAATTTCGTGTTACTGAACTTGGCTCTTCCCTGGTGTTTTGATCTACTCTGACGTTCTGTTAGGAACTAGGAGACACAACCGGGTCTTACTGTTAGGTCATGATTTTATTCCTCCGTGATGAAGTTTTATTTTGAGATATCTTGGGGCTCACTTTCTGGTTTGTTTCTCTTTCAGTTTTTTTTTTTTTTTTTTTTTTTTTTGTTTTGTAGTTTTAATGTTTCGACATTCTGCTTGTCTCATCCGCGCAAAAGACGAGTTTACTATTTTGTGAGGGTTTAATGTTTTTTTCTCTTCTATTCCATGGGTGTTTCAGAGAACCATCGTAATATTCCGGGAGTGTAGTAGAGCACAACCTGGTGATATATCGAGAGGATTGTCAGAGTACTCTATCAGAGGTGCGAAGGAGCACCATCTTGATAATCTAAGGGTATTTAGGAACACCATCGTCATAATCTAGGGGTGTGATGGAACACCATCCTGATAATCCAGGGGTGCGAAGGAGCACCATTCTCATAATCTAGGGGTGTGATGGAACACCATCCTGATAATCCAGGGGTGCGAAGGAGCACCATTCTCATAATCTAGGGGTGTGATGGAACACCATCCTGATAATCTAATGGTGAAACAATATGTTGACAGTGAAGTGTAGCATAGCCCCATCTTGATATTCCAAAGATGCCGCAGAGATCTATCGCAATATTGCAGGTGTGCGGCTATACGCTCTTATTTTAGAATGTACCCACATGACGTTACGAACATAGTTCGTGAAGCTCCTTTTATTCTATTGCCGATCTGACGAAACAGTGGTGAGAAGCACGAACGAGGACAAGCCTCCCTGTGGAATGAATCCCAGTGTGACTTTGTGAATAGTCCAAGTCAGACCGAAACAACGCCATAAACTTATCTCTCCTATGTGCGGGTTATTTGTATATTGTTCTAGTCACGGTATTGTGCCTTTTTGTCCTTTATTGATCCCACTGATATAATATTTGTAAGTTTTATTTTCCGGGTGTTACCTTTGGACTCTCTTCAGTCTTTTTTGGGCCACCCTATCTTGGTGGGAAACGGCTGATTGTGTTAATAATAAAATATATATGTATCTATATACTTATATATATATATATATATATATATATATATATATATATATATATATATATATATATATATATATATATATATATATATATATATATATATATATATATCCCTCGTAGAACACATGCTTTGACTCAATTCACAGCATCGTTGCTACGCCACAATTCGCTCATCTGAGCTTCCTGGCAGCAAGATGCCTGACACATTAACACTGATGAATGGACGCTATTATGAACGATCGCTGTGACGTATAGTCGCAGGAACACCTTCGTATATCGCCGTGAAATTAATTTTAGGCGGCGATCCTAGACACTTTGAATATGACAATGACCGCACCGCAACCTCAACCACGGATACACAGGTGGTGATATTCTATACCGTAGACATTCTGTTGCATACTCTGTGCCACTGTCGATACCGAAGCTATGTCTCGGGATGCATAAGCATTGTTTACACGATCTGTGTCATTATCAATACCGGGTGAACAGTATTCTGGTAAAGACTCAGAGATACCTTCCTCACTGAAGCTATATCTATGGATTCGAATCACCGGACTTTAATCTGAATCACAGGTGTTCTCGCACAGATTCTGATATCAGGAATTTTTTTAAAGCTTTAGAATATTAACTAGAATAATGACATTAATGAAGAAAAGGTGGAGAGGAACTCCATACACAGCTTTAAGAATCGGCATAAAATAGCAGGCAAGGCTAGGATGGACCGAACACAGCCATTACCATTTAGCTGAAAAACGAGACCAGGAGCCGAAACTCAACCCTTGCAGCTACAAATAGGTAAGCGTTCAGCTTCTTAATCAACTTCAGTGTAAATCTAAGGAGTGAGAATGGAGGCTTTTATACTGGAGCCTTTTATATTGGAGCCTTTTATATTGGAGCCTTTTACATTGGAGCCTTTTAAATTGGAGACTTATATTGGAGCCTTTTATATTGGAGCCTTTTATATTGGAGCTTTTTATATTGGAGCCTTTTATATTGGAGCTTTTTATATTGGAGCCAGTATAAAAGACTTACACTGATCGAGGCTATGCAGCTGAATATTTATCAAAGCTGAGGGACTGACCACTTCAAAATCACAAATAAGAGAGTAAAAACGAACACGGATTTATAAAAAATATAAACACAAACTTGCCCCAATAAGCAGATAGCAGCTTGAAATACATCTTCAAGACTTAGTCCCTGGCTGGCACTTCCTCGAGCAGCACTATTATTAACGATGCTTGTGCAACATGGCTGCCTAACTTACTATAGCTTATAAGTTGCCAACGCCTCGGTGTTGCTGTTGCTAGCGGCGCTTAAATGTCTCCTTCCTCCTCTCAAGCCTGTGAGTCAGGCTTGATGAGAACCCTTTCAGTAAGGGGACTTTGATTCCCCCTTTTTTTTTTATTCATAAGAATTGAATACAACAACAATGTGCTGCTACCTTATTCAATGTAACAGTTATTTAGTGAGTAGAATGCTATATTTTCCTTTCGCATGCCATCACACAGGATGGGATCCATATTTAGTGTTGAATTCTGCTTTTGCACTTTATGCAAGGAAGAATTGTTTCCCGATCCTTCCTTGGATCTACAGTAACCTAATAACCTCCACTTCCTCAGGCGTTGTACGACTCCTGTAGATGAATAATTTTTCAACTAATGTACTAATCAAAATTCTAGATGAGTGGTAAGTTAGAGCTTCGCATAAATTTGGGACCCCATGTTCAAGATGTGGGCAATTTTGCCTCTCTTCTCAACAAGTCTTCCCAATGTATATAGTTTATGGCATCTAAACTTTTTCAGATGTTATCTCGCCGGTTAGGCCAAGTTTCTTGAGATTAAAGCCATGTAACGTAACCTAAAGTGAAGAAATTTGAGAAGGTGAGATAATTTAAAACTTGTTTTTTTTTTTTGGGTGTGAAAAGACAGAGGCGTAAATCTAAGTTTTACTGTGGCGTTTATTCGGTCTCTGTTGAGCTTTACCAAGTCATTGATGAAGCTCTACACTGATCGAAATCTTGTTCAAGTAAAAATTTTGTATGTCTCTAAACATTTTTTTATTTCCAAAAGTCTGAGTAGGACGCCTGGATATCCAATTTTAGTGTGTGGATGGGCTACTCTGCAAGTTTCCAGTCGAAAACAAGTCACAGGCTAACACCAACTTATTACTAAAGCTTCAGGAGGTTACCACTGAGGAAACAGACGCCTGTGCATCACCTAGAACACTTTTCGCCCACTGTGGGCTCATGCAGTAGAAAATATGGAAGAAAAACACAATGAATAGTGGAGAGAGATCAGGTGAACTAAGTGGGGGTGGGTTAGTTGAGGTCAGTAGCTGATGTCTCAGTGTAATGAAATTAGTGTGTTGCTAGGTAGAATTAGTTTAGCAATGAACCTGATAAAAAACTAATCCTGAAATATGGATCAGTGTATTGAATACTTCGATCAGTGCTACCTCGGGACAACTTCGGTTACTCAAATTATTCCTCTTTAAAACCAATCTAGCTGTTTTCCATTTCATTAGATGCCCTTGCTTGTTACGGTGTATCACGCAGTTGAACAAACGTCTGTGTGGTGCACCATAACATGATGTTGAAGACATGTAAAAAATCCAAGCATTCGTAATTCTTATGCACGATTTCATTACTCTCAGTTCAGTTGAAAAGACAAACATGACTACACACAAAAAAAATTTCAGTTGCTGGTCTAATACCTGTTATCTTTCTCAGTAACTTCAGAAACAGCCATGGAGTGTGCCAGTGGCCGAATCTTCTTTTATGTAAATTTTCCATGTTGCGCGTGCAGACCAAGACACGACGACGCCATTTATATTAAAATCAGCCTCATACAAGGGTTATGGGTCTCCATACGAGAACCCTTGACTCGTATCTCCAAAAGTTTTGGAAAAAACTCGTGATTCATGATATTCCGATAGCATGTAAAGACAGCTTGTTTTATAACAATTCTTTTAAGGAAATTTAGCAACCAGATCTATATATTTCAAATCTGTTTAATAGAAGAATATAGACAGTTTATTTCAAATACTATATATACGTATATATATATATATATATATATATATATATATATATATATATAATATATATTATGTTGTGGTGTGTGTGTGTGTGTGTGTGTGTGTGTGTGTGTGTGTGTGTGTGTGTGTGTGTGTGTGTGTGTGTGTGTGTGTGTGTGTCGTGCCGAATAGGTAAAACAGGTCAATTAACAAAAACTCAATTAAAATTATCTAAAATGTTCTATTATACATTTAAAGATTTATTTTTTTCATTTACGTTAATATAAAAATTAATGACTTTGTACCAAAAGAACCTTAGAAAATTTACCTAACCTTATTTTAACGAGTCCAGTTTAATGTAGCTTAATCCAAATAAATAAATTTTATATAAGTTAGCAATAATTTAATAATAAGCAAACACATTAAAAATATATTTTTTTCCGTTAGGTTCAGAATGATTTTTTCGCAAAATTATTGCATACACACATTTTTGCTTGCCTTACTGTGCAAGAAGAGCGTTCCTATTTAAACAAAATCGCAAATTTTGCATATTCGCTCTTGATGAGCGAAAATCACACGACGCTCTAACCCACAGGACCATCCAATCCTACAAAGATCACACACCCAGCAGAGCTAGGTGTTGTACCGTGATCCGAAGACACACGATGGTGTGGGTGCATTTAGAGTTTTACATAATGATAAAAATAGCGCGTTCTACGGATGTTGCAGATTAGCAATAGTATACAATATTGACTAATAGCTGAGCAAGACGTTCATCTAGGTAAGTTACAACTGATTTTCTAGCAGAAAGTGACATTTACCAGAAGAATGTGTATATCGTCGAAACTCCTTCATTACTCTCTTAATTAACCCTATTTATGGGCTCTGAATGGAATTATTTACGCAAAGACACGGGAAGCCTTCCATTAAGCGACTAAGGAGGTTAATTAACATAAGTCCAGATAACATGTTTTAAAAATTAATTTTGATTTTGGGTGAAACGATATGAAAAAAAATAATTTCTCAGCTTCATTGTTGTCAGTCAGCTGCCCATTTAGGCGGTGTGTTTGTCTCGCGATTGGTGAACGGAGGATCGAAGTTCCACTACTTGCGTTGATTTAAATATAATGCAGTGCAGAGAAATACTACACATTCAAAATTATGAATAGTTCGTGTTCCTGAAAATATAAGTAAAGTTTACGTGCATCTACAGACTCTAAATAATATTCTGAATTGGACACAGATTTACATATGATATAATAGAAACACACACACACACACACACACACACACACACACACACACACACACAGAGGACATCAGCTTCACGTAGAAGGTTACCAGTTTTTCATAAGTTCCCGAAGAGCGAAATAAAGCCGTAATGTCCCATTCGTTAATACTGCGTCCTTTTACCTAATAAATTGGCTACAAATTTTCCAATATTTATATATTACCGGTCTTGTTTGGCTGTGGTGTAAGGCACTCGACCTTCCAGTCAAGCCTTGGCTGTTGAAATCCTGCTCTTTGAGAAAGGAAGCTTAGAGGCAAGACCAGTGGCGTGGTAAATGGTTCCTCATGACTTTGTAGCTGAACTGTACCAGCATGCGACTCAATTGCTTATTCAGTTCGGCTTAACGAGACAATATGCAGAACAGGAAGTAAATGCTTGATATTGTCTCTAAAGACGCACTGAATGGGAAAATGAGTGACACCGAGCCATGATTGGCAATGTGCAGCGTACATATTTAAAAATATAAGTAAGACAAGACAAAATTTCGTCTTCACAGCTGGCTTCGTCAGTCTAAGAGGTGGTAATAATAATAAAGACAGAGGAAGTTGGTCAGTCTCTTATCCTGCATATATATAATATTTATTAATTGAAGATATGAATGGTCATTCCATCCCTGAATAAAACCTTCTTGATACTCAGGGTCTTATGTGTGCTACTGAATTTTTATTCATATATTTATTGCAAAAATGTTTGTTAAGAACTAAACGTTAGTGCGTTGTCGGATGTTAGCCTGTAGGAAGGGGGTGTCTGTATTCACAGCGTGTCAGCCTTCGTGAAATACCAAAGATTCCAGCCACTGAAGTACCGTGTTCTCCCCTGCCACTCTATGCTAATACAGGGGCGTGATATTCTAGTGGGACCTAATAAGGTATTCCGAGTTGGAGAGCCAGCGGATAGTTTGACAGAGGATAGTCCGAAAGCCAACGGAGAATTGGAAGGTGCATAGTTTAAGCGCAAGCGTAATAGCTTGACAGTTACAGTGTTTGAGAGCCAGTGGATAGTTCGACATTTAATAATTGGAGAGCCAGTGGATAGTTTAGGAGCCTTTGGCAAACAATACAAGACCTAAGTGAGCAGTAAAGACTGGGATGAGACGTTTCCAAGTTGCTCGCGTTTTTCCTGGCCTTCGACAGTATCAAGTGGATATTGTTATATTTGATAAACTTTGCCACTCGGTGAAGCCATTTATCCCTAACGTGAGTAGATGCGTTCGGCACCAATAGGTAAATGGCAACCTAGTCTGTTCTGGTTTGAAATTTCGAAAAGGTGCCGACATGTACTAGTATGGTAACGGGCATTTTAAGAAAATAAAGTTTTTATCAAGGCACTATTTCACTCACTGATGTGCCTAAAGTGGTCCAAATTAGCATTCTTTGCTATACGTGTCTTTATATTATAAAATCTTGTCTGTCGATGCAGTAAAATAAATAAAACAATTCCGTACGAAAAACCTTCATACGGAATTGTGAGCTCCAGTGCTTCTTTCTTTTATCTCCACTGCTGTAGATATAATTCGATCTCATGGAGTGTAAACACGACAAATTTAGGAAGTTTAAATATATTAGGGCGTATCTAGACATTATCTAGATACGCTGTTATTGATGCTTTATCTAGCTTATTACATTACCCAACCAGGGGATTTGAGATTCTTTTCTTCCCTTGTATTTGGCCATTGCACTAATTACTGGAATGTGATGTTGGAGTGAGGAATCCCTTTCGGAAACTTTGCAGTCCTAACTTCAGCCTTCTGGGGTCTATCTTTGGCTATCAGAGTGAACTCTCTGGAGTCGACTTTCTGGAGTGGGCGTTCCCGATTGGGCTTTCCCGATTGGGCTTTCCCGACTGGGCTCTCCAGAAGCGCATGAGGAACTGACTTCTCATTTCTACCCTAGGCTCTGCATTCCTTACCTAGTGGGATCGCTCGACGTGCCGGCTCCTCGCTTTTCTTCCACTAGTGCGAGGTGTTGCTTCGCCTGCTTCTGGAGATCTGGCTTCCACGGACACTCCACCTTCGCATAAGCAGCATGTAGAGTCCCTCACACATCCCACTTTCAACAAGAGCAGCTTCTTTACAGCCACTCCTGAACTGGGGTTTCTCAATGCGAAGAGTTAAGCTGAGGAAGTGAGAAAACCATTTATATTCCTATAAAGAAAACTGAGCCTATACTTGTAAACGCAAATATAATAATAATAATAATATTAGGCAGTTTACAACTAACCAAGGAATTAGAAATGAATCTTAAACGACATTTCGGTCTTTTGAAGTCGATCGAAACGTCGTCTAAGCTTCAGCTTCAATTTAAAGCTTAGCTGTGAATATTTTTTGCGGATCTCAGATTTAAAAGTGTCAACAAAAATCTGTGTGGGTATAATGAGAGCAAAAATAAATACGCTGTGAGGCTTAATATTAAATAATTAATTTTTTAATAGCGACACACAAAGCCTTTTTATATCATAATACACTTCAGCAAATACATGATTTAGTAATGTATAATTTATATTTATTTAACGTGTAATTAGTGAAATATTAATAAGTAATTTGAAGAGATAATCATGGAGTGGAGTGGAATTGTCATTTCGTGAACCTGAGATACCTTGATAGGCTGGTTGTCTGATTGGTTTAATGGTTGATTAGTTGGTGGGTTGATTGGCTGGTTTGTTGGGTTTATTGGTCTGTTGGTTTGTTTCTTGGTTTGTTGGTTGGTTAGGTGAGAGATAGAGTGCCTTCACTCTGAAGGAAGAGTGGAAATATTGGAGTTCAGATGATTAAGGACGAGGGTATCGCAGTAATAATAATAATAATAATAATAATAATAATAATAATAATAATAAATAATAATAATAATAATAATAATAATAATAATAATAATAATATAATAATAATAATAATAATAGTAATGGTAATAAAATAATAGTAATAATAATAATAATAATAATAATAATGGTAATAATAATAATAATAATAATAATAATAATAATAATAATAATAATAAAATAATAATAATAATATAATAATAATAATAATATAATAATAATAATAATAATATAATAATAATAATAATAATAATAATAATAGTAATGGTAATAAAATAATAATAATAATAATAAAATAATAATAATAATAATAATAATAATAATAATAATAATAATAATGGTAATAAATAATAATAATAATAATAAAATGATAATAATAAAAATAATAATAATAAAATAATAATAATAATAATAATAATAATAATAATAATAATAAAATAATAATAATAATAATAATAATAATAATAATAATAAAGAATAAGTATGCTGATAATATTTTGAATTTCGTTATTATACTTTGTATATTACATTTTTAAGAAATGCTATATACGTGACGGTCTTTCTGCGAAAGAAGTGGTGGAGGCTCGATCCTCCGTTTGCTAAGAGCCAGACAGAATTCACTTACTTTCCCTTCCAGGAAGCGTATTATAAGGCATTCCAAACATTCAGAAAAAAAATATAATCATCAGCGTTAATTAAATGCAAAATCGAGTTGGAGAAGGATGTCTCACTCTTTTTGGATAAATTTGTGATCCATCACACTATTTTTTCTCGGCATCAGTCTGTGTCCACAGCATGCACTATCACACCACGCCGTGATGAGACTATTTGCAACTCCTGGGTCTTTTACTGACCCGACGTTTCGCCTGCACAGAAGGCTTTTTTTCAGTCAAATATGGAGGCAACTATTATACTGAAGACAGTGAGAGAAGTGGAGAGTTAACTTTGAGGCGTTCAGTTCTGCAGCCTTGATAGAAAGTGTTCTGTCCTGCAGCCCTTGACTGACGGTGTTCTTTCCTGCAGCCTTTAATTGACGGTGTTCTCTCCTGCAGCCTTTAATAGACGGTGTTCTGTCCTGCAGCCCTTGATTGACGGTGTTCTGTCCTACAGCTTTGACAGATGTTCTGTCCTACAGCCTTGATGGAAGGTGTTCTGTCGTACAGCCTTGATGGAAAGCGTTCTGTCCTAGAGCCTTGATGGAAGGTGTTCAGTCCTGCAGCCTTGATAGAAAGTGTTCTGTCCTGCAGCCCTTGATTGACGGTGTTCTGTCCTGCAGCCTTAGATTGACGGTGTTCTGTCCTGCAGCCCTTGATTGACGGTGTTCTGTCCTACAGCCTTGATAGATGTTCTGTCCTACAGCCTTGATGGAAGGTGTTCAGTCCTAGACTTGATAGAACGTGTTCTGCCACGCAGCCCGTGATTGACGGTGTTCTGTCCTACAGCCCTGATAGATGTTCTGTCCTATAGCCTTGATGGAAAGTGTTCAGTCCTGCAGCCTTGATAAATGTTCTGTCCTACAGCCTTGATGGAAGGTGTTCAGTCCTGCAGCCTTGATAAATGTTCTGTCCTACAGCCTTGATGGAAGGTGTTCAGTCCCATAGCTTTGGCATAAAGTTAATATTAAAGCTTAGCCTACTCTACACCAGACATAATTTTCTCGTTACCACACACATTTTAAACACACCTCGTTTTCCCACAGCTCCTGTACAGAATAATTAGCCAGCAAAAAATTAAATATATTAATCTAGTTATGAGGCACAGAGATACAAGTGAAGGCTGAAGATAATCTAGACAGACAGGAAGAACGAAGAGGATAATCTGTACAGAAAATATAAAATATCAGGAAACGTCAAATGTACAGGCATGAAAATGAAATTTCAGTGATACGATTATAAATTGATCACAAAATATACTTCCAAAATCTGCAAGAAGCAAAACTGAATATGTTAGTCCATACTCTAGGATCCTCCTCAGCAAAGATAACTGCTCAGAATAAAAGAATATAAAAGAAGAATTTGTAAGATATGTATTTATATGAAATAAGGAAGACCACTCCTGTGATGAGGTTATGTATATATATATATATATATATATATAAATATATATATATATATATATATATATATAGGTAGTAATATATATATATATATATATAGGTAGTAGGTTGGTAGACAGCAACCACCCAGGGAGGTACTACCGTCCTGCCAAGTGAGTGTAAAACGAAAGCCTGTAATTGTTTTACATGATGGTAGGATTGCTGATGTCTTTTGTCTGTCTCATAAATATGCAAGATTACAGGCATGTCTTGCTACTTCTACTTACACTTAGGTCACACTACACATACATATACACATTTATTCATACACACTCATCTGAGTTTTCTTTGATTTTATCTTAATAGTTCTTGGTCTTATTAATTTTCCTTTTATATCCATGGGGAAGTGGAATAAGAATCTTTCCTCCGTAAGCCATGCGTGTTGTAAAAGTCAACTAAAATGCCGGGAACAATGGGCTAGTAACCCTTTTCCTGTAAAGATTACTAAAAAGAATAAGAAGAAGAAAATTGTCAAAGTGGGAAGTCTGAATGTGCGTGGATGTTGTGCAGATGATAAGAAAGAGATGATTGTGGATGTTATGAATGAGAAGAAGCTGGATGTCCTGGCTTTAAGTGAAACAAAGCTGAAGGGGGTGGGAGAGTTTCAGTGGAGAGGAATAAATGGGATTAGGTCAGGGGTTTCAAATAGAGTTAGAGCTAAAGAAGGAGTAGCAATAATGTTGAAGGATAAACTATGGCAGGAAAAGAGGGACTATAAATGTATTAATTCAAGGATTATGTGGAGTAAAATAAAGATTGGATGTGAAAAGTGGGTTATAATAAGCGTGTATGCACCTGGAGAAGAGAGAAGTGTAGAGGAGAGAGAGAGATTTTGGGAAATGTTGAGTGAATGCGTGGGGAGTTTTGAATCAAGTGTGAGAGTAATGGTGGTTGGGGATTTCAATGCTAAAGTGGGTAAAAATGTTATGGAGGGAGTAGTAGGTAAATTTGGGGTGCCAGGGGTAAATGTAAATGGGGAGCCTTTAATTGAGCTATGTGTAGAAAGAAATTTGGTAATAAGTAATACATATTTTATGAAAAAGAGGATAAATAAATATACAAGGTATGATGTAGCACGTAATGAAAGTAGTTTATTAGATTATGTATTGGTGGATAAAAGGTTGATGGGTAGGCTCCAGGATGTACATGTTTATAGAGGGGCAACTGATATATCGGATCATTATTTAGTTGTAGCTACAGTTAGAGTAAGAGGTAGATGGGAAAAGAGGAAGGTGGCAACAACAAGTAAGAGGGAGGTGAAAGTGTATAAACTAAGGGAGGAGGAAGTTCGGGCGAGATATAAGCGACTATTGGCAGAAAGGTGGGATAGTGCAAAGATGAGTAATGGGGGGGTTGAAGAGGGTTGGAATAGTTTTAAAAATGCAGTATTAGAATGTGGGGCAGAAGTTTGTGGTTATAGGAGGGTGGGTGCAGGAGGAAAGAGGAGTGATTGGTGGAATGATGAAGTAAAGGGTGTGATAAAAGAGAAAAAGGTAGCTTATGAGAGGTTTTTTACAAAGCAGAAGTGTTATAAGAAGAGCAGAATATATGGAGAGTAAAAGAAAGGTAAAGAGAGTGGTGAGAGAGTGCAAAAGGAGAGCAGATGATAGAGTGGGAGAGGCACTGTCAAGAAATTTTAATGAAAATAAGAAAAAATTTTGGAGTGAGTTAAACAAGTTAAGAAAGCCAAGGGAAAATATGGATTTGTCAGTTAAAAACAGAGTAGGGGAGTTAGTAGATGGGGAGATGGAGGTATTAGGTAGATGGCGAGAATATTTTGAGGAACTTTTAAATGTTAAGGAAGAAACAGAGGCAGTAATTTCATGCACTGGTCAGGGAGGTATACCATCTTTTAGGAGTGAAGAAGAGCAGAATGTAAGTGTGGGGGAGGTACGTGAGGCATTACGTAAAATGAAACGGGGTAAAGCAGCTGGTACTGATGGGATCATGACAGAAATGTTAAAAGCAGGGGGGGATATAGTGTTGGAGTGGTTGGTACTTTTGTTCAATAAATGTATGAAAGAGGGGAAGGTACCTAGGGATTGGCGGAGAGCATGTATAGTCCCTTATATAAAGGGAAAGGGACAAAAGAGACTGTAAAAATTATAGAGGAATAAGCTTACTGAGGTATACCAGGAAAAGTTTTACGGTAGGGTTATAATTGAAAGAATTAGAGGTAAGACAGAATGTAGGATTGCGGATGAGCAAGGAGGTTTCAGAGTGGGTAGGGGATGTGTAGATCAAGTGTTTACATTGAAGCATATATGTGAACAGTATTTAGATAAAAGGTAGGGAGTTTTATTGCATTTATGGATTTAGAAAAGGCATATGATAGAGTGGATAGAGGAGCAATGTGGCATTAAAGGGGGCCCAAGAGTTAAGTGAAAATTTTGGAAAAATTTTTATATTTTTGAAAAGGTAATTGAAAACCCAAAATAATAATAAAAAAATAAGGGGGTTTAAAAAAAGGAATTAAAAATGAATCAAAAAGATTTTCGGTCTTTTAAAGGGACAAAATCGAAATTTTATTAAAAAGTTTACGTTTTTTTTTTGGGGTTTAATTTTAAAAAGTGAACCCAAAAAGTGGGGTTTAAATGAACAAAAATAATTCGTGTGAGGCTTAATATTAAATAATATTATTTGATTAGAGACAAACTAAAGGGTTTGATAGTAAATAGTTTCACAAATATGATTTAGTAAGTGTGAAATTTATATTTTATTAGAGGGGGTATGGGAAAATATGAGTGAGTAATTTGAAAGAATAATCATGAGTGGAGTGGAATGGTCATTTCGTGAACCTGAGACCTGATGTTTTGCTGTTTGGGTTTAAAAGGCTAAATTATTGGTGGGTGATTGAGGATGTTGGGTTTATGGTCTGTTGGTAGATTTGGTTGTGGTGGTAGGAGAGATAGAGTGGTCACTCTAAAGGGAAAGTGTAATAAAAGTTCTGAATTAGGAGTGGTTATCAGTTAAAAATAATAATAATAATATGATTTTAATAATAATAAAGGAAAGTAATAGGATATGATGTAATAATGGATGGTATTAAAATAATGGTAAAATAATATAGAATTAATAATGTTAATATAATAAACAATGGAATAATATAATATATAATAGTATAATATAATAATATTAGATAATAAGAGATAAATAAGTGTGGGGGATGGTAAAATAATAATAATAATAAAATATAAAAGTAAAGCAATAAAACTGATGGGAATAAAAAATGAATAATAAAAGATAAGTATGGATAATATTTTGATTTGTTATTATACTTTGTATATAAATTTTTTAAAGAAATGACCTAGATGCGTGAGGTCATTTATGCTAATAAAAGTGGAGAAGGGCAAACCGTTGCTAAAGCAGACGAAAAGCTTACTCTGAAACGGAAGTTACCGGTGTATATTGAACTTCAGGAAGCGTATTAAGGCATTAAAAATGAGAAAAGAATGTTAATCGATGCGTAATAATGCAAAATCAGTTGGAAATGGAAGCTATTTTTTGGATGAATGTATCCATTCAACTATTTTTTCTCGCATAAGGCTTGTAGAGCTGCATAAGACAATGCCGATGGGGAACTATTTGCAATCCTGGGTCTTTTATTGAACCTGTTTCGTTCACATAAGGCTCTTTTCAGTCAATGAATGAGGCAGACTATTATACTAACAGTAAGAAGTAGGTCTAGAAGGTAACTTTGAGGCCTGGTTTTAAATTGATAGAAGGTTTGTCCTAGCAAGCCCTTGCTGAGGTTTTTTTGGGGGGCTTAATTTGGGAATCAATTCCAGTTTGACAAGTGTTTCTGCCTGAGACCTTGATTGACGGTGATTCTGTAAAATTGACAAGTTTGTGGATTAGCCTTGTGGAAGGTGTTCGTCAAACAGCCTTGAGGAAAGCGTCGTCCTACAGACCTATGAGGGAAGGTGTAGTAGAAAACTTGATAGAAAGTGTTCTGTCCTGCAGCCCTTGATTGACGGTGTTCTGTCCTGCAGCCTTTGATTGACGGTGTTCTGTCCTGCAGCCCTTGATTGACGGTGTTCTGTCCTACAGCCTTGATAGATGTTCTGTCCTACAGCTTTGATGGAAGGTGTTCAGTCCTAGACTTGATAGAACGTGTTCTGCCACGCAGCCCGTGATTGACGGTGTTCTGTCCTACAGCCCTGATAGATGTTCTGTCCTATAGCCTTGATGGAAGGTGTTCTGTCCTACAGCCTTGATGGAAAGTGTTCAGTCCTACAGCCTTGATGGAAGGTGTTCAGTCCTACCAGCCTTGATGGAAGGTGTTCAGTCCTGCAGCCTTGATAAATGTTCTGTCCTACAGCCTTGATGGAAGGTGTTCAGTCCCATAGCTTTGGCATAAAGTTAATATTAAAGCTTAGCCTACTCTACACCAGACATAATTTTCTCGTTACCACACACATTTTAAACACACCTCGTTTTCCCACAGCTCCTGTACAGAATAATTAGCCAGCAAAAAATTCAATATATTAATCTAGTTAAGAGGCACAGAGATACAAGTGAAGGCTGAAGATAATCTAGACAGACAGGAAGAACGAAGAGGATAATCTGTACAGAAAATATAAAATATCAGGAAACGTCAAATGTACAGGCATGAAAATGAAATTTCAGTGATACGATTATAAATTGATCACAAAACATACTTCCAAAATCTGCAAGAAGCAAAACTGAATATGTTAGTCCATACTCTAGGATCCTCCTCAGCAAAGATAACTGCTCAGAATAAAAGAATATAAAAGAAGAATTTGTAAGATATGTATTTATATGAAATAAGGAAGACCACTCCTGTGATGAGGTTATGTATATATATATATATATATATATATATATATATATATATATATATATATATATATATATATATATATATATATATATATATATATATATATATATATATATATATATATATATGTATTTGCAAAGCAAACCAATAAGCGCTAGTCTAGGCCTTTCGTACATCTATGCTTCGTCAGGAGCTATGTAATGTTAAAAGCTTTGCAACTTACGGAATAAAGGGAAAGATTCTCTCTCGGGGGAAGAAATGTGTCTAGCACACTGCCCATCTTGGGAAAGAGAAATTCAGTGCCACAACACCCACAAATCACTCGTGCATACACCCCAGTATGTTTGGTATGGGTACCCTCCATGGTTTACTGAAAGGAAAAGAGAATACACAAATGACCCGCGGGTTATTTGTACATCGTTCCAGTAACGGTATTGTGCCTATTTTTATAATTTAAGAAGAGAATAGTGTAATAGTATGAAAACTTACTACCCGGTAACCGCATCAAATCAATAAGAGTAAGTATGGTACCATTATGGAATCATATATTTCTATGAGTATTAACTTAGTTTGTGTAAGGAGATAGAACGTATCGTGGGCATTTTAATGTCACTGATTCTGGTTTCCACCCACTTATGGTCAGATATATTTTTCCCAACATCTCACCAAGGAAAGTGCAATCAGTGGGATCAACGACTTTGACTCTTTGCAAGGCACCTTTGACTCATTCGATGTTGTTTGTTGGAAGACACTAGTTCCCTTTTCGAAAGGTTTGGAGAGAGGCCTATATTCTCTCCTTGCTCTTTGATGGTTCTGATGTTTTCTAGTGCATCGTTATCCGAAAACGAGATGCTGAGCTTACTTCTAGTTCCTTCGTAGTGTACATTTATACTTGACTAGAATCCTAGAGAAGAAATCAAAATACAGTGGAACCTCAAAAATCGAACTGCTCCCAACACGACCAATTATGTAAGTGTATTTTTGTAAGTGCTTTTATAAGTGTATTTTTGAGGGTCTGAAATGGACTAATCTAATTTACATTATTCCTGATGGGAATAAATTCATTCGGTAAAGCCACTCGAACAGCCTTCTGGACCGAAGAAAGTTCGATATTTGAGGTTCCACTATACTCATGAATTTGTTTTAGTCGATTTTCAATATGTTTTATTATGTTGAGAAATATTTTGGTGGAAACAGTGCTGCTCATTTTAAGGTGTAAAGTGAAGAATAATATTTAACGAATCTGCGGAGCAAGTTTATTGTCGTTATACTCGTATAATGTATGTAAATGATTGTGCATCTTTGATCTGAAGCGAGGAGATGAAAGCACCATGGCAGCATACATGAGCAGGAAAGAAATAACTGAGAGAGAGAGGGGGTGGAGAGAGAGAGAGAGAGAGAGAGAGAGAGAGAGAGAGAGAGAGAGAGAGAGAGAGAGAGAGAGAGAGAGAATGGAAATCAATGTAGAAATCATAGAGGAAAATGACAACGTAATGATGAAGGAGGAAGAGGAAGAATTGATCCTGCAACATCCTGCTGAGGGTCGACCTTTGTAAAGTTATAATACAACTTTACCTTGTGCGAAACAGCGTCTCAGTGTCTTTATTCCCATACCTGCTTACTTTACCCCTCAACATCCAGAAAGAAAAACAACAACAGAAGTTCGTTAATAGTGAGTGAGAAATAATAAAAAGTAGTGACCCAGATTAGCTCATGGTGTATTAATTTTAAATGAGTTAATTATATTGTTTTTGTCAACACAAAACGAGCATTAATTTGAATTGGAATAATGTTGTGTGCAATACAAAACGCGTAGCATTAATTATTATTCACCTCTTCAGTGATGGGAATGAAGAGATAAATGAATACCAGTTACCTGTCACCTGGGATGGTATGGCTAATGGGACATTTATTTTTTTCAACTCTGTCCTGGAAATTTTTAGCAGTCAGGTGAGATCATCAGTTCTCTTTTTCAACTTATTTCAAAGTCTGGAATATAATTATTAACTGAGACTTTCCAGAGTATTATTTGACCTTGGGGAATGTGCTTCTAGAGTTTGTTAGTGATTAGCATATTCGTAGGGGATGAGTTAATGCTTAAGTGAAGTGCACGTTCTAATTAGAGCTCTTTGTATAGCTCTTTGTGGGGCTTTGTAAAGCATCAGCTTTTCAATTAGGGAGATGATGTCTTAGAAGCAAAAAATATAATTCTGCAATGTGTTTCCTTTTTTTCACCAAGGTATATGTCTCTCATGTATATTCACTGAAAGACATGTACATTAGGTATATGTCTCTCTGTGAATATATTTAAGAGCCGTTGTTAATCCCCATTTTCGTGTTTATAGTATACTTGACTGGTGGTGTGCAGGTGACTTTCAGCTTTAATGACCCTTGTGTAGTCGATAGGCTTTAAACCCTATTAACCAGTGATACCTTCAACACTGGTAAATACGTATATGAACATATTCTCATAGTATCACCAGATGTAAGCATTGTCTTCGGTAAATGACTGTTGTAATGATATTTTTACAATAAAGATATATTTCAGATAAGTCTTCATAAATACTCAATAACATATTTCATTGCAGGGAACATTCGATATAAAGACTGTCTCTTACCCTTCCCATA
>NC_069476.1:14534698-14567198 GCF_026875155.1 Cherax quadricarinatus
ATACTTAAATATCTAGACTAAATCATCCAGCACTTCAGATTTCTTGGTTTTGCGTTTAACTCATATGGAAGGTATGCGAAGTTAACAAATTTCTAAGATAATGCTTTAGAGCAGTGTTTCTCATACTGTGAACCACTGACTCACACCCAATGACTCACGAAATCGTAATGACACAATTGCTAACAAACCATACCACGTGCCCAGTGGCTAACTCGACGGTCTGGAGTTTTAAGACTCTCTGATAGTGGGTTCTATCCCCTCCGTGATATAGTTTGTTTCACACAATATAATTCATTCTCTTAACCCACGCATACACCAGTTCCTACTACTCACTCTTATATACACTTTATACTGCTTTCCCCAACATACCATCTACTAACAGCTCCCACATAATTACCATACTCATCTCCAGTACACCACTAACACACTCATCTCAAACAAATCCAATACATTCACGTCCCCTCACGAAACGAACACCCAACTCCTCCCCCAGAAAAACACCAACAATATAAATCTCCGAAACACATCACCCACCTATCTCTCACATATTCTCGCCTACTATCCACACACCACCCAGGCCCACCTCCCTAACAACAACCAGGCCGTCAGCAAACACACCAAACACACTCACCACACACATACACACTACCCACACTTCACTCAGACCTACCTCCTACACACTACAACAGCAGCAAAAAAATATTTTAAAGTGATCTGGTGAAGAAGCGGCCACATTATGTCCCACACCTCCACAACCAACCAAATTAGATGCTAATTGAAGGTGAGTTAATCAGCTATTGCGTGGTAAATGTTTTCCTGAATTAACACAGACATTAATTTGTAACTCTGGAAAACTTGGGAGCCAGAAATTGTCAACAAACTTGCGTTGTTATTGCACAGACAACTCGCAACACGGACTTCTACTTTTGTGAAAAGCTGGTAGAGCAATTTGGCTGAAAATTAGAATACAATTAAAATATTCTATAAATAACCTGCACTCAAGAAAGGAATCTTATAACGTCACAATGGTTTGTGACCAGACAATGGTTCAGCATGATCGAAACATCGTTAGAAGTTTTCTCTCATGTGGGAGCTATTTGAGAATTGCTACAACCACTGTATATTGTGATTCATCCCTTCTTTTCGGGTAAAAAATATTCATTTATTTTAGCATCATTCAGCGATCCTCTTCAGTAGATCTGACTGATTCTAAAATTTACAGATCTCTTCTTTCCTGTGTTATAATTTTGTCTGAATGGCTTATCACTTTTCATCAATCAGGGTTAATATAATTTTAAATCATTAACTGGTTTGTATTGTATACAACGAACAATATCGTGCGGTATATACCTCTGAGTGAATATACGCTGAAAGATTATTTAATTCCTATTCTGGAGATTAAAGTATTCGAGACGGGGGAGGTGACCAGGTTTCATGCAGCTTTAATGATCATTGTGTAGTAGGTAGGTTTTAAACCCAATTAAGTAATATTAGTCTTGGTTCATGTCAGCCTGAAATACTATGCATAGCTATATGCTTTTTCTTGTAAAAAATATACATTGTTAACCTTCTATTGTAACTCTAATTTATCTGTTTTGATAAACAAAGTTTATATTTTCATTATAATATCAGTATCATTATTATTTATTTTAGGGTGGTAAACCTGTCATCACTGCTTATGATATGGCATTTATTTCTTAATGAATTTTTAGTAAAATGACCTAAAAATTCGTAAGGATGGGATCATCTTGTGACTAACTCGCGCCAGGGGAAAACTCCCTATGATAAATAGGACACGAATGTAACACTTGGGTATCATTATTGCCGAAACATTTCGCCTGCGCAGCAGGCTTCTTCGGGCCATCATTGGAGAAGGCGGAAGAAGTGGAGAGGTAATTTATGATTTATAATTTCCCAACTTTCCTGACAAATAAAAGATCTTTCCTCCAGTTGAGCTAATAATTGACCCAGGCAGCAGCAAGACTGAAGGATCCTATCAATGCTGAGAAACTCATCATCTGTTGGTGAAGAGCACTGTGCTCTTCATCAGCCCCAAGCCTGAGGGACTAATTACGTCATCTTTTGTATACAGTTCTGCTGTCTTCCAATTATGTCCTTGAATTTGTATTGATAAAGCCACTGGTTGGCGAAATGTCTACAGTAAAGATACCCAGATGTTGCACATATTTTTATTCTCATCTTGTCTGTATTATATATTATTCATGTACAACTCATTACCTCATTCTTACTGCCTCCGCTTCACAATCTCTGTACAGAATTCGTACTGCCACTTTCCATAAGATGATCTATAATCTGAGTCACCAAACATTCACATGAGGAAATGCTCTCAGCTATAAAAAATAAATCAAGCTTTTACAGAAAAAAAACATTATTTCTGTAATTGGTTTACTTTCAAACAAAAATGTTCCATATGAAAATATTTGTTTTGAGGCTTTCAGGTTTAATAGTTGAGAATATATTGTGGCACAAGGGGAATGCCAGAGAGCTTTAATCAGCTTTGTACAGACAAGAAGCATTTCTATAAGAGCTCTAATTGGATTCTCTTCAATTAGTGTTAGTTTGCGATATAATATGTTAATGTCTCTTCTTACAACGCGTTGTACGATAATCGTTTTGTAAATAATATGTTGATACCGACAAGCAATGGAAAAGGACGCCTGTGAGAAAATTTATTAAAGGGTACGTTTCGCCACGAGGAACTTTACTAATCCTAATTATTAAGCCACTCGTGGCAAAATGTTTCCCTTAATAAATGTCCTGAACTACACACAAGTGTCCTTTCCCCACAATAATTGAAATAACAAAAAGGCACAATACCGTGACTGAACAATACACAAATAACCCGCAGATAGGAGAGAGAAGCTTACGACGACGTTTCGGATCGACTTGGACCATTTACAAAGTCATAAGCTCCTCTCTCCTATGTGCACGTTATTTGTACACAATAATTGTTTTGCTCCTTTTTTATACAATTATGATACTGAGTGTCCCCTGTGAAGGTCTTCATATTCCAGATTCGTTCAAAACACAACATTTGCGTGGATTATAAGGTATGTTGACGACATTTTCACTCTTAACATGACAAAAAGATGAAAGCAATAAAGGTGTACTACACTTGAGGTAGCAAGCATCCCACTGAGTATACATGTGAGGAGACACTTCCGTATAAGATTTGTGTTGCCTTACTGGGTTTTCACTATTCTTTGATCGTGTAAGACATTATGAAAGCGCTGGCAGTAAATGCTGAAATGGACAAATAATACTGGGTGTAATTTGATCATAGGTTTAGCTGTCTGAAAGATGTATTGGAACATTGTTCTTTCAATTAGAGACGTGAAGATTATTATTATTATTATTATAATTACAGGGAAGCGCTAAACCCGTAGGGTTATACAGCGCATGTGGAGGTGGGATGGAAGGTATTCAGGCTCAATTCAGGGAACTGGAGTACAGATCCAATTCCCTAGATCAAGAGCCCCTCACCAGCATCAAGGAACCTCCCTTGAGGGGAGAGACGTGCAGAGATAAGTAGCAATAACTGGTTGATATTACTCTAGTGGTTCTGCTTCATTTCTTGGAAAACCAATTTCTTGCGAATTATGACGACTTCCTCATACCTTTGAAAAATGTATTGGATTCTATTCCATTATCATCGTATGTCCTGCCCTCTCGGCTGCCCTTTTTCTTGACCTTTTCCCTTTCCCTCGCCACTCCATTCCATTTCTCCCTCTACATCTGTCTTATACTTCCGGCTTTCAATCTCGGATTCTTTATCTCGCGTATATTTGCGGTTATGTGTCCTTCTCTATGTCTCTCTCCCTCCCTTACTCTCTCACTCGTCTCTCACTCTCGTCTTCTTATTCATCAACACACACCTTCCTTTCTTTAAACTCCTCTTGCTGTCTTTTCCTTTCTCTTCTCACTATTCGCTGCCTCGTCTTCTCATCTCCCACTTCCTCATCCATTCTCTTCTTACATCTCTCTTAAAGATCCTTCCTCCTCCCACTCTACGCATCTTTCCCCTTTATCTCCACTCCTCTCACTTTTTTTCACCTTCTTCACCTTGTAAGCACCAGTTTTATCACCGAGGTCCTGCTTCCACGTCCGTCGAAGACGATCGTCAGACAATTTTCTCATTTCCTTGACAATTTGTGAGATTAGTTTCAGGAGATGTCAAGTCATTAATTTACAGACGACTGTGTGGCGGGTGATGTCAGCCAGGCTGGAAAATCAATACTGTAGCGTGATTTAAGTGTGGGTGTGTAAGATATATTACAGATGTATTATTAATATATATGTAATATATCTTCAGGGCTTTGTTTCAGAATGTGTGGAGCCATTTAAGTGTGTCCTTTACTGTAGTTTATGTGTGGGGCCATTTATGAGTGAGTGTGTGTGCGTGTGTGTGTGTGTGTGTGAGTGTGTGTGTGTGTGTGTGTGTGTGTGTGTGGTGTGTGTGTGTGGTGTGTGGTAGCTTTTATGAAGACGTGTGTTTGTGCCTTTTATGAGGGTGTTTGTTGACATTCAGTTGGGTGTTTGATTTTATTTAATAATGGATTTGTACCATTAATGTTTATATTCGGTGCCATTTATTCGGGTGTTTAGTGCCCTTTGTTCTGGTGCTTAGCGATATTTATTGCCGTTTATGTTTATGCTATTAATGCGAGTGTTTTCTTGCTTCTGTTTGTATTTGTGGCTATTTATGTTATTATCTGGAATCAGCAATAATGATTCTGAGTGCCATTTATTCTGTTGTTAGGTGTCATTTACGTTGTTGCTGTTTGGTGCCATTTATGCCGTTGTTAGTTGCTAATTACTGTAATTTATGGGAGGCTTGAATGCGAGCCTGCTTTTGTGTTGTGTGTGTGTGTGTGTGTGTGTGTGTGTGTGTGTGTGTGTGTGTGTGTGTGTGTGTGGTGTATGTGTGTGTGTGTGTGTGTGTGTGTGTGTGTGTGTGTGTGTGCTCATCTAATTGTGGTTGCAGGAGTCGAGACTCAGCTCCTGTGTGTGTGTCTGTGTGTGTGTGTCTGTATTCACGTAGGTGTACTCACCTAATTGTGGTTGCAGGGGTCGAGTCATAGCTCCTGGCCCCGTCTCTTCACTCACACACATATACTGGTGTGTATGTGTGTGTGTGTGCGCATGTGAGTGTGACTGTGAGTGTATGTGTAAATATGGTACTGTTAACAAAAATCCCACTCTTTACATCACATTTCAATAATTCATGATCTATAATCAAGTCTCATTGCATCAATGGTACAAATAAAGTCTCATTGCATCAATGGTACAATGCAAACAAGTTGAAGAATTAGACTCACGAACAACATTTAGGTATCTTTATTACGTAGACGTTGCACCATCCAGTTCAATACCGGGAAAAACACAGAACACTGAACAGACGGAAGATTAGGTAATCAGTCCGTCAGTAACAGCAAACTTGCGGTACCGTAGCTTTGACTATGGTACTGAATACCTATTGCTAGACTATAGGGCTAACTACCTCATCTTCTCTCTCTCTCTGTCTTTTTACCTGTATTGCATTAATAAATCCACTGGTTGGCGAAACGTCTACAAAATAAAGGTACGCACGTGTTGCACATGTGTCTAATTCATATATTCAGGTCGAAATTGGTGGCAGGATAATAATGGGGTATGAGGGGCCGAATGTCGTCTGAAATTTACTATTTTTCAAGTGGGATATTTTGTTTTACAAATGAATTTGTATCATTCTTTAAATACGTAAATAAGTGAAATACCCGCCTAAGCGGGTATTTTACTGCGTACTCAATGTCTATTATGCAGACGGAGAGGCTAGTTGATGGTACACCCTACATCTATTTTTGGGACGGCTGGAGCTAGTCTATGTTGCACCCCCATATCTTTCGTGTTGATGGTAGTGGCTAGTTTATCGTGTACTCCTAATTTGTTCTGTTGATGGTTGCGGATAGTTTGTTTTGCAACCCATATTTATTCTGGGGACGTTGGAGGCTAGTTTATTGTACATCCTGTATCAATACAGTGAACGGTAGTGACTAGTTTATTGTGCACTCAGTATTAATTCTTCGCACAGGACATTCCATCCTGTGGACTGTGTTGCAAGAGAACAGAAATTTTAGGAAATACGAATGGGAAGAGGAGGGAGAGAGAGAGAGAGAGAGAGAGAGAGAGAGAGAGAGAGAGAGAGAGAGAGAGAGAGAGAGAGAGAGAGAGACAGACAGACAGACAGACAGAAAGAGACAGAGAGACAATTAGAGGCAGAGACAAACAGAAAGAGAAACATTCTTAATATGCCTAGATTTGCATAGTTCATAAAGTCACTGGTGGCGAAATGTTCCCTTCAATAAATGCACTTAATAGCATCACATTCCTACACAAAAATGTTTCTGCCTTCCTTACACGGCTTGTGACATTGGGGGAATCTCTCGTGTTAAATGTGTATAAGGACTGGAGTAAATGATGAAACTATATAGGATTTTGGCTCATGACGCCTGGCATGGTAACAGGCAGTAATTCCCTGTGAGATGTGCTTTATCAAAACGTTGAGACGTTGTAGAGTCAGTCAGACTGGGGGGAATACATGGGTCTGCTGAACACACACACAGGCAGGTAAATATTTAACACACACACACACACACACACACACGCACACACACACACGCCTACACATACATACACACTCGGCCTGACGACACTGGAGGACAGGAGGGTTAGGGGAAACATTATAACGACATACAAAATACTGAGTGGAATAGATAAGGTAGACAGAGAGAGTATGTTCCAGAGATAGGACACAGAAACAAGGGATCACAGTTGGAAGTTGAAGGCTCAGATGAGTCAAAGGGATGTTAGGAAATATTTCTTCAGTCACAGAGTTACCAGGAAGTGGAATAATCTAGCAAGTGATGTAGTGGAGGCAGGAACCATACATAGCTTTAAGGCGAGGTATGATAAGCTCATGGAGCAGGGAGAGGGAGGACCTAGTAGTGATCAGAGAAGAGGTGGAGGCCAGGAGCTGAGTCTCGAGCCCTGCAACCACAATCAAGTGAGTACACTCAGATGCACATTCACATCCCTTTTATTGATAGAATGTGTTTCCTCGCCAGTATATTCTTCTTCCTCTTGTTCTTCTTCTTTTTCTTCTTCTTCTTCTTCTTAATATTATTATTATTATTAATACTGTAATTATTATGTAAGGTGCCTGTCTGTCATTCAGCGATGCAGTATTGAAGACTCGATCAGTCGTGTACTAACATATGTTACAGTACTCACACAGTCAGGTTTTGCCTCCTGGTTGATTCACCAAGGCAGCAAGAAGGTAACACCCAAACTTTATCCCGATCTTCCAACTTTTAATTGGATCTTGTCGTCTCGAAAAACACCGACATGTTCCTTTTGAGACGAGAGCAATTACTTGAGTGTGAACGCTCAGAGTCTGAAGTCGTCTATAGAAAAGCGTGTCAGTCATTCCAGTAGCTTTCTGAGGCTTTCAGATCGTGTGCTGTAAAAAAAAGGGCGAGAAGAGGTGGACACTTTCCCTGAACTGCAGACAGAACACAGGTGTTGAGCAAGTTCTTATAGTGTTAAGGTTTCGCGCTGTGTAGAACTCTGTGAAAAAAACAGGTGTTGAGCATTTGATAAATTAGACACATATTTCCTCAATAAAGATACCCAAGTGTTCCGTACGTGTCTGATTTACTAATTTATCAACTTGTTGGGTCTCTGAGCCATTTGCCTAAATTCCTGGCCAGGTTTCGTTTCCTGTTTTATTAAAAAAAAATCTTTTAAACCGTGATTTCTCAAAGTTGCATAAAAATCGCTGGCATGACATAATTCACCTGTAACATTTAGACATAAAAACAACCATAGGTTCAATAAAAATGTATATAGTCTTATATAGACTCCATAAAATATGTATTTAGAAAATACAGTGTTGATGAATTATGTAAAAAAATCATGAAAGACGAATAAAAAGAAGAACAAGAAGATAAAAGAACGAAAAGAAAAAGAATATTGCTATAGTACTAAAAGAAAGTATTATACGAGAAAGAATTTCTAGTAACAATATACTGGAGGTACTGAAGAATTTTTGTGAACAAAGGACATGGTGCAGAGCTTATATTGGAAACGTTTCGCTCTGTTTAATGTTTTGTTAAATCATGATATAGCTCTACATCGAGCGAAACATTACCTCAACAGACGCTTGTTACATTACAAGCGTCTTGAGATGATCAAAATGTCATCAACAGATGTAATCAACAGAACAGATGACATTTGGATCATCGATCCAAATGTCATTAGTTGGATCGATGTAAAAATCTTTGCTGGGTAGAATATTGCCTAGAAAAAATTGGAAAGCGATTATTATGAAATAATAATAATGTTAAAATAAAGTATAAAAATTATAATGACGTAGATAATCATGATGAAAATATATTATGTACTTGTCAATGTTTCTGAATGCGAAATGAAAAAAAAAATCATTTGTTTAGGTTTAAATCGAAAGATATTGGAAAGAACTGTGTTTGAGGGAGGGAGAGAGAGAGATAAAAAAAAAAGAGAGATTGACGTGTTGTTCGCTCTATCCCAGAGTCAGACAACATGTCAATGAAAATGGAACAACCACCATTGCCACCACTACCACCGTTCTTGTCACCACGGTATCACTATCACAGCTATCACTTTTGCTGTCGTTTAAAGCCGGTATCACCACCACGACTACCGCTGTTAGTGTCACTATCACTAGTACCATCGCTATGACTATTATCATCAATATCACCAACATTATCATCATCTCTTCCGCCATTATCATCACCACTACCATCAACTTCATCATTGTTATCACTATTTGCTGTTATCCCTTTAGTATTGCCTTCAAAATATAATACTCATGCTTAACTAATCCTTGCACTCCTTCCCTTTTGACACACACTAAACAAACTACTGTTTCTGTTTTCAGAGATGTAAAGTGAACACTTAACAGTGAAGAATAAAGTAACGATACCGTGGCTGGAACAATTTACAACTAACCCAGAAAACCGTGGATGAATGAATTCATAACTAACCCACAGTACCGTAAATGGAACAATTTACAACTAATCCACAAAACTGTGAATGGATGAATTCACAACTAACGCACATTTCCATGGCTGGAACAGTTCACAAGTAACTCAATGTACAGTCAAAACTTTCATTATCTTCTGGGTCTCAAATGGACATTTTCCTTCTACATATTTTTCATGTTGGTAAAATATGTATCTGCTTCTGAGGGTGTGTTCTTGGTCAGATCTGCCACTAATGGGTAAGCAAATCTTTTGATAAAATGTTACATAACAATACGCAATAGTATAAATCTGGTGTAGGATGGTATATATACACAGAGAGGTGCATGTCTCTAGTGTATATATACTGAGTTTAATTTAATCGCAGTTTTAGGGATTAACGCATTCTTGACTAGTGGCTAGCAGGTGATGTTCAGCATTAATAGCCCTCAAATAGTTAATAGGCTTGATAAATCCCTATTAACCAACTAACTTAACCAACGATATTTGGAACACAGCAAATAATTTTTTGTAAAACTCTGTCCAAAGTAACGCATAGTCGATTTAAAAAAAGGCATACTATACGCCAAGCGCCTGTTTACCATACAGCTTAGATCTGTGCAATGAATACGCTTTAAAAAAAAATCTGCTCTGCATGAATTGTGTTTCTGCCAAATAACTTAGATCCAAGACATGAATATGCCAAAGGTATACAAACAATCCACATAAACAAACTCTGCCTGGTAACTACGATACGGCTTAGTTCTAAGATACCAATATGCTTATACTGACCTACAAAAAACTGTACCTATCTACAATTGCTGCTTAGATCTGAACCTTGAATATGCCTATAGAAAAACAGAAAAAAAAATTGTACATGTCTTCTATCAAACGGCTTAGATCTAAGGTATGAATCAAACCCTAGATCTAAGCGATGACTATGCCTTTAGGAGCCTAGAAACAAAAATATCTTCTTGCCTGCTACAAGCTACGACTCACGACAGATATAATAGTTAACAGCAGTTATCAAGATAGGTTCACCTTCAGTAAATATAGGAAGTATTTTGCTTGGTTATCGTGGAAGGCGGAGCTGGAGGCGTCGTGTACCTGAGAGGCGGTGTTAATTAACCAGAGGCTTCACCTGTGTGAGCAGGACCCTCACCTGCATTCTGCTGCTGTGGGAGGCGCCGGCAGGAGGCGGTGTCGAGGAATACTCTACCTGACAAGTGGTGTAATTATCTCAAGCATGTACCTGCAGTGTTTTGTTTATGAGTTAACTTGTTTTTATCTCTCTCTCTCTGTCTGCCTGTCTCTCTATCTCTCTCTCTCTCTCTCTCTCTCTCTCTCCCTCTCCTCAAAATAGTTTTCACACTTTATTTTTCTTAACCTCAATCTCTAGGTCAGCTTTAAGCGCTTTCCATCGACCTTCTAGATATTTTCAATCCACTAAATTACTATTTCTTTGAGGAAAGCAAAAAGTGTACAAGATATGAAACTTATCTGCAGTGGAAGATAGCATTATCCTAGGAAGAGATTTCAATCAAACTCATTGATAGAATCAGGTTTCCGCTGGTCTTGCGAGATGTTGAAATTAAACCGTGATGCAACAGTAGTAACTAACCCGAGAATTTTGTACTTTAACATAATATATATATATATATATATATATATATATATATATATATATATTATATATATATATATATATATATATATATATATATATATGTATATAATATATATATATATATATATATATATATTATATATATATATATATATATATATATATATATATATATATATATATATATATATATATATATATACATTTACACTGAAAATGCACACAAGTTATGTCTTTCATTCAGTCCTGTCAATCTGAAAAAAAATTCTAACTGGGCGACCATAAAACCCCAAAAAATTATATACTGCAAGTCAAGGAAAAAAAAACTGGTACGTTTAAACTAGGTTTCCAGTTATAAAAAGCGCATACGGAAATCCTCAAATTTGCTTTTACAAAATCCTGCACGATACCTTACTGCTACTTGCAACTTGCAAAATGTTCAGTGTGCAGGGAAAGTTATGTATGTAGCTGACTCAAGCAGTAGTTCAACCTCGGGCGTTCAACGCAATCTTCGCAGCCGGGGAGAAGTTTGTGCTCGGGAGTTTGAACATAGTTTTGACAAAAGAATTACCTCATAAAGTGGCAAAGGAATTCCATGCGGCATCGGGAAATCTCAGGTATGAATGAGATTCACATTAAGACTCATGTTGTCTTGACATTCATTTGTAGTCAAATATATATTGTTTTACACTATGTACATCACCTGTATAATTTATATAATGTGCATTTTGTTCTTTTCTTTCAGAGAAATGTTGCTATTCTGTCTAAATTAGAAAGTTATATTTTTTTTTAGCGCTGAATAATCCTTAAGTGGTTTTCATTATATGTAAATGCCCAAATAATGATGATAATAATAATTGCAATAATAATAATAATAATAATAATAATAACATTAATAATAATAGCACTAATAATAAGAGCAAAAACAACAACAACAGCAATAATAATAATAATCATAATCATAATAACAATATAATAATAATAATAATAATAATAATAATAATATTAATAATAATTTTGCAGAATATAAATGGACAGAAGCACTGCCAGTTTGGCTGGTATTATCAATAAAATAATCATTATATTAGGGATATTTTATCCCCTTAGTGTGCCACTGCAATATATGGGAGACTCTTGCTGCTCCAGCACCAAACCCTAGTGCAGCACTGGCTCACAAACAGTCAAGCTGGGATGGCCCGATCGCTGAAAAGGTGCTTGCCAACATGCTCAGGGTTGCAACATCAGATAGGGAGATTGCTCGTCTCCAGGCTGTGAGCGCACCTCACTCCGGGGATTTCCTCCAAACAGTTCCCATATCGGCAATGGGAACGCGACTCGACCCTAGACCCTCCGTATTGCAGTGGCTCTGCGCCTTGCTGCCCCAATTCACACAGAATATACGTGTATTTGCGGCGAAGTGCAAGCAGACCAGTACGGTCTACATGGTCTTAACTGTTCCAAAACCAAGGGCTGGTATGCAAGACACAATGAGGTCAATGACATCATTAAGAGAAACCTTGCTACAGCTGAATGTCCAGCCGATAGGGAGCCCCGATCACTAGCAGCCAACAATACCCACAACCCAGCAAACCACCCTGATGGGATCACCATCTATCCTTGGAAGAATGGCTACACTGGCTGACACCTATATCCATCACAGTGTGGGGCGACAGGGAGGAGCTACTGACCACAGGGAGGAGTACAATATCAGCAAGTACAGGGACATAAGCCAACATTATCAATTTGTCCCAGTGGGATCAGAGACCTTGGGATCATGGGGGAAAAAATGCCACACGTTTCCTTAAAGAATTGGGTTCCAGACTCATTGACACCACCAGGGACCCAAGGGCAGCCACTTTCATGTTCCAGCGCCTCAGCATAGCCATCCAGAGGGGAAATGCTTGCTGCATACTTGGCTCGCGTCCGGCTTCGGAGGAGCTGGAGGAAATTCATGATCTTTGATACATTGTGCCATTGTATTCATGTTTATGTTTTTCTGTAAATGTATTCTGTTTATTAATAAATGTTCACATAGAATATTTAATATAGGGGGTGGTAGGAGAAGAAAATATTCAAACAGCTCCGGGGAGAACTTTAAGTTTTCCCTGAGGTACGTTTATTCTCTTCTCTGAGGATGAGGGTCCCCAGTCCAGCCATAGAGGTGGTACTTCCCTATATTTAAATATATATATATATATATATATATATATATATATATATATATATTATATATAATATATATATATATATATATATTTTGTAGAAGCAAAAAGTAAAGAGTAATATTTAATACTCACAGTATTACACGTATTAAGAGTATTACATGAGCAAGCTGGCTTATTGATACAAATTAGTTTACACAGTAATACATGTTTATGTATAACGAGTGGAATGTATCTTGTAGAATATACACATCAAGATACGTGTATATCTTACTGTGTATAGACCTAGAAGAGTGTAATGTTATATATATATATACCAAACAGGTGTGTGTCTCTTAGTGTAGGTACACTGACATGCGTGTATGTCTCAGTGTATGTACACCGAGAGGAGTGTACCTCCGTGTACTTACAACGAGAGATGTGTATCTGAGTGAACATACACTAAAAGATGTGGATATCTCTCTCTCTCTCTCTCTCTCTCTCTCTCTCTCTCTCTCTCTCTCTCTCTCTCTCTCTCTCTCTCTCTCTCTCTCTCTCCGTATATAGACCAAAAGCTGTTTATCTCCCTTCTAATATACACCGACAGGTCTACATCTTTTAGTGTAGAAGCAATAATGTATACAAATAATTCAGACATAAGAGAATGAAAGTCGTGAGGACGTTTCGGTCAGACTCATACTATTAACTAGACACTTAGAAGCGTGAAGGAAAGGGAGGCTTTGAATCTTTCAGAACAGTCGACAAACTTTAAGCCAAACGTACTAACCAATGCAAGCCATAGGTGCGACACATTTTCTCCAGGCTCGCCCTTGCAAGAATTCTATCTTTTTCCCGGAATTCATTGTCAGTCGCAAGACCGCACGGTGCACTTAGCAAGATTATCTCACACGTTGCCTCAACAGCTGAAGTACAAGCAACAACGTTTTAACTGATCTGCAATCTATTTTTTTTTTTTACGCTCTGAGCTCGCTTCGTCAGTTGAGCATTGTAATAAACGTTGGTAGAATTACCGACATTTAAAGTAAAAGGACACAAGTGACAACAAAAAGTGACATTATTGCGGAACATTACGCTCTCCAGAGCTTTATACAACCATTACTCACAAGCTAAAACCAGTCGCCATCGCTTCTAACATTCAATAAAGGATCTAACCAGACAAATCAACAACTCCACGAACATCAATGCAGGAGTTTACACTATACCATTGGAGGCTGGACAAGATGTACGTAAGTTGAAACGCAAGAAACCTAATCGACTGACCCGCCTCAATAAAACATAACAAGCATGACGACACTTAAACAACGCCTGTGTACAACACCGAAATTCCACCAATCACTTATGAAATTCAGAGATCGCCCAATTGGATAAGTAATCATTTTCCGCTAACCGAAGTGCCTTCGATCCAGCACTAGTGCTGTTTCGAAACAATTAAACAAAACAACTGATCAGCTTCAATTCACTCCGAAGTCTTAGCAAGAATCCTCCTGAAAACAGTAAACCCTGCCATCACATAGTCTCTCCTGTTATACTACACAAAGCACAGAGAGTGAACACTGAAACAACCTGCCTCATTCCAGTTTATATTTGTCCAACCTATTTTTATGTTACCCAAGTAATAGCTTTTATATCCTTTTACTCATGTACGAATTAATTGCTTTTGTCACTACCACTACTACTACTACTACTACCACTAGTGAACATCGAAATGGTACCTCACTAGTATTCACCTCACTCTGAGCCTTTATATACCCTCTGTGTCCATGTATTGTTTGTAATGGCTTGATAAAGCTCCTGGAGAGCGAAACGTTGCCACAATAAATGTCACATTAGTTGCACTTGTGTCCTTTTACTTTACATAGTGTGAGCATTGCAAGTGCAAGACTGTGGCTACTCTACGCGCTCAATTGCAATAACAGCCCTAGGAGATATACACCGAATTTTTTATTTAAATTACCAAAAATACTACCATAAAATTGGCTTACTGACACGAATAAAAATATTTAAAGCCCTTTGACAATAATATAAATTCTATTTTCTAGTGTTCTATGTATCCAGTTTTATTTTATTCATTACTCTATTATTTTCTATATTTCCCATTTTTTTAATTTAATTGGTTTATTCTATGTAGTGAAGGTTATATACATTTAAAGAGAATATACACTCAGTGTGTTTAAGTTTAGAGTTTATTTTAATTTATTTTAAGGGTTCATGTAATCTTGACTGTTTAGGTGACATCCAGCCTTAATGAATTTCTTGTAGACGACAGGTTTGAAACCTGTTTATTAACATTATTATTATTATTAGTAGTCGTAGTAGAAGTATTATCATTATTAGCATTATTATTATCATTGTTGCTGAAGTCTGTGTTCCTTTAACGATCAACATTGTAAAGGGTCAGAGATTGTGTCGCGATTAAATGACGGAGAACCAGTCGTCCTATATTCTTTAAGTAGGATAACCCACACTGGGTTAGCGCATCACCAAATAAAATGTTTTCGTGCTTTGTTCTTCTTGAAGGTAAGTGCTGTGATGCAAGTTGAAGGGCTCTTAATTTAGGGAACTGGAGTTAACCTTCTTTTCCTTAGAAGCAACTTCATTGTCTTCCGTTATCATGTGTTGTATGACCCTTTCGGGAATAGCGCTTCCCATAATAATAGTAACAGGAATAATAATAATAATAATAATAATAATAATAATAATAATAATAATAATAAATAATAATAATAATAATAATAATAATAATAATAATGTTCTAAATTTTATAATTCTGTCAGGGAAGATGTTGCGATTTGGAAGGTCATCATGCCTGCACGCTATTGGCAAGACAGTGCTTGAATGAATGACGGTGCAAGTGTTTTCTCTCTTTTTTCAGGTCACCCTACCTCGGTGGGAAACGGCCGGTGAGGTTAAAAAAAAATCGTGGTTTGCACTGCACTATCGACTTGTGTTCTCTCTCATCTGATGCATTGTACGTTATTTACGTCCAGCCTTTTGTTCACTACGTCTCTTTTGTGTCTCACCGTCTCTTGCAGTTATTGACATTTTATGTCTTCCTCTGTCGTAATTTTTCTGTGCTTCTGAGATGCCACTTCCGAAATTCTTGTGATTTTCTCGTTATTGGCTTTCTTCCTGAAGAGTTCCCAAGTTTATGTCCTTGTTTGAACTTGTTCTGTTTGTTTTCATTTGTGTCAGGTGGACTTATGTTATTGTTTTACGTCAATTGCATATAGATCGACTCAGGAATGTTGATACGTCTTGGTAAATCATAAATAAAGATTAATGCCGCTGAGTACAAATTAACATCGATTAATGCAGAGAAATACTGATGAACACTGATGTACGGAGATGAACAATGACTGCCACAGAAGCCCACACATATAAACATTGATGAAAACATTTTCACATTAACGTACACAAGTGAACACTAAAGAAGACAGATGTACACACATTAACACTGATTAACACAGATGATCATAGATGTACAAAGATAAACTTTCATTAATACTGATGTACAAAGAAACACAAACACAGATTAACTACGATGAACAGTTGTACACACAAAACACTGATGAACACGGGTGTACACAAACGTCCACAGAAACAGATAAACATAAATTTACATAGTAGAACATTTATAAACACAGGTAAACAGGAATAATCACTGTTAAACGCAGGTGAACATCGATGAACACTGATTAACATAGCTTGACACACATCAGCAAAGATAACCACAGATAACCCAACTGAACACTAACGACCACTTGTACACACAAATAAGAAAAGAAGCACATGCTAACACAGGCGACCACTGATGAACACAGGTGAACACAAATAAGCACAAATGAGCACAAATGAACAATGCTGAACATTTACGCAGATGGCAGAACTCAGAAGGAACCTCGGCCTCTGGTACAGACCTCGTTACACTCGCATGAAAAAGGGTAAATATGTAACCTCAAACAGCAAGTAAGAGATTCAGAGATAATGTTGACTTACTAACCAATACAGTTCCAGGTTCTGGCGTATTATGGCAGAAATCACGAGGCACGGATTATTATTATTATTATTATTATTATTATTATTATTATTATTATTATTATTATTATTATTATTATTATTATTATTATTATTATTATTACATTATTATGAATATTATTATTATTATTATTATTATTATTATTATTATTATTATTATTATTATTATTATTATTATTATTATACAGCACCTGGGGAAATGAAAGGTATTCTGGTGTGATCCGAGGAAGGGGAAGTAAGGGAACCTGAAGTACACATATACAGCACTGGAAATTTTCCTAAATAAAATATTGTACAAAGAGCCCTTATTACAGAGGGTAACTCTGTTTCCTTGGATTAAGAGCATCAAGGGATGAAGATTGCAGTTTGACTGCTTTTTTGGGCAAGAATCTTCTTCACTCCTCTTAAGTTTTATTATCTGCATAATAAAGCATATTATTTCGTCTATGAAAGATTTATTGTATATCATGAAAACGTTTAAGGTTTTAAGTAACGTTTATTTGTCTATTTACTCTCTAGTAAAGAGTGGAGTGTATGAATGCCCAGCTGGGTTAATATTTCTCACCATACTAGTGCTGCTACCTATAGGCCTACCCAGCTGAGCCTGCACCACACTTACCCTGCCTCAGCCGAGTTAACTCAGTCAACAAGGTCTACTGCGTTACTCCTGGGCATGGCCCTCCTGGGCATGGCCCTCCTGGGCATGGCACTCCTGGGCATGGCCCTCCTGGGCATGGCCCTCCTGGGCCAGGACCCCGCCTGGATACACACAAAACCCACGATTATAATTGACAGAAGCGGTGGTCGCAGCATGTGTGTTTGCCTGGAGAGAGGAAGGAAGAAGCAGGAAGATGTCTCCACTACATCGCCCCATACAAGAAGCATCCGTCTGTCTGTAAGTTATCCTGAAGCCGTGTCTGCATGTTTAATCATTCAGACACAGGATCAGCAGGATCCAGGCCAAAATTTGCTGAATTTTCCTCGAGAAATCTTCATGGAGTCACCTGGGATTTCACAGCATCCCACGCTGTCCTTCAGTCATGCGTTCATCGCCACCTCTTTGATTCTTCTGTGGTTATTCAGCTCAGCACTGCTATTTCAGCAAGTCGGAGATGACTTTGTGTGGTGCTTTTCATACGTGGTGCGGCGGCCCTGGCTCCACCATATGCACCTCACCTCACTCACCCACACTATACATAATAATAATAATAATAATAATAATAATAATAATAATAATAATAATAATAATAATAATAATAATAATAATAATAATAATAATAATAATAATAACAACAATAATAATAATAATAATGATAATAATTTTTATTTGGACATGGTACATAGTTGTACAAGGAATTATAGTAGTTGGGTGTACATGTCAAAAGCCCCTTGCCAAAAGCACTCACTCCCTCTCTGCTGTTTTATGAATTAAGTGAGAATTCCTTGCCAGAGCTGTGTATCTGAGTGCCCGAGGTCACTTGACGCCACGTGGATCACAAAGCCACGTGTGGTTAAAGCCACGTGGAGTAAGCCACGTGGGTTAACAAGCGAGATGTTCCAAGCCACATACTGTTGTAGGCTGCCTGGTATCACCCCACGACATCAGCCCACGACGTCACTCTAGGACGTCACCCAGGACGCCTGCTCGACGTCACCTCGCGACGTCTGCCTGATATCACCATGCTGCTCGACATCACTCCAGGACGTCACCTCGCGGTGTCACCCAGGACGTCTGCCCGACGTCACTCTGGACGTCTGTCTGACGTCACCTCGCGATGTCACCGCATGACATCCCTCACGACGTCATGCCTGACAGCATCACATAATATCACATGGACAGTGTTATAGTTTCACAGTGAGCAAATTGTATTTAGTATTGTCGAGAACGATTGAAAGATGTCACGTGTTAATTCTCCTCAGTTAGTGTTCCTTACCAGTGTTCTCACATGATCGTGAATGTCTTAGTGTTGATTTTTACACGGAAAACCGTCATTTGCTAATGCAAGCAATGTTGTTACCGCATGTGCAATGCGGGTGTGTGCAGTTTTCCGTGTGTCCCGATGTTTGGTCTGAGCCCAGACCACTGGTTGCACCTTTGTGTTACATGTCAGCCATTGTGACCGTTAACAGCTGACATTAGTCAGTCCAGGCATCAGTTTATGAGCGTCTGGGCCCCCATATACACAAAGCTATTATGCTAGCCGCTCGTAGATGCCATCACGCCCGAGTAGTAACTACTATGACGCCCTATTGAGACTCCTTTCACGCCACCTCCTGACCATCAGAGTCCGGTTATATGTAGAAAACCAGTCTGAGGACACTTAGACTAACCCTTGTAATGACCCGTACTCTATCGAGAGAATGACATCGTCAAGCCCTAGTAACCTTCTCGGCAGGCGACTGACTCGTGTTACAGCTTCAGTGACCAGCCTGCACAAAAATGAAGTCACTCTGACTGCTATCCCACTCATTCCAGTCACAGTGTATGCTGCTGTGACTCCCAGATGTTTCATCTGATTTACCTCTGTTACCACTCCACTCTCGCTGGCAGTGACAGCCCCAGCGACAGTACCAGTCGAGAAATGTCCTCCTGAGTTATTTGCTAGAAGAAGTTCTGCCCAGTTGCTGAGTACTGATGATGCCTTGCTCGAGGACACCAGCACATTGTGCCCTAAGTTGAGTGAACCCTGCAGTGATTACTCTATGATGACTGCTTCACTGTTCCAGAGGAGACTGTATGCTGTTACGTCACAGCTCGGCCATAGCGATGTCTCCTGTGTTGCAGTATCTGTCGAATTGCAAGAAGGTGTGCAGTGATGCCCGCCGGGACTCACTGCCTTGGACCACAATGTTTAGCACACTCCACTTTTTTTCTTCCCTCCTTGTACGAAGTTCTTTTTTTGTCCATGTTCACGTGTATATGTGTGTTTTTATTTTGTGTACTGTGCCCTGTTCCTGCGAGAGAGAGACCGAGTTTTTTTTTTTTCAGTCAATCATGGTTGAGGACGACCATGGGTCGGTGGCCGAGCGGTGTATGCCCAGCTGGGTTAGTAAGTAAGTAAGTAAGTAAGTAAGTAAGTTTATTCAGGTATACACAAATACAGTTACATAGAATTATCATACATAGCAGCATATGTGTAGAGAACCTGGGATAACCCCAAAAAGTCAGACAGAGTGACTTATTTCCATTGGGGTCCTTTACTTATTTCCATTGGGGTTCACATTTTCCACAATGTTGGTGCTGCCACCTATTGGCCTACCCAGCTGAGCCCACACCATACTTACCCTGCCTCATTCAGGCAACCGAGTTTACTCATTCAACAATGTCTACTCCGTCACTCTCTCTTGGGCATGACCCTCCTGGGCCTGGGCACTTAGAGACACTGCCTGTATACCAAGACCCAAATAAAGTAAGCCTCCGAAGCCTTATCATTGAACCCCGCCTGGATACACACGCAAAACTCACGATTTAATATAGGAAGAGAACCTTCTGCTTTACTATCATAATTCCAATTGTCTAGATAATAAATAAATCTGTATAGCTCCATCCTCTACTAGATAACTTCATTTCGGAAATGAAGGTCTATCATCTCTCTCTCTCTTTTTTTTTTTTTTTTTCACACAGGGTTTGACAAGGTTAAGGATCCCTAGCTTTATTGACAAGCTATTTACAGGTTAAGGATTCCTAACTTTATTGGCAAGCTAAGAGCTGTTACCTACATCAGTTCATTTGAAAGCATTTTTATTGTTATGAGACATACAAGTAGGGAACAGGATGAAGTTGGAGCCATCTGTGGGCCAGCATTTTTCATTTGCTCAACTGACTTTATCTCGTTGACATCATTATGCTGTACGAATGTGTTCCATACTCGAGTCATCCTGGGTATATATGATCTCTCTCTCTCTCTCTCTCTCTCTCTCTCTCTGTCTCTCTCTCTCTCTCTCTCTCTGTCTGTCTGTCTGTCTGTCTGTCTGTCTCTCTCTCTCTCTCTCTCTCTCTCTCTCTCTCTCTCTCTCTCTCCTCTCTCTCTCTCTCTCTCTCTCTCTCTCTCTCTCTCTCTCTCTCTCTCTCTCTCTCTCTTTCTCTCTCTTTACACAGGGATTTACAAGTTAAGGTTAACGTTCGTAGCTTTATTTACAAGCTAAGAGCTGTTACCTAGATCATTTCATTTGAAATCAATCTCTCTCTCTCTCTCTCTCTCTCTCTCCTCTCTCTCTCCTCTCTCTCTCTCTCTCTCTTATTCCTAGTAATGACCCTCGTGTAGTAGATAGTCTTTTTAGTATGATAATAAGATGTTATCTTCATTATAGAATAATAAGAAAATATTATAACCTATATATTATAATAATAAGGTAAAAGGACGCCAATGGAAATAAGTCACTCTGTCTGACTTTTTTGGGTTATCCTAGGTTCTCTACACATATGCTGCTCTGTATAATAATTCTATGTAACTGTATTTGTGTATACCTGAATAAACTTACTCTCTCCCACTCTCTCCCTCTCTCTCTCTCTCTCTCTCTCTCTCTCTCTCTCTCTCTCTCTCTCTCTCTCTCTCTCTCTCTCTCTCTCTCTCTCTCTCTCTCTCTCTCTCTCTCGTAGGTGGTCGGGCAGCAGAATGTTTGGGAGGAGCAAGATATCAATACTCGATATTTATCTTACTCGGAGCTCTGAAAGTTGAGTCTTTTTCCATTACGGTGATCATGTGGTGAGAAGTAGAGTTAGTGGCGGGAGTTAGTGGTAGAGTTAGTGGTAGAGTTAGTGGTAGAAGTTAGTGGTAGAGTTAGTGGTGGGAGTTAGTGGTAGAGTTAGTGGTGGGAGTTAGTGGTAGAGTTAGTGGTAGAAGTTAGTGGTAGAGTTAGTGCCGGGAGTTAATGGTAGAGTTAGTGGTGGGAGTTAGTGGTAGAGTTAGTGGTAGTTAGTGGTAGAAATTAATGTGGTAGAGTTAGTGGTAGAAGTTAGTAGCAGAATTAGTTAGTGGTAGAGTTAGTAGTAGAAGACAGTGATAGAGTTAGTGCTAGGGTTAGTGGTAGTAGTTAGTGTTAGAGTTAGTGGTAGAAGTTAGTGGTAGAGTTAGTGGTAGAAGTTAGTAGCAGAATTAGTGTAAGATCAAGGAGAAGTTTACCAAGAATCCTGTCCTTACCTCTTGACCTCTAATCACATGTTCTTGCTGAAAGATCAGTGTTTTAAAAGTGGGCACTTAATGCTTTGAGGTTGCTGAGGTTCATGAAATCTTTAAGTTTTTTAGCTCTTATGGTTCTTGTGACCTCTGAAGTTCCCTATTTTTTGGGGGTTTTTAAGGCTCTTGAGGTTTATGGGGACTTCAAGGTCTTTAAAGTTCTTGAGGGTTTTAAAATTCACAGATTGTTTAGGTCTTTGAAGTTCTTGAAGTTTTTAAAGTTTTTGATTTTCGTAAAGTCTGAAGTTTATGAATTGCTTCAGCTTTTTTAAGGTTCCTGAAGCTTTAAAAGATTATGAGAGTCTTAATGTCTTTGAATTTCATGAAGACTTTGAGGTCCCTGAAATTCCTGAAGTATTTTGAGGTTCTTAAGGTTCTTCACTTTCTTGAGGTCTTTGAGGCTTCCTGAGATCTTTCAGACTCTTCAAGTTCTTTGAGGTTTGTGAAGTCTCTGAGGTTCCTGAGATTTTTAAGGTTCCTGACGTATTTTGATGTTCATAAGGTTTTTAAGACTGCTGAGGTTCTTGAGATTAAGCTATTCTTAAATTCTTTGAGGTTAATTTAGGTTATTCATGAGGTCTTTGAGATTAATTTTAAGTTTCATATATTACTTCTTGAAGTTTCGTAGATTAGGTTATACGTGAGGTATTTAAGAAACTTTATTCTTGAGGTTCTTCAAGTCTTTGAGGGTTCATGAGGTTATGGAAGTAATTGTTGAAGTTGAAGACCTTCACCGGTTCTTTATTGGGATGATAAAATGCGTCGTATCACATTACTCGTTCAGGAAAATAGATTAACCCAGCTATTTCCGAGAGCGAAAGAAGGTTCCCAAAAATCTTGGCTTGACGAAAATATAAAAGTGTAATGAGCTCAATGAAAGGTGAATGACAAGCTGTTGTAAAAATTGCAATTTTTTTTTTATCATGTGATTTTCGTAATGCAAAAAGAAAATAGATTTTTGTTTAAGTGATCATTATTGTTGCTCAAAGTGGTCTTTGCGTGATCTTCAAAGGAAGACGAGAGTCTTCGCTTCCTGATTTTCGAAACAAGAAGTGAGCCTTCACTATGTGAGCATCATAATAAGATTAGAGTGCTCTTCAGGTAATCCTTATTCCAGGAAGAGATTAAACTCGTTGACCGATAAATGCTGCGAGCAAAAGTGGTAGAGAAATATCTTTCTAAGCATTTTTTTATCTTGACAACGTTTTTCCTTGACACGAACTGTAGTTCGTATCAATATACAAGCAGGGAGGTGAGGGTCACGGATTATATGCAGCAGTGATGAGCGTGAGTAGAGGTCAACTAGTAATCCATCCTTAACCTTTTTGCTACCATTAGTGTGGAAACGCATGAACCAAGTTTTAGTAAATCGTGCTTCAAAACGTAAGGTAACTTAAAGTAACTTAACAAGCCTAACAGAGAATAACACAAACCCTTTCAGGAAAAATACACTCTTGCACGAATCCATGCCGAACATTTCCTTTGAAAATGGAGGACAAATTATATCTAGGCGATTTTTGTTTTGTTTTAAAGAAATGCTTCCATAGGATGAGTTGAGCTAGGTAGCCAAGACACAATGCTCTTTGATTGCTGTCTATGGAGTTAAAAGTGAGCATCACACAACAAATTCGCTCAACTCATCCTTCACGGGCATGTCCAAAGACACGTAAATATGATCGCAGAAGAAATATAGGAGTCCATTAACCATGGCGCCATCTGCATCTAATACTGTTCCAGCTGGTTGAAATAGAAATGTTGCAAGTCATCTTCATGGTGCCATCACCTTCTATCATCTGTAAGACAAATAACAAAAAGATATGTAACATTTCATTCCTTATGGTACCATCGTTGTAGATTAAAACGTAACATTTCATTTTCTGTGGTACCATCAACTCCTGTTTTTCACGAGGGATAGAGAAGACGAAGAGTAGAAATTCATTCTTTATGCTATTTTTTGCCTCCAATGCCTTTGTGGCGGCATAAAGCATATTGACACTACGATATTGGGAATCATCTAAAAATGGCGTTGTGGAGTGCTTGTTTACAATGCGTCAAGAGCAGAAGAAAGAAATTGACTCGGGCAAAGAAGCTGAAGCTTCTTAACCAGCATTTGGAAAACATCTCATTTCCAGTTGACGTAACTGTAAAATTTTTTTGTAACGAACACTGAATCATTTTATTTTAAACATTCCTTTGACTTTCGTGAAGCGAATGTATGATTGAAAAAATATGTTCCACAAAATAGCTTTAAGGCAATTTTTTATTGTATCATGTTCGAACGTCTCAGTAAAATTATGTAGATTGCATTTAATAATAATAATAATAATAATAATAATAATAATAATAATAATAATAATAATAATAATAATAATAATTATAATAATAATAATAATAATAACCTAATAAGAAAATTGCAATATTATCGAAGTCAAGAAGTAAATGAGGTCATTGGCCCTAGCGTGTTATTGTTGTTACTTCACAATGAAAGTAATTACAAAATTGTGTGCATAGATAATTACCCAACAATAGAGCATTGTGCTTTAACATCGCTGTTTATGGAAGGCATTAAGTCGGTACAAACAATGAGACTTGCAACTTTTAGTTACCTGTGTGTTTACTGAGATACACTGTATTTGCAAAATTACTTACGTTTATATATATTGATAATGTCATCTTAATGGTGGTGGTGATTCGTTCGTCAGGAAACATAAGGAGTGTCTCCTAATGCTTGTGCTATTTCCAATTAGTAGGTGTATTTAGATATAGGTACCCATAAGTACAATTATCATACATAGATAGCATATGTGTAAATTACCTAGGATAACTGCAAAAAACGCCAGACAATGTGACTTATTTCCATTGGGGTCTTTGTAAGCTAGATTATCCCACAAATTATGAAAACAAAGGTACGCTGCAGAGTAATCTCCAGAGGTGTTACCCGAAAATGGATATGTGTAATGAATCCCATTTGTTCACAGTTATGGTCATAAATAGTTATCGTTTTATTTAATAGAAACTATTTGAATATATTATACATAACCATTGTGTTATGTTTACTAACGCAACGTAGAAATCATATCTGGATCAAAACTCTCATTTATTATTACTTTTAAATTCTTTCATGTCAACCTCTTAACCTTCACCTTGCAAAATTTTATTGTGTTGTCTCTTTTGAATGATTCTGATATTGGATTCGAGAGAAGGCAAGATACACGTTGCAAGTCTAGATTTTAGTGAGACAGTATACCTCTCTTTTTGTAGAGCAAGGTTATAACTTGACAAAATTCTCCGCAAATCGCAATAAAGCCTTCCTTTGCAACGTGTAGATTTTCATATCATCCTGGTCTGTGCATCATCTCCTGTACTTCCCTTTAAACACCTCAAGTCTGTCAGCATCTTTTCTCAGAAAAAGTGAATAAAACTTTGTGGCATAATCAAGAATAGGACTTCTGACGTGCAGAACTTTTCATCTGGATAGAAATTTTCAACCATAAAAACCTTCTTTACCTGAGGTACGATACCCTGAGGTACGATACCCTGAGGTACAATACCGTTCTTCTGTGATAGAGTATGACAGGGAAATATTGTTAGCTCTTCTTTCCACTTAACCGTCAGAGAGGGAAGGGGAGCAGCACACTACGGATGTACCCAGTCTTGATTGACAATTAAAAATAATGTATCCGCTTATTTGGTTCACTTGGTTTAAAGCCTGTACAATACACGGTGGTTTAACAGTCTGTGTGTCAACAATTCACTACTAATCAAGTACATTTTAATCCTTTAGATGGAATTTAAAATTCCCAGTTTTTACATACTGAGACATATTCATCTCAGGATGCATACACACTGAGAGATGTATGCTTCTGTATATACCCCATGCCCACACCTGCTGTTATATTAATAGACTGGTAATCTCTGCATGGGAAGGAAATGGAAAGGACCCCAATGGAAATAAGTCACTCTGACTTTTTTGGGTTATCCCAGGTTCTTTACACATATGCTGCTATGTATGATAATCTATGTAACTGTATTTGTGTTAACCTTAATAAACTTACTTATTTATGGGTAATGTGTGGATTCTTGAAAGCATTTCTAAATACGCGGAACCAGTCGAGTTTGGTTAATTGTGATGTACACACGTGGTACATTAAAAAAAAAAAAAACTAAGTAGCGAAATAACCGTATTACCAGATCCGTATGAATTCTGGCAACTGGGTGAATAACTTGAAAAACAGGTTCCAGTGAGAAATGTGGCGGTTTTTGAAATGTGGCATTAGGCTGGTGTTTTTCCCTGGATCCAAATGGCATTTTGCCTACTATAGCAAAAACACTCCATACTTTCATTGCGGCAACATTTCGCTCCGTATACAGCTTCATCAAGCATGACGGGAAAGCTCTATGCAGAGTAAAACGTTGTCGAAATTAACTCTTGTTCTGCAACCTGTTGTTAGTTAATAAGATTTAAAGCCTACCAACTATACCAGGGTAATTAGGGCTTCAAGAAATCTTTTTCACCACTAGACAAGAACACTAAAATTCCTAAAATAGGGACTAAAGTAAGCTCTCATTATCTTTATACTGCGCGCTGCAATTTTAAATTTTGGAAAATATGTAATTTATAATGCTTCTCACAAAAAAAATAATTTTTACACTCCAGTCTCATGTGTTAAAAATATATGTAATCAAAAAGAATAATTATATTGCCTTACTGTGATGTATATAATGTTTAGGGAAAGATAGTATATAGCCGTAAAAATATTTCACTTGTACTGCAGCCGGTGCAGTAGCTTTTCCAAGTCTCTTGCACAGGCGAAACAAATTATTAATAAATGTTTTGCCCTGCATTTGTGTCTGTTCCAACCATGTAAGGTTTGGTTAATTGGAGTTAATATTTTCGTCAGGGAAAAATCGTAAAATAATTAGCCAGTTCTCTCTTATAACTAAAATCTATAGTAGTAAAGAAAGACTCACCTGGAAAACGTATCGTAGATTTTTATGAGTTAAATTTCTTTTTTCAGAGAACCATTGTCCAGATAAAGTCTTCTTCTCGTTTTTTTTTTTGCCTTTGTCCAAATAGTGATTTTTTTTCCTAAAGAAGTTGATTTCATTTCCTTTGTTTTCAAGCAGCATGCAATTGTCTGGAAGTTCATTAAAAAGTTTATCTTAGACACACAAAATTCCTTTATTATAGGATTATAGGATTAGTGAAACAGTAATAGTAGTAGTGTCTGCTTTGTTTTTAAATACCAAAAGCCACTGTGTATGTGTGTGTGTGTGTGTGTGTGTGTGTGTGTGTGTGTGTGTGTGTGTGTGTGTGTGTGTGTGTGTGTGTGTGTGTGTGTGTATGTGTGTGTGTGTGTATGTGTATGTACTCACCTATTTGTGGTTGCAGGGGTCGAGTCCTAGCTCCTGGCCCCGCCTCTTCACCGGTTGCTACTAGGCCCTCTCTCCCCCCCGCTCCATGAGCTTTATCAAACCTCGTCTTAAAACTGTGTATGGTTCCTGCCTCCACTACGTCATTTTCTAGGCTATTCCACTGCCTTACAACTCTATGACTGAAGAAATACTTCCCACTATCTCTCTGATTCATTTGTGTCTTCACTTCCAATTTTTGGCCTCTTGTTTCTGTGTCCCCTCCCTGGAACATCCTGTCTTTGTCCCCTTGTCTATTCCACGCAGTATTTTATATGTCGTTATCATGTCTCCCCTGACCCTCCGTCCTCCAGTGTCGTCAGGCCGATTTCCCTTAATCTTTCTTCATAGGACATCCCCTTAGCTCTGAACTAACCTTGTCGCAAACCTTTGTACTTTCTCTAGGGTTTTTTGACGTGCTTTTATCAAATGCGGGGTTTCCAAACAGGTGCTGCATACTCCAGTATGGGCCTGACATACACGGTGTACAGTGTCTTGAATGATTCCTTACTAAGGTATCGGAATGCTGTTCTCAGGTTTGCCCGGCGCCCATATGCGCAGCAGTTTTCTGATTGATGTGTGCTTCCGGAGACATGCTCGGTGTTATTCTCACCCCAAGATCTTTCTCCTTGAGTGAGGTTTGCAGTCTTTGGCCACCTAGTCTATACTCTGTCTGTGGTCTTCTGTGCCCTTCCCCTATCTTCATGACTTTGCATTTGGCAGGATTAAATTCGAGAAGCCATTTGCTGGACCAGGTTCCAGTCTGTCCAGGTCTCTTTGAAGTCCTGCCTGGTCCTCATCAGATTTAATTCTCCTCATTAACTTCACATCATCTGCAAACAGGGACACTTCTGAGTCTAACCCTTCCGTCATGTCGGTCACATATACCAAAAATAGCACTGGTCCTAGGACCGACCCCTGTGGGACCCCGCTCGTCACAGGTGCCCACTGTGATACATCATTACGTACCATGACTCGTTGTTGCCTCCCTGTCAGGTATTCCCCTGATCCATTGCAGTGCCCTTCCTGTTATATGCGCCTGATGCTCTAGCTTCTGCACTAAAACTCTTGTGAGGAACTGTGTCAAAGGCCTTCTTGCAGTCCATGAAGATGCAATCACCCCCCTCTCTCTCTGTCTTACTTCTGTTATTTATCATAAAACTCCAGAAGGTTTGTGACACAGGATTTGCCTTCCGTGAATCCGTGCTGGTTGGCATTTATACTCTTGTTCCGTTCCAGGTGCTCCACCACTCTCCTCCTGATAATCTTCTCCATAATTTTGCATACTATACACGTCAATGACACAGGTCTATAGTTTAGTGCCTCTTTTCTGTCTCTTTTTTTAAAAATGGGAACTACATTTGCCGTCTTCCATACCTCAGGTAGTTGCCCAGTTTCCAGGATGTGTTGAAGATTGTGGTAAGTGGGACGCACAACATATCTGCTCCCTCTCTAAGGACCCACGGGGAGATGTTGTCCGGTCCCATTGCCTTTGAGGTATCGATGTCCCTTAGCAGTTTCTTCACCTCCTCCTCATCTGTATGTATGTCGTCCAACACTTGTTGGTGTATTCCTTGCTGGTGTCCCCATCTGGTTTGCCCCCCAGAGTCCTTCCTTCTCTACTGTAAATATTTCCTTAATCTCGTGTTGACTCCTCAAACCCCTTTTGACGTTTCTTGGATTCTCCACCTTTTTTCCCTCACCTTATCACCTGTCCTTGACTGTTGTCTTCCCCCCTAAGGGCATACAGCATTTTTGGGGTCAATTTATTTTCGATGCTAGTCGTTTTCATACTGTCCGGGGCCCTCCCTCCTTATCGTGCATACTCTTTCTGCTCTTCACAAATCTCCTTTTTTTCCCCCGGGGTCCTAGCCCCCTGTACCTTTTCCTTTCTCGTTGCACTTAGTTTTTGCCTCCCACACTTTCGGGTAAACCAAAGGGACTCTTTTTGGTTTTCCTATTATTTCTTTTTCCCCTTGGGGAACAAAATTTTCCTCTCCCTTGCACTTTGTTGCCACATATTCCCCACCCTCTTTTACTGATTTCCTACCTTTTCTCTGCCCACGAACCTCCTCAGAAGTTTCCATACCTGTGTACCCCCCCTTTTTTAATATTTGGCCCTTCCCCTTCAGTTTCCTTTACCTTTTTCCCCTTTTAACCTACTATATATCAAAACTCAAACCACATATCGCTAGCTCCAAGGGGGCCCCTCGTAAGTGATTCCCAATGCGAACTGCTTTAGGTGAACACAAATCCGTCTTTCGGGTCATCCTCCCCTCTCTCTCTTTGTGTCCCTGACATGTTGATGCATAGGTTTTCAAACCACAAAAACCATCATCTTCTCTCCATGTTTCGGGACCCCCCGTGCTCCAGGTTTTTTTCCCCTCGTCCCTTGGGTTGAAATCCCCCTTACCAGTAACTTTGCTCCTCGATACTCTCTTTCCACCCTCAGCCATGTGTCCACCCCACCCTGTTGTTTTTTTTTTCGTACCCTCTCTTGGCCTCCTGCATTCTGTGGGGGGTTATTCATCACTCCCAATGACACTTATGTTCTTTTGGACTGAAAATTTTCCCTACAATTAGTCCTTTCTCCAATCTTTCCAGCCTTCCATTTCCCAAATCCCCATCGTTTTTTTATGAGCAGTGCAACCCCTCCCCCCCCCTCTACTCCTTCATTTTTTTCTCAGATCTATTCCTGTTGGGAAGTTTGGCTGTTATTGTCTCAGCGATTTTTGTTTCTGTACTGCTATGATGTCGGGGGTTTTTTTCCCCACTGATTCTTTCGTTCCACTCCTCATTTTTATTCGTTATTCCATCCGCGTTTGTGTCCCAAAACCTTTAGTTTCTTTTCTATCATTGGGGTCATGCAAGAATATTGGGGTTGGGGAGCGAGAGCCTTGGGGGGGGCCTATAGGGGGCTGTGGTGTAGGTGGGGTTTGGGTTTTTGATGGGGGGGGTCAAATCCCCAAAGGGACAGCGTTGGGGTGGGGTTTTGGGATAGGGGGGGTTGGGGGCAGGGGGAACAGTGAGGGGATTGTATATGGGTTTGCTCAGTTGCTTTGGGAAGGCGGGTGGATCTTTTGGGGGGAGATTCTGGGGGTGTTTTTTCCCCTTTCCCCCTGGTCGGGGTCCTGCTCATTTTCATTGCTTCCTTTCCCCTTGCGTCCTGTACCCTCTCTTTCATGTAGCCTTTCTTCTTGTGTTCTTTTGCGGTCGAGGTATACTCTCTGGTACCCCCTGTGTGGGTGTATGTGTGGTGTGTATTGTGTGTGTGTGTATGTGGTGTGTGTTGTGTGTGTATGTGTGGTGGTATTTTGGTGGTGTGTGAATGTGTGTGTGGTATGTTGTTTTGGGGCTATTTTGTGTGGGGGTTTTGGTATTGGTGTGGTTTTTGGTGTGTAGGGTTGTGTTGTGGTTGGTATTTGGGGTTTGTATGTGTTGTTGTAGTTAAAAAAGCCGTCATTATTTACAAGCTGAAATAATAAAATAAATGAAAAATTTTGGCAATTTTATATAAACCATCTCTTTTGTAAGCTCCTCCTTTTTTCCGTTTTTTTTCTTTTTTTTAAATGCTTTGAACATTAAACCAAAAAAAACTGTACTGTTTTTCCAAATTTTTTGGAAATATTTTTTTCAGTAGCTTTTTACAAACAAAAAAATCACAACAACTGAGGACTAGAAAAGAGAGGGGGGTTGAAAATAATGTAAATAAAATTTCCCCATGAAAAACCCCAGAAAATGAACAATTTACAAAGTTATACATCCAAGAGAGTGTGAAGGACATTTTAATTTTGAACAGGGGAAAGGTTCACTATCACCTTCCAATTACGAAACGCAAAAATTTTTCAGAGAAGTATAAATGTTAAACAAAAAATGAATTACTATAATATTTCCGGTATAAAATCTGATTTAACTCTCCCACAAAAACTAAAGATAAACTAATAAACTACGAAATATATAGTAGAATCTACAAAAATAATAATAAAATAATAATAAAATAATAATAAAATAATAATAAAATAAAATAAAAATAAAATAATAATAATAATAAAAATAATAATAATAATCATTAATAGTAGTAGGTTGGGAGACACAACCACCCAGGGAAATACTACCGTCCGCCCGAACGTGAAACAGAAACCGTAACTGTTTTTTCATGATGGGAGGTTTCTGGTTTTTTTTTTCTGTCTCATAAACAGCTAGATAAAGGATATCTTGCTACTCCTACTTAAAAAAATTTTGGGCACACTTTACAGACACGCACATCATATATATATTTATACCCTAGGTTTTTCTCCTTTTTCTAAAAAAGCTCTTGTTCTTCTTTTTTCTTCATGTCCTGGGAAATGGGGAAAAAATCCCCTTTTTCCCCCCAAGTCATGCGTGTCGTTGGGCACTTAAATGCCGGGAGAAAAGGGCTATAACCCCCTTCTCCTTAACATTTACTAAAAAAAAGGGAAAAAAAAAACTTTATAAAACTGGGAAGCTTGAATGTGCGTATGTAGTGGGATAACAAAAACAGATGAATTCTGATGTTTTAATGAAAAAATTGGATGTCCTGGCCCTAAGCGAAAAAAAAAGCGAAGGGGGGAGGGAGTTTCGGGGGGGGAAAAAAATGGGGTTTAAAACTGGATTCTAGAAGTTAGGCAAAGGGAAAGGGGGGGGCAGTAATGTTGAAGGTCATTATTGAAGGGGAAAAAGAGATATGAATTGTAAAATCAAGAATTATGTGGGGTTAAAAGTAAAGGTTGGATCGAAAAATGGGGCATAATAACGTGTTGCACCTGGAAAAGAAATGTAGAGGAGAGAGAAGATTTTGGGGGATTTAAATTTTGGGAGGGGAACCCTTTAATGCTAAAGTAGGAGAAACTTTTAGAGAGGTGTGGGAGGTAAGTTTGGGGTGCCCGGGGTAAATGATAATGGGGCCCTTTGACTGAACTTTTTTAAAAAAAGGGGTTAGTTTTAGGTAATACATATTTTTTAAAAAAAAAAAGGGTAAAAAGTAAACAAATATGAGTAGGGCGAAAT
>NC_069476.1:14574698-14584698 GCF_026875155.1 Cherax quadricarinatus
GGTGGCCTTGTGATGTGCTAGTGGTTCATTGTTAGTGCTGGTTTTGTGGTGTGTTATTGGTGGGGTTGTTAGCGGTAGGGTTGTGGTGTGTACGTGGTGGTGCTCTGGCTGTATTAATGGTGAGTTGTGGTGTGTTAGTAGTGGTGTTGTGGTTGCATCAGTGATAGTATTAGGATAGTAATAACGATTTTATTGTAGTTACTAGTGATGTTGTTGTGGTTGTGTTAGTGATGGTGTTGTAGCTTGCAAGTGGTGATAATGTAGTGTAATAGTGCTGGTGATGTGGTTGCATTTGTGCTGGTGTGGTGGTTATGTTAGCAGTGATGGTGTTATTGTGGTGTGTTTGCTGTGGAGGCTGTTGATCTGGGGTGTGAGAAGACGTGGGTTTAACGAAAATAAATTAGATTCTCTGTGGGAGGTTGATTTTATATAAGACTTCATCTTTCTTGTGTGAAATCTCCATTTCCTGCCACGTATGTGGATCTTCGTAAGACAGCAGCTGCGTATAAGGAAAAAAGAGGACACCAGAAGACAAGCAGATGGTAAATATATACGAAAGAGAATAAGGTTTTATTTTGATGTTTCGCTTATGATTTAATAAAGCTCTGCTTGAGTGATACGTTGTTCTAATAAAGCGTCATGATGTTTTATATGTGTGTTTATTGGGTTTTAAGACTATTGTTACACTAGGGCCATTTAGACTGCGAATCACTTGTCACCTTTCACTACAAGTCGTGGATATTTCAATCGTTAAAATAGGGATTGAAATAAACTTTTACTGTATTTACACTAAGAGATATTCTCCTCTCCGTTTATATACATAGAAATATACACCTCTCGGTGTATTTACCTATGCTAATGTGTCCATGTTGTACTGAGCTGGTTAATTAGTTTTAACACCTGTCAACTTCACGAGGAGTCAGTAAGACTGCATGTAACCTACTCACCACCAGTCAAGAAGACCCCCAACACTTGATATAGAAATTAAACATTCACCTCTCGATGTATATACGCTGAGACACATCCACCTCTCGATGTATATTCGCTGAGACATATTTACCTCTCGATGTATATACACTAGGTGTATATACACTGAGACACATACACCTTTCGGTGCATATACACTGAGATACATTCACCTCTCTGTGTATATACGCTGAGACACATCCACCTCTCGATGTATATTCGCTGAGACATATTCACCCCTCTATGTATATACACTGAGACACATTCACCTCTCGGTGTATATACACGGAGACACATTCACCTCTCGGTGTATATACACTGAGACACATTCACCTCTCGGTGAATATACACTGAAACACATTCACCTCTCGGTGTATATACACTGAGATACATTCACCTCTCGGTGTATATACACTGAGACACATTCACTTCTCGGTTTATATACACTGAGACACATTCACCTCTCGGTTTATATACACTGAGACACATTCACCTCTCGGTGAATATACACTGAGACACATTCACCTCTCGGTGTATATACACTGAGACACATTCACCTCTCGGTTTATATACACTGAGACACATTCACCTCTCGGTGAATGTACACTGAGACACATTCACCTCTCGGTGTATATACACTGAGACACATTCACCTCTCGGTTATATACACTGAGACACATTCACCTCTCGTGAATATACACTGAGACACATTCACCTCTCGGTGTATATACACTGAGACACATTCACCTCTCGGTGTATATACACTGAGACACATTCACCTCTCGGTGTATATACACTGAGACACATTCACCTCTCGGTGTATATACACTGAGACACATTCACCTCTCGGTGAATATACACCGAGACACATTCACCTCTCGGTGAATATACACTGAGACACATTCACCTCTCGGTGAATATACACTGAGACACATTCACCTCTCGGTGAATATACACTGAGACACATTCACCTCTCGGTGAATATACACTGAGACACATTCACCTCTCGGTGTATATACACAGAGACACATTCACCTCTCGGTGAATATACACTGAGACACATTCACCTCTCGGTGAATATACACTGAGACACATTCACCTCTCGGTGAATATACACTGAAACACATTCACCTCTCGGTGTATATACACTGAGACACATTCACCTCTCGGTTTATATACACTGAGACACATTCACCTCTCGATGTATATAACGGTTGTGATTTTACGTAAATACTAGTTCCTAATAAACTATAGCTGTGATTATCCAACTAACAATTTCGTAGGTAATTCTTTGCCCATTAATTAAATAGAAGCCTTTAATCTGCTCTGAAATTATTTTTGTCAACAAATATAATCTTCGGTAAAAAAAAATTAGTATGTTTTAATATAATGGGCATATAATAGATTTAATATTAGTAGCCGCCAGTGGACAGGCGTCAGTCATTTTTTTTTCAAATTCATGTCAAGCCATCAAGGCTTATTTGCAAAATATATTTCATCGATTTGGGTGTAATTATCCCTGACAGCTGTAGTCATGTGTAGTCCTCAGGTATTAGTAGTTATGTGTGCTCGTCATCTGTGAGTTGTGTCTTAGTCACTTGTAAGCTGTGTGTCTTAGCAAAATTTGATTATGTTCCTCACCTCTTAGTAGTTAGGCGCCTAACTCACCGTTCAGTATCTAGGTGTCTACCTCATCACTCGGTAACTAGGTGCCTATCTCACCTCTCAGTAGCTGGGTGCCTACCTCACCTCTCAGTATTCAGGTGCCTTCTTCACCTCTCAGTAAATAGGTGCCTACCTCACCACTCAGAGTTAGGTGCCTAACTCACCATTCAGTAGTTAGGCTCCTAACTCACCACTCACTCTCTCAATAGTTCTGTCTACTTCACTTCTCACTTGTAAAGTATCTGCCTCACTTGTGAGTGATTATGTGTGTAAGTCAAACATTTCGTATCATCCTGGATCCTTTTAAAGTCACAACAAAGAGAAAAGCCTGCTGCGAAGGAGAATAGTTTCGACACAACACACCTATGAATGGTATATGTCTTTTTCATCATTCTCAAGGCATCGGAACGAATTTAAGAAATGCAGAAGATCCAACAAACTCTGAATGTGAAACACACAAAGCTGAGTGAATCTTTTTACACTGAACTCTAAATAAGATTTTATAAAGCCTCTTAACTTGTTAATGCCCGATTTAGGTAGAAATGTCGTCTAATATAAACTTTCGTCCTGCTGAGAGATTTCTATCACTTTTACAGTCTCTCGTTCATCTCATTTAGAGACTCGATGCATAACTGTATTAGATATGAAAATAATTTTTAAAGGGGTGAACCGGAAAGCCAGCGGAAGGCCTCGGTCAGATGACCAAAAGCTCCAATGGAAGGTCATAATCTGACTAAGACCTGCGCCAGGAAACACTTTTCATGTTTCCAGAAAACCGTGCTAAATGCAATCAATTACTGACGACTTGTTGTCCACAAAGTGGGATTTATCAGGTCACAGATATACCTGGTAAGAGAAAGTGAACAATAAATGCTCCCCAACCTTCAATAGCCCTACACTCAACATGACACTATTCTAAAGTCCATGGCTTACAGCGTCCCTTAAAGGCAAACAAATAATTCCAAGCCTTACATTAGTTAGACTTAGTGGGATGAGATATCGTACAGCCTCTCAAGTTGTGCTGCCCACTTTGCTATCGGCATCACTGGCATTAGACGAGCTAATAACTCAAATTCCTCCAGATGCTCTGAGTGCTCTAGCAGGGGTACAAGACTACAGCTAAACTTGCGCTGTTACTGACTTGTTGGCTATCACTGTTCAGATGCTGAAACCAGCTGAAACACTGGCCTACAAACAGTTTAGTTGGAAAAGCCTCATTGCACAAAAGAATGTATAAAAAATATGCTTGCTTCCACAACTTCCAACAGGAAGATTGTCCACCTCTAAGCTGTGAGTGCACATCACTCGTAACATTTCCTATTTCGGAAATGGGCCAACGTCCCGACTTGCAGACCCTCTGTATTGCAGAAGCTCTCAGACTTGCTGCCGAAATTCACAGACACACACACACACACACACACACACACACACACACACACACACACACACACACACACACACACACACACACACACACACACACACACACACACATACACACACACACACACACACACACACACACACACACACACACACACACACACACACACACACACACACGCACAGTGTGTGTACTCACATATTTGTAGTTCCAGGGGGTCGAGTCATAGCTCCTGTGTGTGTGTTTGTGTGTGTGTGTGTGTTTGTGTGTATATGTGACATATTATGGCATAAAAACGTCTATTATTTTGGTTCATGCTTATATTATATTTTTAAGTTTGAGAATATTCTGAGCTGAAATAATAAAAGGTATTGAAAGAAATTATTTTATATTTGAATTTTATTATTGTTTTATTATTATTATTATTATTATTATTATTATTATTATTATTATTATATTATTATTATTATTATTATATTATTATTATTATTATTATTAATTTATTATTATTAATTGTGGTGGTGGTAGTAGTAGTAGTAGTAGTAGTACTATTATTTGAATTTGTAGTAGTAGCAGTAGAAGTAGCGGTAATAGTAGTAGTAGCAGTAGCAGTATTAGTAGTTGAGCAGCAACAGCAGTAGTAGTAGTAGTAGCAGCAGCAACAGTAGTAGTAGTAGTAGTAGTAGTAGTAGTAGTAGTAGTAGTAGTAGTAGTAGTAGCAGCAGCAGCAGCAACAGCAGTAGTAATAGTAGTATTCTGTGGGAAATGTTAAACTCGTATGAGTCGTGTAGAGCCTGGGAATGAGGTTTGCTCCACAGAAGGAGTGGTGAGCACCTGCACTTAAGTGAATCGTTCACCTCCACCATCGAGGGTCTCTTACTGAAGACACACTTCATAATGCTCTGTCATCAGTTGCTCTGAACCTCATTTCTTTCCGCAGATTTTCATCAGTTTCAATGTTCATGAGTGGAAGCTACATCAATTCAATAGTTCATGATTCCAAACTATATTAATTCAAAACTACATCAATTCCAAAGTTCATGATTCTAAACTACACTTTTGAACTACATCAGTTATTCTGCCCAGTCAATAGGCCAATTAAATTCTTCTTGGGAAATCATTGTGTAGGTCCCATTCTGTTAGCCACATAATTATTAACTTTAAAAATTATCCTCTCAATTTTTTTTTGAAACATGTAAAACGTCCTCTAATATATTTGAAAATTTTATTATTTGGAAAATATGTAGCAAAAACTTTAATCCAAACATAATTTTTTTTTATGCATGTCTCTCAGTATTTTGCAACACTAATGTATTTAATACAATTTTGTAAATATTCCTCGTAGTATTCATGGTGTTATATATATATATAAATTATATATATATATATATATATATAATATATATATAATATATATATATATATAAATATATATATATATATATATATATTATATATATTTTATATATATATATATATATATATATATAATATATATATATATATATATATATATATATAATATATATATATATAATATATATATATACACACACATATATATATAATATATATTATATATATATATATATATATATATATATATATATATATATATATATATATATATATATATATATATGCAAAACAAACAATAGCAGACAGGTGATCATAACAATGCAAGACAAGCCACGTGGGGTGGAAATCTTCAGTTCAAGTACTTTCACACTTCTCAGTGCATAATCAAGAGTTTGTCAATGTTGCAAGGGCAGGCAAGAGGAGAAATAGGGTAAGTTTTTTCAGAGTATGGTAGCACGGTGGCACCAGACTCTGACTTCTTATGTCACATGACCTGTTTCCAGCGGTTGGATTCTTAGGGCTGGCTATTAACTATTTCTTAGTTATTTTTTACCTCATGATATCTGCAAACTCTGGGGCTTACTCTACCCGACCCCATATGGGTTGGGGTGTTGGAGGAGACCCCGGTGTGTGGTTGGCATTCTGCTGGCGTCTTCCTCAGTCAGAAACTGGTGCCACCGAGCTACCTTTAATGATAATAATAATAATCATAATAATAATAATAATAATAATAATAATAATAATAATAATAATAAATAATAATAATATATAATAATAATAATAATAATAATAATAATAATAATAATAATAATAATAACAATAATAATAATAATAATAATAATAATAATAATAATAATAATAATAATAATAATAATAATAATAATATTAATAATATCTGTATTTACTACAAGTACATGTACAAGGTATACAGGCCTAGCTGACATCAATGACATACTACTATATAGAAAGTCCCTTGTTATGCAGAGCATTTCGGGCAAATTAGGTCAGTTTTGTCCCAGGATGCGACCCACACCAGTCGACTAACACCCAGGTACCCATTTTATTGATGGGTGAACATAGACAACCAGTGTAAAGAAACACGCCCAATGTTTCTACCCTCGCTGGGAATCGAGCCCAGACCCTCGCCATGTGAAGCGAGAGCTTCAGCGATAAGTGGACAAACTTACCCTATTTCTCCTGTTTCTGCCCTTGCAACATTACACATCTGATGACCCAGTGAGAAGTGTGTACTTAACCACTCACTTTCCTCATGAAGTAATTATATATCAGATATTCAGACTGAACATCTGAATGAAAGATCATAGCTGGAGTAACCAAGACATCAATTATTTTGGTATAAATTTTAAATCAGTTTTCATTTATCGTACAAGTGGCATTCAATCGAATTATTCTATAAAATGTTTTCTTATACGAAAGACCTTCTTGTGTTTCAGAAAGATTTTAAAACTCATTTTCAATTTTGTTTTGTTATTAGCGTATCAGAGAATTTTCAATAATGGAATAAACGTGACACAATTAGTCATTAGCTTATTTATAACATTGATTATGAGTGAGGACTGAAATTGGATAAACCAGCATTTTTTTTCAGCCAAGTTTTGCGTTGTGATAGAAGTAGTGCTTCGTAAACATTTTTAAAACCAAAACTCGTTTTACCTCTAAAAATACGTAACCCTTCACCTAGAGAAAAACTGCAGCTATAGAAATGGACATAAAACTGAATAGTTTTTTTCTGTACGGTCTGAAAAAAAAATGCAAAGAAAATGTAAAACATATGACTTTTTCTATAGCTTTCAAAGGATTAGTGAGCGGAAAGGTTTTCGACTTTTTTTTGGTCACAAATTTACCGAGTATTGTGAGTGAGCATGAAGGGTTTACCGGATGGATGGTTAATTGAGTTTGATGGCTATCAAACAGACGAAGATTATTAAGGCTACAAGCAAGTTGTTTATCACCAGAGAGAAACACTTTAAACCATAAGCCAAGGATTGAAATAAACTCTCAGCATATATATATATATATATATATATATATATATATATAAATATAATATATATATATATATATATATATATATATATATATATATATATATATTATACATATATATATATATATATATATATATATATATATATTATATATATATATATATATATATATATATATATATATATATAAAGATGTGAGCCTCTCATTGTATATTATTATATATATATACATATATATATATATATATATATATATATATATATATATATATATATATATATATAATATATAATATATATATATATATATATATATATATATATATATATATATTTTATTATCACACTGGCCGATTCCCACCAAGGCAGGGTGGCCCGAAAAAGAAAAACTTTCACCATCATTCACTCCATCACTGTCTTGCCAGAAGGGTGCTTTACACTACAGTTTTTAAACTGCAACATTAACACCCCTCCTTCAGAGTGCAGGCACTGTACTTCCTATCTCCAGGACTCAAGTCCGGCCTGCCGGTTTTCCCTGAACCCCTTCATAAATGTTACTTTGCTCACACTCCAATAGCACGTCAAGTATTAAAAACCATTTGTCTCCATTCACTCGTGTTTGATAGGAGTGAATGGAGACAAATGGTTTTTAATACTTGACGTGCTGTTGGAGTGTGAGCAAAGTAACATTTATGAAGGGGTTCAGGGAAACCGGCAGGCCGGACTTGAGTCCTGGAGATGGGAAGTACAGTGCCTGCACTCTGAAGGAGGGGTGTTAATGTTGCAGTTTAAAAACTGTAGTGTAAAGCACCCTTCTGGCAAGACAGTGATGGAGTGAATGATGGTGAAAGTTTTTCTTTTTCGGGCCACCCTGCCTTGGTGGGAATCGGCCAGTGTGATAATAAAAAAAAAAATATATATATATATATATATTTTAAAATATATATATATATATATATATATATATATAATATATATTTTATATATATAATATATACAATGAGAGGCTCACATCTTTCTATGTATACTGTGTATCCTGGGAAGCTGCAGTCATATGTGACATTCGTATGTCAAATAGATATTTTTTTCAGGTGAAAATTAGACACATATGCAACATCTGAGTGCTTTTAATGCAGACGTTCAGCCATCCAGTGGCTTTATCAATAAAAATTCTAAGACATAATTTGAAAATACTAGAACTATATACAAAAGATGAGGTAATCAGTCCCTCAGCCATGGAGTTGGTGTGAAGAGCACCGTAGTCGTGAAGAATCTAGAGCACAGGCAAGAAGGCTGGCGTTTATATACTGGCGCCAGGTGAAAAGGGACGGGTAGCAGACGAAAGCAATGTCACTGGTAGGAGGGATTTCCCAGTGGTAGTAGGTCATACCCGAGGGACGGGTTAGTAGAAGTGAAGAATGTTGTGGAGATGTCCTCTGAACCAAGATTCCACGATGTTGCAGTGTCTAACAAGTTGTGCATGAATGGTAAATAATATATACAAGTTGAAAATAAGACACGTGAAACATCTGGGTATCTTTAATGTAGACGTTTCGCCATCCAGTGGCTTTATCAACGCAAATTCAAAGACATAATATGAAGACAGTAGAACTATATCACCTCATCTTTTGTATATAGTTCCACTGTCTTCAAATTATGTCGTACAATTTGCATTGCTAAAGCCACTGGATGGCGAAACGTCTACATTAAAGATACCCAAATGTTACATATGTGTCTAATTTTCATTTTGTCAGTAACATATACCATTCATGTAAAACTTTTTTTTAAGGGTATAAAAAGCCCAGCTCCGTAATATTGCATTAAAGCGACGTTTTGCAACTCACTAAACTACGAATTACGCAGGAATTCATAGCTTTGAGTTTTAATCATATTTACTAGCGTTGTTAGTTCATCCAGCAGTTGCAGGAGACTCTTTACATCTTTTTAACAATAAATTCTTGTTGATAATACAGCAGTTCTTGCCTGAAGACAATGGTGTCTCCAATCATACTTTTTATCAAATCATTATTATTTATCTTCTGCTTCTTCTTCTTTTTCTAATTATTATTATTATTATTATTACTATTATTCCTGTGAAACGTTAAACCCGTATGAGCTTAGTGTGATGCATAGAGAGACTTTTGATAACGCCAACTATACTATCATCGCCTTATCTTAGTCGCATTTGTCGGCGACGAGAGATGCTGGCTTTGCAGGATGACTATGCAAAACCCTAACAGCGTTATCTGTGGTTTCAGTAGTCAGTAGTTTTCCATTTTCCTTTTTTACTTGTCAACATGGATAGCAAGTGTAAGACGATTTGCCAAAGTCTCGTTCAGTCAGGAAATCAAATCCTTGTCCTTACGAACGTTCTCCCACTGAAATATTGGTACTATTTGCACTGTTAAACCCAAAACCATAAACCCGGCAGGTCAGGTTGGTGTGTTAGGTTTTAAGACTGTCGACTGGACGATGACCACTAAGGTTTCATGTACACCACCAGTCAAGAATAGCTTAAGGCCTAAAATAAGGAACAAGAAAGTGCTCAGCATACACACACTGAAAGACATTCATTATCGTATCGTTGCTTTAGCTACTAAAGCAGGCGGCGTTCATT
>NC_069476.1:14589698-14597198 GCF_026875155.1 Cherax quadricarinatus
CAACCGGTGAAGAGGCGGGGCCAGGAGCTAGGACTCGACCCCTGCAACCACAAATAGGTGAGTACAGGCCTAGTGTCTAATCGACATGTGCCTAGGACAAAATGGTAACTAACACATTATATATATATATACATACATATATATATATATATATATATATATATATATATATATATATATATATATATATATATATATGTATTTATATATATATATGTATATATAAATGTATATATGTATATATAAAGGTGATACAGGAAAGAGTAAGTTATGAGGATAACAAAAAGATTAGGTGATGAAAGATTAATATCAGATTGGAGGAGAGAGTATGGAGGAGGTGAACGTATTCAGATTTTGGGAGTGGACGTGTCAGCGGATGGGTCTATGAAAGATGAGGTGAATCATAGAATTGATGAGGGAAAAAGAGTGAGTGGTGCACTTAGGAGTCTGTGGAGACAAAGAACTTTGTCCTGGAGGCAAAGAGGGGAATGTATGAGAGTATAGTTTTACCAACGCTCTTATATGGGTGTGAAGCGTGGGTGATGAATTTGCAGCGAGGAGAAGGCTGAGGCAGTGGAGATGTCATGTCTGAGGCAATGTGTGTGTGAATATAATGCAGAGAATTCGTAGTTTGGAAGTTAGGAGGAGGTGCGGGATTACCAAAACTGTTGTCCAGAGGGCTGAGGAAGGGTTGTTGAGGTGGTTCGGACATGTAGAGAGAATGGAGCGAAACAGAATGACTTCAAGAGTGTATCAGTCTGTAGTGGAAGGAAGGCGGGGTAGGGGTCGGCCTAGGAAGGGTTGGAGGGAGGGGGTAAAGGAGGTTTTGTGTGCGAGGGGCTTGGACTTCCAGCAGGCATGCGTGAGCGTGTTTGATAGGAGTGAATGGAGACAAATGGTTTTTAATACTTGACGTGCTGTTGGAGTGTGAGCAAAGTAACATTTATGAAGGGATTCAGGGAAACCGGCAGGCCGGACTTGAGTCCTGGTGATGGAAGTACAGTGCCTGCACTCTGAAGGAGGGGTGTTAATGTTGCAGTTTAAAAACTGTAGTGTAAAGCACCCTTCTGGCAAGACAGTGATGGAGTGAATGATGGTGAAAGTTTTTCTTTTTCGGGCCACCCTGCCTTGGTGGGAATCGGCCGGTGTGATAATATAATATAATATATATATATATATATATATATATATATATATATATATATATATCATATATATGTATATAAGTAATTTTTTCCTTATCCAGATTTAAATATCCATACTCATAGCATCATCATTGTGGCTATGCCAGATCCAGTTTCCATCATGAGTGTGGATATTTGCAAAAGTCAGACTCCAGATCGAGGTTTACGGTGCTGAGTTTGCAATCAGCCAGCTGTCTGATCTGGAGCCAAAGCAGACCTCAGATTCCTGACCTTGTAATGGGAAAAAATACTGGAGTATTGCTTACTCATTTTACTTAATGAATTACTTCCTTCAGAGGAAGGGCTTTTGATACGAGGCTCTGAAGCTACACTTTCCATATTCGGATTTTAATTATGAACAGTCATCAAGGAGATTGTATAACTTCCTAAGGATGGAAGTATTTCTCTCTCTCTCTCTCTCTCTCTCTCTCTCTCTTTCTCTGTCTCTCTCTCTCTCTCTCTCTCTCTCTCTCTCTCTCTCTCTCTCTCTCTCTCTCTCTTCTCTCTCTCTCTCTCTCTTCTCTCTTTTTCTCCTCTCCCCTTCCTCTTCTCTCTCTCACCCCTCTCTCTCTCTCTCTCTCTCTCCTCTCTCTCTCTCTCTCTTCTCTCTCTTCCCCTCTCTCTCTCTATCTCTCTCTCTCTCTCTCTATTGTATCTCCTTGGCTGCAGCTCAACGTCAACGGTTCTCTCTTCGCCCTTTGCTACGTGTCAGTCTTCTTCAGTTCTCTCCCAGTTCCTCCCCTCCTCTCCCCTCTTCCAGGCTTGTTTCCCCCACCTCCTCCCCTTGCCTCTTGCTTTCCTCTCCATATTACTTTTTATTCTCCCGTATTTTCTCTCCATGCCCTCGTTCATTTTCTATTTCCTGCCTCTTCCTCTTTTCCTCCCATACCATCTTCTAGAATATCCTCCTCTTCTACCTTACCTTTCTCCCAGTATATCCTGTTTCCTTTTCTTCCTACTCTACCTATCGCCTGGTATATCCTACCCATCTTTGTCTTCCTTACCTTAGCTATCTATCAGTACGTTCTGTTTCTAATAATATCTATGTTTTGATTCACTTTTACTCTTCAGCTTGCCTACTTCTCCTTCCTTCTTTGTCTCTATCATTCTCTGATTCTTTCTTCATCTTCCTATATCATTCTCCTCAGGTTCATTCCTTTCCTCCCTTTGGTGGATTAGACATATGTTTCAAATGTAACACATCAAACACTTGTCTTACACATGTATAATTCATAAACGTGTCACTACTGTACAACATTAATGTAATTATTACCTCCCTAGACCAATCTCTGCTTTTTGTTTCTTTATCAGTCTCTCCTTCTTCCTTCTTTATTATTTTTTGATTGCCTACTTGCATCACTCCTTTCTTCCAACTCTCTTTACTACTATTTTTTTTTTGCCTTTCTTCTTCACTTTAACTATCCTCATCTTTATCATTCGCTGTTACTTCCTTCTTCATCTCTGTTCTTTACTGCTTGACTTGATTCTCCTCTTCTTAACCATATTTATCAGACTCCCAGACAGAATTTTAATATGTGCACATTAGTACATGTTGGTGTAAGGTTCATAATCCAAGGAAGCTATGCTTACCTCCCCTAACTTGAGTCAAACCTGAATGCCTCCCGTTCCCCAGTCTCGGTATGGCCCTGATAGGCCTACTGCTGCCTCATGAATATATTAAATAATAATTCTTTGGCGTTCTTCTCCAATAAATTAAGTGCAAATCTCAGGGTTGTCTCGCTCATGCTATTCACTGCTCCGTTTTGCATACAGAATGCTCATTCATTCAATCCTTCAGCTTGAAATGGATATCAGCTTTTCATTTTTCCCTTCCACGTCTTCATTTCACTGGATTATCTTCACTTCTTTCTTCCTATGTTCTCTTCTTGTGGCAAAAGCCCTCATTGCAGAAAAATAATTGAACGAATAGGAAATTATTACTCAGAAGCCACTGGTGTCTGGCCATTTGTTCTGACTGAATATTTTATATAAATAAATAAATATATATATTCCTCTGAAGATGTGTGTAAGCACATGAAAGCGCTCAGGTTTCCTTTTTCACTATGATATTGTGTTTATATTTGAAGTCACTCATTTTACTGTGATTTCTTCCACAACACACACACACACACACACACACACACACACACACACTCACACACACACACACATACACACACACACACACACACGCACAGTGAAGAGGCAGGGCCAAGAACTATGACTCGACCTTTGCAACCACAAATAGGTGAGTACACACACACACACACACACACAACACACACCACACACACACACACACACACACACACACACACACACACACACACACACACCACACACACACAGACACACACACACACACACACACACACATATATATATATATATAATATATATATATATATATTATATATATAATATATATATATATATATATATATATATATATATATATATATATATTACCGTGTGTCAGAGTCTTTCCCTCTAATCGTGCCCTTGTGTAAGTTCCACACACTATAATGGTGCCTGTAGGAGTCCCACACACTATAGTGTTGCTGCTGTGAGAGGCACTCACTATAATCTCACCTGTGTGTTAGGGCTCTCTGGCGTACACTTTAGCTGAGTCATAACACACTCTATGGGGAGAGTTTCACGCTGGGGAAAAATTTTACCCCATGTTTAAAAATATTTCCTTAGATGAAAGGCTTCAGGGAAAAAAGTGAAAAGGGTAAGTGATGAAAATGATGGAGATTGTAGAGGATGAGTGGGATGGAGGGAAGAAACTAGGGAAAAGCGGAGAGGTCAGTGAAAGTGATGAATAAGAGAAAATGTGATGAATAAGACGATAAAGGAGAAGACGACGAGAGAGTAGGGAGAATAAACGAGGTATTAGCGAAAATGTACTGCCACTCACGAGAGTTATATAATATCTGGTTATAGAAAAGACACGTTCAGAACAACGAGGCAACGTTTCGCTCCGTGTAGAGTTTATCAAATCAAGACTTGACTACACAGAGCGAAACGCTGACTTCTCTCACTATTATCAAAAAATACCCCTTTAGGATCATCTTAAAAATCTCTTCTACAGACATGAGAAAACAATATTTATATGTAAATAAATTAAAGAAATAAGAAGTACCACTTAAGATTATAAATATTATAATACAATCGTAAAAGGGAAATATAACGAGATAAAACAATGAACACGGAGAATAATCGAGGTATGAGAGAGACGATGAAAGACAATCTTGGAAAAAAAAAAATCGAAGAATTAAACAAGATCGCACAAAAGACTGAAAAAAGGAAGACAACACTCAAACACAAGAAAACCCAGGCTTTTATTATTATTATTATTATTATTTTTATTATTATTATTATTATTATTATTATTATTATTATTGTAATTATTGTTGATGCTGCTTTTATTATTGTTATTATTACTATTATTATTGTTATTATTATTACCAATTTTATTGTTATTATGGTCATATCTTGTCGACCCAAGACCAACTTACTTAAAAAAATCAATCCGGGGGAAGCGGTAAGTTCACAGAGATCACACAGTGCTTGAGAAATTTGAGATAAATCAGATTTGAAGGAAGGGAAAGGTAGTCCTAATTCCTGGGGTCAAAAGCCCTTCTCAAGAATCAATGCACCACTCATGAAGGGATGCAGGTGAAAGGGACCGGACTTCGGTAATTCCTTTGCTGGTGATCAAAGAGTTGAAAGACATCAATGGGATTATTAACGCTTTTCATTAAGAAGACATTCGCTACATTTATAAGATAACAGTGTATTTCACGAAGCGATAAATCGGTGTAGTTACCTCCGCTGTTCGTAGTTTGGGTCTCTGACCATTCTGGTTGAATATTGCAAAATTAATAAAAATGGGGACAAAACGGGAAAGAGGAACAGAAATAGTCACTTCTATTAGGAATAGCGTGAAATTATTACCACTCTAAGAAACAGACTGAGAGTATCACCACTCTTAGAGACAGACTGAGAGTATCACCACTCTTAGAGACAGACTGAGAGTATCGCCACTCTTAGAGACAGACTGAGAGTAACACCACTCTTAGAGACAGGTGGACGAACGGTCACCTAAGCCGACAGGTGGACGAACGGTCACCTAAGCCGACAGGTGGACGTACGGTCACCTAAGCCGACAGATACTGAACAGTCACTTAAGCCGACAGATACTGAACAGTCACTTAAGCCAACAGATACTAAGAAAGATACTGTTTACACTGAAGTTTTTATTACGACGTTTCGTCCACCATTAAAGGAAAAACAAATCATGAATGAAACGTCATTATTTGCGGACAGAGTGAACTTCCCCATCTCTCCACTGCCACGACATTGAGGATCTGTGAATGTTGACACGGGAAGCGAGGTTAGTTTGTCAGGAACCAGGACAAGTGTTTCCTGACGCGGGTCTTAATTATATGATGACCCACCACTGGAGCTTTTGGTCATCTGACCGAGGCCTTCCGTTAGCTGTCCGGTCCACCCCTTTAAAAATTATGGTTATTACAATAACTATTTTTGATCTTACGGGAAGCGATAATTTCTAAGCTTTGACACAGCCAACGAGTTTCTCAAAGGGATTTCCATTGCAATTTTTTATTGTAACGTTTTTAATCGATTATTTACCGTCTTGTTTGGTTGGTTAATGGGGTTTAAAATCTATCGACTACACATACGAGGGTCATTAAGGTTACATGTAACCTTTTCGCCAAGAATTAAAAGTGCTTAAATTCCTGAAATAACAAAGTCTCAGCATATGTATACTGAGAGACATACACCTCATGGTATACATGTCCATAGGTATAAGCCAATGGATTGTATGAGGCTCAATATACATACCTCGAGAGCAATGTACTAATCAAAACATACACAAGTTCGATTCTGTTGCATAGGCATTAAAGATCACAAGAAATGGAACTTGAGTGTCCGAGTCAGGGAGAGAAACAACACTACCATGGTGTAAGCCTTGCTAGCGAGGTCCTGGCTTGCCTCACACATCCCCCCAGCGCTAACACTGACTTCTATACCAAGATGACCATCTGGGTGCTAATCCCTGTTGATCCAGGGTGATGACGACACACGCTGGAGTGTATTGTGTGCCTCACCTGCACGGCTGCTGGAACATCGCTAGGGTACAAAGACTCTTTATCATGCATACATATTCATGAAGCTGCTACTGCGTGCTTAATCGTGCGTGCATATTCATGCTGATGCTATTGCATGCTTAGTCTTGCAATCATCCCTTCAATCTCTGGGGACAAGGAACACTGTGTAGGTATTCCTGCTGTCTTGAATGAGAGAGAGGCAAGAGGCGTACACATGAATGTGGAACCACGCATACACACACACTAGACACCTGCAACCACAAATAGGTGAATACACAGTAGCGACCAGTGAAGCGGCGGGGCCAGGAGCTATGACTGGACCCTTGCAACCACAACTAGGTGAGTACACACACACACTCACACACACACATACACACACACACACACACACACACACACACACACACACACACACACACACACACACACACATACACACACACACACACACACAGGCAGATGTATGATAAAGCTCACGGCTCAGGGAGAGCGACCTAGTAGCGATCAGTGAAGAGGCGGGGCCAGGAGCTCGGACTCGACCCCCGCAACCTCAACTAGGTGAGTACAACTAGGTGAGTACACAGGGAGAATGACCCAATAGCGGCCAGTGAAGAGGCGGGGCCAGGAGCTATGAATAGACCCCTGCAGCCACAACTAGGTGAGTACACACACACGTACACTCAGAGTATGAGACGTTAGAGAGCACTGAATAGAGTATTGTTTTAAAAGAAGCGCTAAACCCGGGTGCTTTGATCATAGCCAGTATGGTGGAGGCTCGAACATCCGTCCACTAACAGTGGCTCGGTACCTGCTTAGCAAAACGCTTAGTGATCCAAACTTAAGTACTTCCCAAGAAAATGAGAAACTACTTGAGAGTAAATTAGTGTGATATATGATACTATGTATATATAATATATATATATATATATATATATATATAATATATATATATATATATATATATATTATAAATATATATTATATATATATATATATATATGTATATATATATATATACATATATATATATATATATATATATATATATATATATATATATATATATATATATATATATATATATATATATATATATATATATATCTTTCTTCTTTCAAACACACCAGCCGTATCCCACCGAGGCGGGGTGGCCCAAAAGGAAAAACAAAAGTTTCTCC
>NC_069476.1:14602198-14652198 GCF_026875155.1 Cherax quadricarinatus
CCAAAACCGTAAGACAAGAGAGAGAGAAGGGTGGGTACATTGAGTTTTCTTGAACTGTAAGAAGGCTTTTGACACAGTTCCACACAAGAGATTGGTGCATAAGCTGGAGGACCAGGTAGGTATAACAGGGAAGGCGCTGCAATGGATCAGGGAATACCTGTCGGGAAGACATCAAAGAGTCATGGTACGTGGCGAGGTGCCAGAGTGGGCGGCTGTGACGAGCGGGGTTCCACAGGGGTCAGTCCTAGGACCGGTGCTGTTTCTGGTATTTGTGAACGACATGAAGAAAGGAATAGACTCAGAAGTGTCCCTGTTTGCAGGTGATGTGAAGTTGATGAGAAAAATTCATTCGATCGAAGACCAGACAGAAATACAAAGGGATCTGGACAGGTTGCAGGCCTGGCACAGAAAATGGCTCCTGGAGTTCAACCCCACCAAATGCAAAGTCATGAAGATTCGGGAGGCAAAGAAGACCACAGACGGAGTACAGTAAAAGGGGTCAGAGACTACAAGCCTCATTCAAGGAAAAGGTTTTTGGGGTGAATATAACACCGGGCACATCTCCTGAGGCGCACATTAACCAAATAACTGCTGATGTATCAAACCTAAGAATAGCATTCCGACATCTCAATAAGGAATCGTTCAGGACCCTGTACACCGTGTATGTCAGGCCAGTATTGGAGCATGCAGTAACGGTTTGAAACCCACATCTAGCCAAGCACGTACGGAAATTAGATAAAGTGCAGAGGTTTGTAACAAGACTTGTCTCGAAGCTAAGGGGCATGTCCTACGAGAAGAGGTTAAGGGAAATCGACCTGACGACATTGGAGGACATGAGAGATAGGGGGATATGATAACGACATATAAAATACCGAGAGGAATTGACAAGATGGACAGAGACAGGATGTTCGAGAGATGGGACACAGCAACAAGGGGACACAGTTCGAAGTTGACGACTCAGATAAAACACAGGGATATTAGAAAATATTTCTTCAGTCACAGAGTAGTCAGGATATGGAATAGTCTGGGAAGTGATGTATTGGAGGCAGGATAAATACATAGCTTTAAGAAGAGGTATAATAAAGCTCATGGAACAGGAAGAGTGATCTAATAGCGACCAGTGAAGAGACGGGGCCAGGAGCTGTGACTAGACCATTGCAACCACAACTAGATGAGTACAACTAGGTGAGTGCACACACACACACACGCATACACACACACACACACACACACACACACACACACACACACACACACACACACACACACACACACACACACACACACACACACACACACACACACAAGAATCAGCTTTCTTTGTGATGTAATTAAGTGCTCAGATGGTAGTTAAGAAGCCTAAAATGATGCTGCCTTCTCGTTCACTTCTGCAATGTTTAGCTTCGAATAATAGTAAACATGATGTTGAAAACACTCTCCTCTTTAACCTGAAACACGTTAATTATGTACACATAAATATTACCCCAAAATGCTTTTAATGTTGTTTTGTATGAGTATTTAGTGTATTACCTCTAATGTGTTCTGAGTAGCTTTTCGTGTTTGTAAATCGAGAGAGTAATAGTTTTGCCACGATGTAAATTTTTATACTTTTTTTTATTTTATCTTCTGCTTTATTAACACACACACACACACACACACACACACACACACACACACACACACACACACACACACACACACACACACACACACACACACTCACACACACACACACACATATATATATATATATATATTTTTTTTTTCAACAAGTTGGCCGTCTCCCACCGAGGCAGGGTGACCCAAAGAGAAAGAAAATCCCCAAAAAGAAAATACTTTCATCATCATTCAAAACTTTAACCTCACTCACACATAATCACTGTTTTTGCAGAGGTGCCCAGAATGCAACAGTTTAAAATACATAATATATCTCTCCAAACTGCCAATATTCCAAACTCCTCCTTTATATATATATATATATATATATATATATATATATATATATATATATATATATATATATATATATATATATATATATATATATATATACATATGTATATACATATATATGCATATATATAACTCAGATTCGAAGAACCTGCGAGTCGTGTCTCGAGGGCGAAGCTCTTTACACTTGCTGCCGCTGTTCACCTAGCAGAAAAACGTACCTGTGTGTTAGTCAACTACTTTAAGTTGCTTCTAAAGTTATGACTTTTAAATGAATTGGTAAGTTAACAGCCTATTTACGCAACATACAACTGGATTTATGTGAAAAAGAATGTGCACGTGCATGAGAAAGAGAAAGTGAATAAAACTGAGGGAGTAAGAAAGAGTATTAAAAAATGGAGGGGGAGAGAGGTACCAAGGAGAAGATCAATACCAGGAAAGGAGGGCCAAAGTGAAACAGAAAATTCAGTTATATTCAGTTGACAAGGATACTCAGGCAGTGTTACTCAGGCAGTGATACTCAGGCAGTGTTACTCAGGCAGTGTTACTCAGGCAGTGATACTCAGGCAGACAGTGATACTCAGGCAGAGAGTGATACTCAGGCAGACAGTGATACTCAGGCAGAGAGTGATACTCAGGCAGACAGTGATACTCAGGCAGAGAGTGACAGTGATACTCAGGCAGAAAGTGATACTCAGGCAGAGAGTGGTACTCAGGAAGACAGTGATACTCAGGCAGAGTGACAGGCAGATAGTGATACACAGAGCGACAGTGATACTCAAGTGAAAGTGATACTCAGGCAGCAGTGAGGGGAAAAAAGTGTGAGCCGAGCACAAGAGGGGAGAAGAGTGAGGGTAAAAGCCTTGGCTGGAATACCCAGCAAAAAGTAGCCTGAAGGAGTATGAAAAACACTTGTCCGCAAAATCCTCAGAAGGATGGAGGCAGGAGACGCGGAGGGGTTGTGAGGAAACACATTGTCTGAGAAAGTTAAAATCTTTTCCGAGTGGACAGAAAGGAATTAGTGGTGTAAAATATATTATAGTCCCTTAGATAAATAGTTCCTTAGACGATATATAATTACTTTGAATGTATTATTCCTCGGAAAGGTGGTGCTAAAAATTACTGAAAATGATTTTATATATAGTTTCCTACGTTTATTACGTGCATTTATTTTCATACGCTGTGTGTACTAAGTCAATTAGCTTATGGTATAAAAGCAAATCTATTCTGTACTGCATTTAATTAAACTACCCGATAATTTGATAACTCACAAACTTATATAGATGCGTGTACTGAAGACAGCGTCAGGTTGGCCTTCAGCACTACTCACCGACTTGCTACTGAGTGCCGTCCTGACCCGTCAGTTACCTAGACAAGCAGATGTCACTAGCACAGAGAAGCTCGACATACGGACCAGCAGCGCTGCTCACAAACGAGTTGTAATTAATTTTCCGTTACGTGTCAGTCATAGTGAAGCGGGGATGGGTCACAGCCGTCTCGATCAACGTACAAAGTTTACTTTCTAGGTAGGGTATCACCAAGTATATATGGGACTTAAATTAATTAGGCAGAGTTAGAAATTCGTGATCACGAAATTGTTTCAAGCACATGAATAACGTAATTTAGGTATCTACCGCTGATTTAAGTTTGAAGTATATCTACTATACGAGAGTAATTAACGCTACATGTCATCTATTAGCCTTCAAATCGAAATCAAAATAAACGTCTCGTGCATTTACTAAAATATGTATACACATCTCTCGGTGTAAACATCGTCTTTCTCCTCAGTTCCCTAAGACTATCACCAGCGTCAGGAGAAATTTTCCAGATTCTACAGACATGCAAAATGCTACGCAGAAATATGCTGACAGAGAAAAAAATTATTGACAACGATTAGAAAACTGCTGCACACAACCAAATTCAGAGGTTTTGGAATCAGTGTTACTCAGCCGACAGTGAAAACATAAAAGTCTCTTTAAATACGAGAGCATTATCAGCAGTCAAGATTTTTCCCGGAACTGATTCACAATTGAGAGCACGAAATCACATGTAACATCAAAAATTTTATATATATATATATATATATATATATATATATATATATATATATATATATATATATATATATATATATATATATATATATATATATATTATATATATATATATATATATATATATATATATATATATATATATATATATATATATATATATATATATATATATATATACAAAACAACCACTCTGAAAGAATAGAGAAATTCCAAGCGCTTTCGTGACTACTCACATTATCAAGGAACTATGGCATAGTTCCTTGATAATGTGAGTAGTCACGAAAGCGCTTGGAATTTCTCTATTCTTTCAGAGTGGTTGTTTTGCATATTTTGAAATCACCTGTTTACTGTGATCTTATTGCATATATATATATATATATATATATATATATATATATATATATATATATATTATATATATATATATATATATATATATATATATATATATATATATATATATATATATATATATAATATATATATATATATATATATATATAGATAGACAGATAACACAGAACAGATGTTATGTAAAAGACCTAAAGGGTACGAAAAAAGGCATGAAGGAGCATGAGAGAGGTGTGAGGGAGAGAACAGAGTGGAGATGCCTGAGCAAAAAACAATCCGAGGGGAGTTACGTGTTGGACGAGAAGGAGCGAAAATTGTCAGATATTTTACACAATATGAAGGGCCACGGACCACTGGAGTGAAGGTATTCACTCAATGTGATTTACAGATTTAAATTTTAATTTAGAAAGATCGTCTGTCATGATGCTAGATGTGCACTTCTTCCACTGTCTTCAATAAATAATCTCTTTATTGAATTGAATAGTTGAATAAAATTCACCAGTAAAGATGCCCATATGTTGCACATGTATGTTAAACATCAAAATGACGCTATATTGAAATAAGATAAAGTATTCCTTATTGTAAAACTTATTCAAATCAAAACATAATAAAGACATACAATAAGAGAAATATTGTCCAAAAATTCACCTGCTTTACGTGTTGTAATAATAAACTTAAGACACTAGTTGTCGTATGAAAAATATTTTTATCTTCAAATACGATTGCTGGTTTTTTTTTTTTTTGAAAAAAAAAAAGCGATATGGGGTTGTCTTTATTTTTTTTTTTTTTGAAAAAAAAAAAAAACACCCCATTTCATTTTCTTTAATAAATATTTTGTTGTGAGATTCTTTGTATAGAAGAGTTGGAAATATATTATAATATCACAATAACCAGTAGTTTGGAGATGAAATTTCAGACTTTGTTACGGTGAGTCTTGAGCCATGATTAAGTCAGAGCTGCTATTTGATAATAGTTTAGGGTGAGCGAAACATCGTTTAAGGTTTCCTTTCCAAAGTGTGAGCTACTTGTGAATTGTTCAAGCCGTGAAAATTAGAGTTAATTGTGGAATTTTATTACCACGGTATTGTAGATTACTTGTGAATTGTTCCACCTACATTATTGTGGGTTTTTCGTAAGTTGTTCTAGCAAGTGTCGAGGGTTGGTTGTGAATTGTTACTGCCACGGTATTGTGTGTTACTTGGCAACTGCTCTAGCCACAGTATTATGTGTTACTTGGGAACTGTTCCATCCACGGTATTGTTGGTTACTTGGGAACTGCTCCAGCCACGGTATTGTGGGTCATTTGTGAATTATTCCATCCACGATATTGTGATTATTATTGTCATATCAAAATTTCTTTTCTTCGTTAATTTTTGGAGAAAAACTGCCTAAGCATCTGCGAGCAGAACATTCAAATGAATATAAACTTATACTATATAAATAATATAAATTAACATTGTAAAAATAATTTAATTATATAGTCTGAATGTTCAATATCAGATGTGTCGTCACAACTGACTTGTAACCATGTCTATCGGTGAAATATTTCTCCTTCTTGACACCTGTCAGTCCATTATAATTTACAGTTGTATTCAGTCTGATTGTTCTAGGTGGAGTGACCTTGATACTGGTAGATAACTCTTTATCCAAGAGCTATTTACCAGTATCAAGGATTAATTCTAACTTGTCCTTCACGATGAACTTATGAGCAATGATTCAATCTGACTACCTTTAATAACTTATGATTTTAAGAAACAAAATTATTTAATTGGAATTATTCAGATAAAAGTGGACCGATATTAACTCATGTTAATACCAATAAAATTTTCAAAATAATACAAAGCTTTGCCAGTTTTAAATATACTGATATATGAAGAAAATATACAGGTTCAGAATAATCTTTCTTCCTGAGAAACCTTTGGTGTGTATACATATGTTTTTTATGCAACACTCTCAGTAGTAAACACCTAATTATTTAATGTAAATAAAAGGGGGAAAAATATTTACCAGATGATATACAGTGAAGGATAATAACTCTCTCAGTAAAGTCAACTTCATTACGTATTCCGTAAGAACTTCCCTGGAGTCCTGACTCAATCTCTACAGAAGACAAGCTCACTTCATGAAGAACAAAGCTTTATCGAGACTAAGTCCCTTCTAAGGAGAACCTTCCTACAGTCAGGGCTTGAGACAGTTCTCTTCACAGCCAAACGTTGTCCCAATGAAAGATTTTTGTCTCCGCTTCATATGTCTCTCTCTTCATTCCTGTCTTCATTCCTGTCTTCATTCTCGTTCATACTTTTATACATTACTTACCTAGAATAATCAGAAAACATTTTAGCGCTGCGTATGTGCTCCCTCCCACTCTAGAAATATGGACATAAACATAAAAACAAGAAAAAAAATGTCCTCGTTGAAAACTTCAATAAATTTAGTGAACGGCAAAGAAGATGGTCATTAAGCTGAGCGCACCTCGGGCGAGAGAATGGGATATAGGACGCTAAAGTTAATGATCCGTAGGAGTAGGAGAGAATAGGAAGCGAGCAGAAGAGAGAAGAGGAAGTGAGCGGAAGGGAGAAGACGAAGCGAGCTGGAAAGAGAAAGAATGTGAATGGGAGGGAGGGAGAGAAAAAGAATTGCGTCAGAGGAAAATAGTGAGAGGAGAGGAACGGTGTAGAACTGAAAGGAATTATATATATCATTGTTTAATATAAAGTGATTTAATTACGGATTTGCGAGAAAGCCTTGGCAAAAATGAAGAAAGTAGGAGAAAAAATGTAAACAAATATTAGAGAATATGAAATGGAAAATTAGACGTTGAGAGAGCTTATCTAACATGAGATTTGAGCGAGCATCAAAGATACACGAGAAAAAAAAAACAGTAATAATCATACTTAATGAGAGTGAGAGAGAAACTGAAAAATGCACTACAGAATGTAAGCAGGAAGGTGGAAGGTGCAAGAAAGAAAGACCAGGAAGGTGGGATATGCAAGGAAGAATAAAAATAGGAAGGAGGGGAAATATGCAATAATATAAATAGGAATGTGGGAGATGTAAGGAATGATATGAATGGGAAAATGGGAGATGAAAATTAGACATGTGCAACATCTGGGTATTTTAATTGTAGACGTTTTGTCAAAAAAGTGGCTACATCAAAACAAATTCAAGTTCGTAATTGGAAGAATCGTCCAAATTTCTCTCTAGCAACACTGAGAATTTATACTTCTAGCACCTTTGTGAAGAAAAATTCCGTCATTGCCTAGAAAATTTCATCTACTCATAGCTTCATAAGCGAATTCCATTACAACGATGACAAAAGTTGCTCTTCTAATGCTTTCTTTCACAGGTTATTGTTGGCAAGACATCTCTTCCTTTCTAGGAAATTTGCTTTAACGGAATCGCTCTCCTTCCTTGCTTTGTTCAGAGAATACATACATGCATACATATATATATATATATATATATATATATATATATATATATATATATATATATATATATATATATATAAATGGGATTAAATCTGTAGTATCTGAGAGAGTTAGAGCAAAGGAAGGGGTAGCAGTAATGTTAAATGATCAGTTATGGAAGGAGAAAAGAGAATATGAATGTGTAAATTCAAGAATTATGTGGATTAAAGTAAAGGTTGGATGCGAGAAGTGGGTCATAATAAGCGTGTATGCACCTGGAGAAGAGAGGAATGCAGAGGAGAGAGAGAGATTTTGGGAGATGTTAAGTGAATGTATAGGAGCCTTTGAACCAAGTGAGAGAGTAATTGTGGTAGGGGACCTGAATGCTAAAGTAGGTGAAACTTTTAGAGAGGGTGTGGTAGGTAAGTTTGGGGTGCCAGGTGTAAATGATAATGGGAGCCCTTTGATTGAACTTTGTATAGAAAGGGGTTTAGTTATAGGTAATACATATTTTAAGAAAAAGAGGATAAATAAGTATACAAGATATGATGTAGGGCGAAATGACAGTAGTTTGTTGGATTATGTATTGGTAGATAAAAGACTGTTGAGTAGACTTCAGGATGTACATGTTTATAGAGGGGCCACAGATATATCAGATCACTTTCTAGTTTTAGCTACACTGAGAGAAAAAGGTAGATGGGATACAAGGAGAATAGAAGCATCAGGGAAGAGAGAGGTGAAGGTTTATAAACTAAAAGAGGTGGCAGTTAGGGTAAGATATAAACAGCTATTGGAGGATAGATGGGCTAATGAGAGCATAGGCAATGGGGTCGAAGAGGTATGGGGTAGGTTTAAAAATGTAGTGTTAGAGTGTTCAGCAGAAGTTTGTGGTTACAGGAAAGTGGGTGCAGGAGGGAAGAGGAGCGATTGGTGGAATGATGATGTAAAGAGAGTAGTAAGGGAGAAAAAGTTAGCATATGAAAAGTTTTTACAAAGTAGAAGTGATGCAAGGAGGGAAGAGTATATGGAGAAAAAGAGAGAGGTTAAGAGAGTGGTGAAGCAATGTAAAAAGAGAGCAAATGAGAGAGTGGGTGAGATGTTATCAACAAATTTTGTTGAAAATAAGAAAAAGTTTTGGAGTGAGAGTAACAAGTTAAGAAAGCCTAGAGAACAAATGGATTTGTCAGTTAAAAATAGGAGAGGAGAGTTATTAAATGGAGAGTTAGAGGTATTGGGAAGATGGAGGAAATATTTTGAGGAATTGTTAAATGTTGATGAAGATAGGGAAGCTGTGATTTCGTGTATAGGGCAAGGAGGAATAACATCTTGTAAGAGTGAGGAAGAGCCAGTTGTGAGTGTGGGGGAAGTTCGTGAGGCAGTAGGTAAAATGAAAGGGGGTAAGGCAGCCGGGATTGATGGGATAAAGATAGAAATGTTTAAAAGCAGGTGGGGTTATAGTTTTGGAGTGGTTGGTGCAATTATTTAATAAATGTATGGAAGAGGGTAAGGTACCTAGGGATTGGCAGAGAGCATGCATAGTTCCTTTGTATAAAGGCAAAGGGGATAAAAGAGAGTGCAAAAATTATAGGGGGATAAGTCTGTTGAGTATACCTGGTAAAGTGTATGGTAGAGTTATAATTGAAAGAATTAAGAGTAAGACGGAGAATAGGATAGCAGATGAACAAGGAGGCTTTAGGAAAGGTAGGGGGTGTGTGGACCAGGTGTTTACAGTGAAACATGTAAGTGAACAGTATTTGGATAAGGCTAAAGAGGTCTTTGTGGCATTTATGGATTTGGAAAAGGCGTATGACAGGGTGGATAGGGGGGCAATGTGGCAGATGTTGCAAGTGTATGGTGTAGGAGGTAGGTTACTGAAAGCAGTGAAGAGTTTTTACGAGGATAGTGAGGCTCAAGTTAGAGTATGTAGGAAAGAGGGAAATTTTTTCCCAGTAAAAGTAGGCCTTAGACAAGGATGTGTAATGTCACCGTGGTTGTTTAATATATTTATAGATGGGGTTGTAAGAGAAGTAAATGCGAGGGTCTTGGCAAGAGGCGTGGAGTTAAAAGATAAAGAATCACACACGTGGAGTTGTCACAGCTGCTCTTTGCTGATGACACTGTGCTCTTGGGAGATTCTGAAGAGAAGTTGCAGAGATTGGTGGATGAATTTGGTAGGGTGTGCAAAAGAAGAAAATTAAAGGTGAATACAGGAAAGAGTAAGGTTATGAGGATAACAAAAAGATTAGGTGATGAAAGATTGGATATCAGATTGGAGGGAGAGAGTATGGAGGAGGTGAACGTATTCAGATATTTGGGAGTGGACGTGTCAGCGGATGGGTCTATGAAAGATGAGGTGAATCATAGAATTGACGAGGGAAAAAGAGTGAGTGGTGCACTTAGGAGTCTGTGGAGACAAAGAACTTTGTCCTTGGAGGCAAAGAGGGGAATGTATGAGAGTATAGTTTTACCAACGCTCTTATATGGGTGTGAAGCGTGGGTGATGAATGTTGCAGCGAGGAGAAGGCTGGAGGCAGTGGAGATGTCATGTCTGAGGGCAATGTGTGGTGTGAATATAATGCAGAGAATTCGTAGTTTGGAAGTTAGGAGGAGGTGCGGGATTACCAAAACTGTTGTCCAGAGGGCTGAGGAAGGGTTGTTGAGGTGGTTCGGACATGTAGAGAGAATGGAGCGAAACAGAATGACTTCAAGAGTGTATCAGTCTGTAGTGGAAGGAAGGCGGGGTAGGGGTCGGCCTAGGAAAGGTTGGAGGGAGGGGGTAAATGAGGTTTTGTGTGCGAGGGGCTTGGACTTCCAGCAGGCATGCGTGAGCGTGTTTGATAGGAGTGAATGGAGACAAATGGTTTTTAATACTTTACGTGCTGTTGGAGTGTGAACAAAGTAACATTTATGAAGGGATTCAGGGAAACCGGCAGGCCGGACTTGAGTCCTGGAGATGGGAAGTACAGTGCCTGCACTCTGAAGGAGGGGTGTTAATGTTGCAGTTTAAAAACTGTAGTGTAAAGCACCCTTCTGGCAAGACAGTGATGGAGTGAATGATGGTGAAAGTTTTTCTTTTTCGGGCCACCCTGCCTCGATGGGAATCGGCCAGTGTGATAATAAAAAAAAATAATATATATATGTATATATATATATATATATATATATATTATATATATATATATATATATATATATATATATATATATATATATATATATATATATATATATATACATATATATATATATATATATATATATATATATATATATATATAATATATATATATATATATATATATATATATATATATATATATATATATATGCAATAAGATCAAAGTAAACAGGTGATTTCAGAATATACAAAACAACCACTGTGAAAGAATAGTGAAATTTCAAGCGCTTTCGTGACTTCTCACATTATCAATGATAATGTGAGAAGTCACGAAATCGCTTTGAATTTCACTATTCTTTCACAGTGATTGTTTTTGCATATATATATATATATATATATATATATATATATATATATATATATATATATATATATATATATATATATATATATATATATATATATGTGATTGTGTGTGTGTGTGTGTGTGTGTGTGTGTGTGTGTGTGTGTGTGTGTGTGTGTGTGTGTGTGTGTGTGTGTGTGTGTGTGTGTGTGTGTGCGTGTGTGTGTGTGTGTGTGTGTGTGTGTGTGTGTGTGTGTGTGTGTGTGTGTGTGTGTGTGTGTGTGTGTGTGTATGTGTGTGTGTGTGTGTGTATTCTTTCAACAAATCGGCTGTATCCCACCGAAGCAGGGTGTCCCAAAAAGAAAAGCAAAAATCCAGGGAGAATGGGTTACTAGCCCCTTGCTCCCGGCATTTTAGTCCTCTCTTACGACTCGCGCGGCTAACGGAGGAAGAATTCTGTTCCACTTCCCCATGGAGATAAGAGTAAATAAACAAGAACAAGAACTAGTAATAAAATGGAAAAAAAACCCAGGGGGATGTGTATATATATGCTTGTACATGCATGTGCAGTGTGACCTTAGTGTAAGTAGCAAAACGTACCTGAAATCTTGCATGTTTATGAGAGAGAAAAAAAGACCAGCAATCCCACCATCATGTAAAACAATTACACGTTTCCGTTTTACACTCACTTGGCAGGAGAGTAGTACCTCCCTGGGCGGCTGCTGTCTACCAACCAACCAACCTATATTCACAATCATTTAATTAGTTAATGTGTCCCAGATTCTTCACGGAAAGAGCAATTAGCTGTTACTATGCTGGTGTATTACTCAACATTGAGGAGATGCAGTCAGGCTATTCGTTTAATTTCACTCTATTGTTGACACACAAGTGGCTCGAACAGTTATATTATCGTCGCAAATTGCCCTCAATAATTATCTGAATTAACCCATCTTACTCAACCCTCCAACAGTTAATGACACCAATGCCACTGTACACATTCATGGAACTTGATTAATTTTTCAACGTGCACGCAACGCAGCTCACAGGAAAGCACTTTAATGCCCGTTACTGACTGTAATAATGTCGTATTACTGTGAATGAAGTACTATCTCTCTTGACGTGACCCCTTCACATTACAGGCACAATTACAACTTCCAATACCTGCATCATGTTTTCTCTCTCTCTGTCTCTCTCTCTCTGTCTCTCTCTCTCTCTCTCTCTCTGTCTCTCTCTCTCTCTGTCTCTCTCTCTCTGTTTCTGTCTGTCTGTCTGTCTGTCTGTCTGTCTGTCTGTCTCTCTCTCTCTCTCTCTCTCTCTCTCTCTCTCTCTCTCTCTCTCTCTCTCTCTCTCTCTCTGTCTCTCTCTGTCTCTCTCTGTCTCTCTCTGTCTCTCTCTGTCTCTCTCTGTCTGTCTCTCTCTGTCTGTCTGTCTCTCTCTCTCTCTCTCTCTCTCTCTCTCTCTCTCTCTCTCTCTCTCTCTCTCTCTCTCTCCTCTCTCTCTCTCTCTCTCTCTTCTCTCTCTCTGTCTCTCTCTGTCTCTCTCTGTCTCTCTCTGTCTCTCTCTGTCTCTCTCTGTCTCTCTCTGTCTCTCTCTGTCTCTCTCTCTCTCTCTCTCTCTCTCTCTCTCTCTCTCTCTCTCTCTCTCTCTCTCTCTCTCTCTCTCTCTCTCTCTCTCTCTCTCTCTCTATCTATCTATCTATCTCTCTCTCTCTCTCTCTCTCTCTCAAGTCAGTATTAAATATATTTAAATTGACCAATGACGTATGTATATATAACAGAATTTAGCTAAAAAAAATTGTTAGTCTAAGGTAAGTTATATGAAGTTTGTTAGCTTTGATCCAAAAATAATTTTTTTTTATATTATTGTCAATGAAAAAGATTATTTATCATTCTGTAAGACATTTTGTTTGTAAAAGTTAGGCGTATATAATACGCATAATATAAATTTATAATACACACGTACATAAATTTTAGTACTAACATATTTTGAAAGCTGAGAAATATAATGATTATCATGAAACCTGTCATTTCATGATAATTTTCCTACTTGGTTTGACATAATATCAAGTTTGGATAGGCAATTATTAAGTCATCTTCAACAACTCTGCTTATTTGAGTCATTTCAAACAGCGTCGCCTCTGATGTTTACTTGACAGAGGTCTCTTTGTTTTTCATCTATGTTTGTGCGCTTTTCAGTAAAAGATTAAAAAAAAAAAGCCGTTTTTTTGCAATATTAATTTTGAAACGTACCATTGCTCGCCAAGACAGAAAAAGGATACATCATTATGTTTACGTCTCTCAGCGAATATGCTTCTCAATAAAAGATTAAAATACCTTATTTTGTTATTTATTAATAAATGTATAATAGCTTACCAAGATAGTTGTAGAATACATGCACAGTAATGTTTATGTGTCTCAGTGAATATATAATGAATTTATTTTAACCCCTAAACTAAGGATTAAGGCGATTTATAATAATAATAATAATAATAATAATAATAATAATAATAATAATAATAATAATAATAATAATAATTATTATTATTATTATTATTATTATTAATTATTAATTATTATTATTATTATTATTATTATTATTATTATTATTATTATTATTATTATTATTATTATTATTATTATTATTATTACGAAAAAGAAGCGCTGAAAGGGACTTTATACCAGTGGTGAACAGGTGACAGGCAATCTTAATGACCTCTTGTTTTCCAAGGTTTTCAAGCTCATTTAACCAACTAACCAGGATTTTTATGTACCTGCTACACACAATATGCCTGGAGAGTAAGGTAAAAAAAAAAAAACTGGAAAACTAAAACGTGCTTTTCATAGTCTTGTAAAGACTTACAGCAGAAAAGAGAGCGGAGAGTTGTTGTTTGAAGTCATTTCTAAGTAAACCTATTGCGCACATTGTTCTAATTAATTCTTGTTCTGCACGTGTCTTTGTCGTCTGTCTTCACATCTATTATGATACTCAATCAGCTTCTAAGAGAGAAAAAAATTATGAATTTTATATTTATCCTTCACATTCCATCAATAAAAGAATTTGACCATGTCATGTGAAAAAAAAAAAAAATAACCTGTTAGTTACACTAGTCAAGCGAAATAATTTTACGACTTTCTCTCTCTCTCTCTCTCTCTCTCTCTCTCCTCTCTCTCTCTCTCTGTACTCTGCTTCCTTTTCCTTCTATTAATATTTTCCTTCCTTCTGTTTAATTATCCTTAAATTTATACTCCTTCTTTATTCTCCACTCTCTCCTTATCCTACTATTCCTTTAACGTATTATTCCTATTATACTTCCTTATCCTTCCTTCCTCGCTCTTTCATTCTTACCTCTCTATCTTTATTTAACATAATTTTGTTCCCTTCCATGTCTCTTTATCGTCTTTCTTTCTCCCAATCTTTATCTCTTTTCAGTATCCTTCTTCCTTCTTCCCTTTCTCTTTATCCTCTTTCTCGATCATCCTCCCTCTCTAATAATAATAATAATAATAATAATAATAATAATAATTAATAATAATAATAATAATAATAATAATTATAAATAATAATAATATAATAATAATAATAATTATTATTATTATTTTTATTATTATTATTATTATTATTATTATTATTATTATTATTATTATTATTATTATTATTGTAGTAGTAGTAGTAGTAGTAGCAGCAGTAGTAGTAGTAGTAGTAGTAGTAGTAGTAGTAGCAGCAGTAGTAGTAGTAGTAGCAGCAGCAGCAGTTGCAGTAGTAGTAGTAGTAGCAGCAGTAGTAGTAGTAGTAGTAGCAGCAGTAGTAGTAGTAGTAGTAGTAGTAGCAGTGGTAGTAGTAGCAGTAGTAGTAGTAGCAGTAGTAGTAGTAGCAGTAGTAGTAGCAGTGGTAGTAGTAGTAGTAGCAGTAGTAGTAGCAGTAGTAATAGTAGTAGTAGTAGTAGCAGCAGTAGTAGTAGTAGCAGTAGTAGTTGCAGTAGTAATAGTAGTAGTAGTAGCAGTAGTAGTATTAGCAGTAATATTATTATTAATATTATTTAATATTATTATTATGATTATCATTATAATTATTATTATTATTATTATTTTCATTGTTACTAGAATTATTAATATTATAATTATGTTATTATTAATATAGTCATATGGATGGTGCCACGGACCTCAGCGAAAATGGAGCAGATACAAAGGGAGACAAGTTTGGTCTAAGAAAAAGAAGGGTAGTGGTGATATTGTGTAACATGAGAGCATTACCAGCGTCAAGACACCTCCCGTGAGGGGAGAAGGAGGGATAAAAGCTTGTGATAACGCAAAAGAACGGAAGCATACAGGAAATTAGCCATGCATCTGGAAATTAGTTTTCGCCAGAGGAAATTAATTTTGCAAAAAACAATGGCAAAAGTTTTGGAAATGGGCAGAGTGATATCAGTTTGATATTAAAAATTCAATACGATAACCAGTATTGTGGTTCCTTCGGCAAGCCATATAAGAAGTGCACGTTATTTCCTTTTTCACACACATTTGTTATCTTTACACATTAGGCAGCACTTATGTTCCTGAACAAACAGTGGTCACCCATGCGGTACTAATTAATGGGTATCTATATTCCACTAAGTATATGTGGCTACTCACTGAGTACACGCACTTACAAGAGGAACTTAATGACGAGGTTCCGTTCCATTCTGGACCATTATTTCAACCACAAAACTGTGTTATGTTTTTCTTTTAGTACTAATACGATGATACATACGATCTTTACTTACAAATGTGGTGGCACTAATACTTTTTTAAAGACTGTAACATACACAATTATTTCTGGTATTTTAGACAGTCATCAGAGATTTGGATAAAGCTATGTGGATACGCTTGAAGCAAGTAACGTTCTGACTGTCTTGTAAACAGCTATTACAAGTGGCCCAAAGAAGCCTTTCCATTCGTGCAGTATTAGGTAAAGCTTACTAGCTGTGACTGTGATCAACACACACTCAGCATGAGTAAAGGTATACTCACACACTTTGGTCATGGGATATTGAGTCCTCCAGTGTTTTGACCCACTGACGAATTTCACCTCAAGTGAACTTTCCCACTAACTAGTTCAATTTCACGTAAACTCAGCCACAATCTAGTTTAATTTCACGTAAACTGACTCACTAACTAGTTTCATTTCACGTGGAGTAGGCGGTCAGCGACGTGTGTAGCCGGGATATTGTTGTAACCCTCACATCTTACCAGCCTCTCTGTCACTGACACACAAAATGCTGCATCATACCTACCATTCTTAAGATTCTTTAGAACTCCAATGAGTTTAGCGCTTTCTTATAATAATAATACTAATACTAATAATAATAATAATAATAATAATAATAATAATAATAATAATAATAATAATAATAATAATATTATTATTATTATTATTATTATTATTATTATTATTATTATTATTATTATTACTATTATTATTATTATTACAAAAATAATAATAATACAAATAGAAGAAGAAGAAGAAGAAAAAGAAGAAGAAGAAAGCCAAAGAAATATCTTTAAGCTACTGAAATATTTAAAGTCAATAAATTCATTCTAACCAAGGATGGAAAGAAGATTTTAGCCACAACTGTAAATTTACGAAAAGAATTCCCTGAAAATGGGAGGATTGTAAATGTTTGGTGCCTGAGAATGCTATATTTTCCTAACAGCTCAGCAGAGGTAACAAACACGTTCCTTCAGGTACAGGAACAAAGGCAACTAATCCATGAAATTAATTCGTCACGATCTTCTCTTTATAAATATTACAAAGTCTGTGATTACACTTGAAAGTCACTTAATCCTCCATTATCATACCTATCTCTACTTACTAGACAATTGGTCTGTCCCACTCGATTGTAAATGATTCATAGAATCATTTACAATCATGTATAGAAAAATAATATGTGCAGCGCAAATCTTTATTTACGCATAACATTTCACAACTAATAAACCCTCACTTAGAGAAAAAAAATTGTCTTTGTGCAATGTCTCTTTAATACTCTCAGGTAAGCAATAGGAAGTCTTTAATATTTAGTTACTATGAATAATTTTCACATTTCCAGTCTTCCTGATTGCTAGTTTTCGTTGGGTAATTATTAGTTTTTCAGTCATGAGAGTAACTAGTCTTATATTTTGAAAATAGTTCATCACTTCTCTTGAGAATTAGACACAAAATACTCACAAAACTCCTGGGACATCAATCAAGGTTTATTAGGATCTATGTTAAAGCCCCATAATTTCTAGTACAGAGGAAATTATGAAGAATGTTAAAACTATATTGTAATCAGAAATGTATTTTTTTTTTTGCAGCTACCGCCTGATTTAGGACAGTTGCAAAATAAGGAATATTTCTGCTTTGATGTTAAATAGCCGTAAGTTGCGAATTTGTGGTAAGAAGAATGCAAATACTTCGATGAGAATGGAAAAATAGTAAGGGAAGGATAAGGTGAGACAAAATAAGACCAGTATTATTATATTATTTTTATAATTCATGGCAGGAATAATGTAAATACTTGGAAAGGAACGGAAAAGTGATAAGTAAAAAGTGAAAGTCCACAACAGGTTATATACACTGATAGGTTATATCTCTCAGTGTATATTATCCTAGACTTTACATTAATCCCTATTTTGAGGATTGAAGTATTCATGACTGGTGGTAAACAGATTACATGCAACCTTAACAACCCTCTGTACACAGTAGGCTTCAAATCCCATTAACCAGCCAATCAACCAAGATCCAGCAAGCAGCAGCCCCTCACCTCAACACATGCACCAAGGTGGAATATTATGAAAACTGTGTCGAGGCTACATGAAACACTGTGTAGACAAGCCGCCACGTTTACAAGGTACGAGGTTCTGACCAGAGCTTTAGTATGATGGGGAAGGAAGAAGGATGGGAAAGGATGGAAATATGGGAAAGGGTTGGGATGGTGGAGGAGGAGGGAAGATGAAAGTAAGTGGCCTGTCCACTTTGAGCAAGTTGTGCAGGTGTACTGCAGGTGTCGATGTCGATGTGTGAGATTGCTGAAATCAGCGGTGAGCAGCTGACGAGGCGAGTGAGGTTGACTGCAGGAGACGGCAGGAAGGGCCGAGATGGCAGCTAAATTACGTTCCATTGGAGCCACACCCCAGCTTTAGACAATAGCAAAGTAGTTCACAATAGTGCGAAACCTCACCAATGGTACTAGAACGTACGATTCAATGATACTAGGTAGAGCACTTGGCCAGAGACCGGGCCGAGGGGGCAGCGACCCTCAGAACCACCTACAGGTAAGAAGTCAAGATATACTCCAAGAAATTTTGAAAAAAGGCCAAACGAGTGTAGGGTAAAAGGCAGACTAGGAGCTGGAGATCAACATTTAGACCATATATAGATATGTACAAAATCCCACAAGAACCAAAAATATCATTAGACCATAATTTAACAAAACTAAAATAAAAATTAAATGTTGAATGTACCGTTTTAGGTAGCTAACTACAAAATGTTCAATGTACCGTTTTAGGTGACTAACTACAAAATGTTCAATGTACCGTTTTAGGTGACTAACTACAAAATGTTCAATGTACCGTTTTAGGTGACTAACTACAAAATATCTTAAAAATAAAGGCTGACAGTTACTGAAAGAGTATCAATCCCATGCCAGGCGAAACAAGCAGTAGTAGCAGCTTAAGAGGAAATATGCTTTATAATGCCATATAGCATCGCAGCCGGTTTGGCTGACAGGCTGTCTAAAACCCAAAATGTAGCTGTCGGCAGATCCAGAGTGACGGAGATTGCAAAACAGGAAAACTTCATGCATTTCGAGAATGGAACGTGTTATTATCTTTTTCTTTAATATTAATTTCATTAATATTTAACGTTTCTTATAAAATACAAACTACCGAAAATTTAGGAACGGATAATTCTGAAACATTATTTTTCGCTCTTAACCTGGAAAATCGGTTAGAATAGAAGAAGGTAATTAACCACGCTGTGTGTTCAGCCAGGGCACATCCACAGCTCCTGGCTTCAGCCTATTAACTTCAGCAAACCGTCTCTAACGATTTCTGACCTTCAGAACCCGATCATAACTACTCTTAAAAATGTGTATAGATTTCTCTTTACCACCAAAGGCTGAAAATGTGTTTCCTAACGTCTCTAAGCCTAATCTGCAACTTTAATTGCTATGTATGTCACCCAGTATATTTTCAAAACATCATTTGTGTCACCCAAAATGTTTTCAAAACATCATGTATGTCACCCAGTATGTTTACGAAAGAATACTTTTAAAATGTTTATTCTCGAGAATGCTTTCAAAGCAAGGCTGAAGTATAAGCATCTTTAATGGATAATTACGTACTTAAATATAGACAACTACTTACATTTACACATCATAGCATAAGAGTCAAGTGATATAAATTTTACCATCGAGCCCTCAAAATTTAGGGTTTAACTTTAACAAATAAGAGCCACAACGTTCTCTTGATTCCTGCTGAACTTTTAAAAGTGTAACAGATCGAATAGACAACGTGATGCAATCATGAGTGCTGGATGTTGATGAGGCTTTCATTGCGCGCACACACACACACACACACACACACACACACACACACACACACACACACACGCACACACACACCTACACACACACACCTACACACACAACAGGCCTGGTGTCTAATCGACATGTGCCTAGGACAAAATGGTAACTAACACGCACACACACACACACACACACCAACACACCACACACACACACACACACCACACACACACACACACACACACACACAACACACACAACACACACACACACACACACACACACACCACACACACACACAACACACACACACACACACACACACACACACACACACACACAAACACCAAAACACACACACACCACACACACACACACACACACACACAACACACACACACACACACACACACACACACACACACACACACACACACACACACACACACACAACACACACAACACACACACACACACACACACACACACACACACACACACACACACACAAAACACACACACACACACACACACACACACACACACACACACACAAACACACACTCACACACACACACACACTCAACACACACACACACACACACACACACACACACACACACACACAACACACACACACACACACACACACACACACACACACACACACACACCACACACACACACACACACACACAAACACACACACACACACACACACACACACACACACACACACACACACACACACACACACACACGCACACACACACACACCTACACACACAACAGGCCTGGTGTCTAATCGACATGTGCCTAGGACAAATGGTAACTAACACGCACACACACACACACACACACACACACACACACACACACACACACACACACACACACACACACACACACACACACACACACACACAAACACACACACACACACAAACACACACACTCATACACAATATCTACATAGATTGGCATTTTCTACGTTTTAAAATAGATTTTCAATAGGAATGAAGAGAAAGACATATGGCAAAACAGTGTTAAGATGGACAAAAGCAGTAGAAGAGCCCATGCTTAAACTATTTTACCAGTTTTAATACAAATCCACTTGGCCGTGAAATGTCGAAATATGCAGTCAAATCGAATTTTAGCACATTTCACTTCGTATCGTATAAAAAAATCTCTTGAATTGTACATTAGAATCAATAAGATTAAGTAATCACTCCATCTACTGAGCAACAGATAACGTTAAGTCTATTATAAACTTTGTTCCAAAAATACCTTGAGAGAGTTTTACAGAAATTTGGAGTGAATAAGACGGAAACTTTTCCAAAAAAAAGTGTCCTAGGGTTCGCATTTAGTGTCTTTTCTCAATAAACTGTCAGTATCACAAACCATTTTTTTTTTAACAGATATCTGTGTTGTCTGCTCTCGTCAAAGATTTTTCACAGTTCTATTTGACTTTTCTTTTAGTTATGAGGGAAATACCACTTAACTAAATGTAGCCATACACAAATAACCCTCATATAGGAGAGAGAGGAGTTGACGACGACGTTTCGGTACGACTTGGACCATTTACAAAGTCACACCCGTAGCGTCGTTGTAAGCTCCTCTCTCCTATGTACGGATTATTTGTGTATTGTTCCAATCACGGTATTGTGCCCTTTTGTCCTAAATGTTGCTAGTGATCTATAGTTACTTATACACTTACAAATCTTGCGAGGGTGGTTCAACTTGTCTTCATCCTTGTCTTAAAACATTTTAACGCTTTTATATGCAATATGAACTCGCCACACGATATTACGGGGAAATCGTGCGATCTTCGGAAATCATAACCGTTATATGCTGGCAATTTTTATTCACTAAGTCGATCATTACCACTCGCTCCAGTGAGTAGCGAATCACACACCTATGTGAGTAAAGAAATATATATTTCCTATCCAGATGCTGTACCGCTGACAATACTGAAGAAAAGATACATATTACAGAAGCAAACTTTTTATTGAGACAACGTATCGCTCTGTTAGAGATGTATTAGACTTTGATAATGCTCTAAGACAAACATTCTGATGAATTTTTCCTCTATAACCTCTAACTTTTCCGAAATTTGCATTGTGTCTGCTAATACTGTAATACAAAATTACAGGCAAATATCCAGATGTTCAGGTATTGTCAACATGAACTCCAAATGTCGTGTTATGACCAATATTGGAAAGGCTTTTACGAAGTGATTTCCTGAAAACAATGACTGTGGGAAGCTCATGATGTTAACGCTGATAACGGCCCTTGAGCACGATTTTGTACGTAATAATGAGGAATGTGTTTTGTGTATTATTAGGAACCTGTGAATGCAAGTGTATAAATATATTGCTTTAATAAGAAAGTAGAAGTACCGTTGAAGCAGTTAAAGACGGAGTCTGTGTGTGTGTGTATGTGTACTCACCTAGTTGTGGTTGCAGGGGTCGATTCATAGCTCCTGGCCCCGCCTCTTCACTGGCCGCTACTGGGTCACTCTCTCTGAACCATGAGCTTTATCATACCTCTGCTTAAAGCTATGAATGGATCCTGCCTCCAATACATCGCTTCCCAAACTATTCCACCTCCTGACTACCCTGTGACTGAAGAAATACTTCCTAACATCCCTGTGATTCATCTGTGTCTTCAACTTCCAACTGGGTCCCCTTGTTGCTGTGTCCCATCTCTGGAACATCCTGTCTCTGTCCACCATGTCAATTCCTCTTAGTATTTTATATGTCGTTATCATGTCCCCCCTATGTCTCTCCTGTCCTCCAGTGTCGACAGGGGTGTGTGTGTGTGTGTACTCATCTAATTGCACTCACCTAACTGTGGTTGCAGGGGTCGATACTCAGCTCCTGGCCTCTCCTCTTCACTGTGTGTGTGTGTGTATGTGTGTGTGTGTGTGTGTGTGTGTGTGTGTGTGTGTGTGTGTGTGTGTGTGTGTGTGTGTGTGTGTGTGTGTGTGTGTGTGTGTGTGTGTGTGTGTGTGTGTGTGTGTACTCACCTAATTGTGGTTGCAGGGGTCGAGACTCAGCTCCTGGCCCCGCCTCTTCACTGATCGCTACTAGGTCCTCTCTCTCTCTCTGCTTCCTGAGCTTTATCATACCTCTTCTTAAAACTATGTATGGTTCCTGCCTCCACTACTTCACTTGCTAGGCTATTCCACTTCCTGGCGACTCTATGACTGAAGAAATACTTCCTAACGTCCCTGTGACTCGTCTGAGTCTTCAGCTTCCAGTTGTGACCCCTTGTTCCTGTGTCCCCTCTCTGGAACATCCTATCTCTGTCCACCTTGTCTATTCCCCGCAGTATCTTGTATGTCGTTATCATGTCTCCCCTGACCCTTCTGTCCTCCAGTGTCGTCAGTTCGAGTTCCCTCAACCTTTCCTCGTACTACATTCCCCTGAGCTCTGGGACTAGCCTTGTTGCAAACCTTTGTACTTTCTCTAACTTCTTGACGTGCTTGACCAGGTGTGGGTTCCAGACTGGTGCTGCATACTCCAGTATGGGCCTAACATACACAGCGTACAGTGTCTTGAACGATTCCTTATTAAGGTATCTGAACGCTATTCTCAGGTTTACCAGGCGCCCGTATGCTGCAGCAGTTATTTGGTTGATGTGTGCCTCCGGTGATGTGCTCGGTGTTATGGTCACCCCGAGGACTTTCTTCCTGAGTGAGGTCTGTAGTCTTTGTCCACCTAGCCTATACTCTGTCTGCGGTCTTCTTCGCCCCTCCCCAATCTTCATGACTTTGCATTTGGCAGGGTTGAATTCGAGAAGCCAGTTACCGGACCACATGTCCAGCCTGTCCAGGTCTCTTTTCAGTCCTGCCTCATCCTCAACCGATTTAATTCTTCTCATCAACTTCACATCATCTGCGAATAGGGACACTTCAGAGTCTATTCCTTCCATCATGTCGTTCACATATATCAAAAATAGCACGGGTCCTAGAACTGACCCCTGTGGGACCCCGCTCGTCACAGGCGCCCACTGTGATACCTCTTCACGTACCATGACTCGTTGCTGCCTCCATGTCAGGTATTCCCTGATCCATTGCAGTGCCCTCCCTGTTACATGCGCCTGATCCTCCAGCTTCTGCACTAATCTCTTGTGGGGAACTGTGTCACGGCCCTTTCCCTGCAGTTGGAAGACGCAATTACCCACCCTCTCTTGTGCTTATTCTTTCCTTTGTCAAAAACCCCAGGATTTGCATTCCATAAAACCAATGCTGGTTTTCATTTATAATCTGTTCCGTTCCGGTGTTCGCCCAATCTCCCCTGATATTTCTCCATGGCTTTGCACACAATAATTCAGAAACAAGGTCTGTGTTTAGGCTGTTTTCTTTTTCCCTTTCTTAAATTGGGGATAATTTGCGTCTTCATTTCTCAGGAGTTGCCCGTTTTAAAGGGGATGTGTTAAAGATTGTGGTTGAGGCAGCACGCATCTCTGCTCTTCTCTAAGTACCCATGGGGAGTGTTGTCCGGCCCCATCGCTTTGGGTTTAAAGGGTCGTTTGGAGTTCTTCACCCCTCTCGGTTGTTGATGTCACCCAACATTTGTTTTTATTTTCCCTCTTGGTTCCCTTCTGTGCGTTTTCCCCACAGTTTTCCCGTCTTTCTGAAAAAACTTCCTTAAATTCCTGTTTAGTTCCTCCTACCCCCTGTCATTTTTTGGGGTTCTCCCCCTTTTGCCCTTTAAATTGATCACCGGGTCTTTGACTGTTGTCTTCTCCTGTGTGGCTATACAACTTTTTTGGGGCGTCTTGTTCTCGATCTATGTATTTTTTATGTCGCTGGGCCCACCCTTCCTGTGAGTACTCTTCCCTGGCTCGCGACTGTTTCCCCCTATTTTCGTGTGTTCTCTGCTTCTGTACTTTTCCTTTCTCTATTGCACTTGGGTTTTTCCCTCCTTTACACCGTCGGGTAACCCCAGGGGCTCGTTTGGTTTCCCGTTGTTTTGTTCCCCTTGGGAATAAACCCTTTCCCACGCCCCCTTGCATTTTTTTGTTACTTTTTCCTCTTTTCGTTTAGGGTTTCCCGCCGTTCCCGTCCCACGGGACCTCCTGCAGGAAGTTCTTCAACCCTATGTAGTCCCCTTTTTGTCGGCTTTTCCCATTCAACTCCCGTTAATCTCTCCCCCTTTCAGCTTTATGTATTTAAAGCACAGAACCCCGTGGTCGCTAGCTCCCAGGGGACTTCATACTTGTGTCCCCAATGTTGAGTGCCCGGGTGAACACAAGGGCCAGTCATGTGGTTCATCCCCCCCTCTCACTTGGTTGTTCCCTTTAAAATGTTGGTGCATGAGGTTTTCCGCACCCCCGTCCAACATCTTGGCTCTCCATGTTTGGGCCCCCCAAGGGCTCCCCGGTTTTCCAGTCATTCCCCGGGTTGAAATCTCCATAACCAGCAACTTTGCTCTGCTGGAGTGAGCTCTTCTTGCCACCTAAGCAAGTGTGTCCACCACTGCTCTGTTGCTCTCTTCATATTCCTCTCTTGGCCTCCTGCAGTTTTGTGGTGGATTATACATCACTGCAATGACCACCTTGTGTTCCCCAGACTGAAGTGTACCTACTATGCAGTCTCTTTCTCCCATCTAATCTATGCCTTCCATTTTCTCGAATTTCCATCTGTTTTTTACGAGCAGAGCAACCCCACCTCCCCCTCTGCCCCTTCTATCTTTCCTCATGATCTGGTATCCTTGTGGGAAGATTGCATCTGTTATTGTCTCCATGAGTTTTGTTTCTGTAACTGCTATGATGTCTGGGGACATCTCATTGATTCTTTCTTGCCATTCCTCATGTTTATTCGTTAGTCCATCAACTTCTGTTCTAATACTGTAACTATGGTGCGGGGGGGGGGAGGTGGGAACATAGGGATCGGTGTGTGATGGTTGGTTTGGATTGTTCAGTTGCCTTGGGGGTGTCGTGGCTGGAGTCCTCCTGCTGGTGTTTCTGGGGGGTGTGCTTGTCCTTCCATTTGTTCTTGGTTATTCTGCTCTCCTTTTTCATTTCCTCCCATTTCTCCTTTCGTTTTTGAACTCTCTCTTTCATCGTCTTTTTTTCGTCCTGTGTTCTGTCTCGATCGAGGTACACACTCCTGAACTCCTGCTTGCCTCTCAGCTGTGCTTTCTCCTGCAGGATCATGGCTCGGGTTGATTCTGCCTTGAAAAGTACTTTGAGAGGCCGATTCCTTTTCTTTGGGAACCACCCAATTCTCCGAAAATTTGCCACCTGGGTCATGTCCCCCTCGCCTATCACCTTCATGATACCTTCAATCGCTTTTTTCTCCTCCTGCTTTCTTTCATCATAAGTTTCCCCTTTAGCTTCGTCTAGCCCATAGACAAACACTGATCTCTCCCTTTCCACCTCCCACTGTGACTCCCATTGCATCCTCTGATGTGTTTTAGTTCCTTCTCGTGGAGTGTTCCTTCCTTCAGTCCCTTCCCTTGTTATGGCCCCTATGCTCCTTGGTTTGTCCTTCCTGCTCACCTGTTCCTGGCCCCCACAGGTATCTGGTAAGGTCCCTGCACATGCTCTAGTTCCTTCAATGTCTTCCAACCTCTCATTCTGTCCTAGTGTACTCCCTGTCTTTGTTTTGGCCCCATGTGGGTTTGACAGGACCTCTGCATACAGTTTAGTTTCCATGTTCCCTTCAGACCTGTTGTCTGTGTCTGATGTAGCCATTGCCGATGCTACTTCTGTAATATCTTTGTCTCTATGCTGTTGCAGATGTCTCAGCTCCTCTTCTAATATCTCTATCTTGTTTTCTGCTGCTGTGGCCTGTTGCTTCCACCTTCTGCATTCTGCTGCTAACCTCTCTTCCATCTTCCTTGCCAGCTCATCTAGTCTCCTTCCCCAGTCTTCCTCCCTTTTTATGAGCTCTGCCTCCCACTCCTCCCTCCCAGATTCGTCCTTGGAGCCCCTTGTCCTCATCCTAGTTCTAGGTTCCCCCGTTGCTCCACAGAAGGAAGGGGGACGGGTGGTTAGGGGGAGGGGAATAGATGGTTAGGGGGAGAGGGGATGGATGGTTATGGGGAAGGGGGAGGATGGTTATTGGAGGGGTAGAGATAGTTGGGGGAGAGGGTTAGATGGTTTGGGGGAGGGGTAGGTGGCTAGGGTTAGGTGGTTAGGGAAGGGGGAGAGGTGGTTAGGGGAGGGGGGAGTATGTGTTTGAGAGAGAGAGGGGATGGATGTGTTATGGGGGAGGGGGAGGATGGTTATTGGAGGGACGGAGGTAGTTGGGGGCTAGATGGTTTGGGGGGAGGGGTTAGGTGGATTGCAGGAGGGGTAGGTGGCTAAGGTGAGGTGGTTAGGGAAGGGGGAGAGGTGGTTAGGGGAGGGGGTACGTGTTTGTGTCAAGTGTTTGTGTCAAGTGATGGTGTGTGTGTGTGTGTGTGTGTGTGTGTGTGTGTGTGTGTGTGTGTGTGTGTGCATGTGTGTGTGTGTACTCACCTATTTGTACTCACCTATTTGTGGTTGCAGGGGTCGAGTCCTAGCTCCTGGCCCCGCCTCTTCACCGGTTGCTACTAGACCCTCTCTCTCCCCGCTCCATGAGCTTTATCAAACCTCGTCTTAAAACTGTGTATGGTTCCTGCCTCCACTACGTCATTTTCTAGGCTATTCCACTGCCTTACAACTCTATGACTGAAGAAATACTTCCTACTATCTCTCTGACTCATTTGTGTCTTCAACTTCCAATTGTGGCCTCTTGTTTCTGTGTCCCCTCCCTGGAACATCCTGTCCTTGTCCACCTTGTCTATTCCACGCAGTATTTTATATGTCGTTATCATGTCTCCCCTGACCCTCCTGTCCTCCAGTGTCGTCAGGCCGATTTCCCTTAATCTTTCTTCATAGGACATTCCCCTTAGCTCTGGAACTAACCTTGTTGCAAACCTTTGTACTTTCTCTAGTTTCTTGACGTGCTTTATCAAGTGCGGGTTCCAAACAGGTGCTGCATACTCCAGTATGGGCCTGACATACACGGTGTACAGTGTCTTGAATGATTCCTTACTAAGGTGTCGGAATGCTGTTCTCAGGTTTGCCAGGCGCCCATATGCTGCAGCAGTTATCTGATTGATGTGTGCTTCCGGAGACATGCTCGGTGTTATACTCACCCCAAGATCTTTCTCCTTGAGTGAGGTTTGCAGTCTTTGGCCACCTAGTGTGTGTGTGCTTGTGTGTGTGTGTGTGTGTGTGTGTGTTGTGTGTGTGTATTCGCCTAGTTAGTTACCATATTGTCCTAGTGCAGGCGTGTGTATGTGTGTATATGTGTGTGTTCATGTGTATGGGGGAGGTGTGAGGGGGAGATACTGCTAACACATACCAGTAATTCTGGGTTATAAAAAGCGGAACTTGCTACTAGGGTCTAGAGCTTCTATGAGTGTCTGCCCTTGTGTGTGTGTGCTTGTGTGTGAGGGAGGGATGGTTAGGGGGGGGGTAGGTGGTGTGGCTGAAAGATCCGTTGTGTAGGCACAAATTTAGTCTCATCTATCTTTCCCAATTATGCTCCTCTCTCCACTTATTGCCCTTTCTGGATTTACATATTAATTGTTGCTGGTTATTATCATATTCCTTGTTCACATTGAGAGAGGACTTCCTAGCTTCCTAAGTGTTCTTACTGCTAATAACTACCGGTAGTAACACTGCCCTACCCCTGTGTGTGTGTGTGTGTGTGTGAGTGTGTGCGGTGTAATTACTGGCCACAACTTCTTGTGACCTGACCACAACCCTCCTGGGACTTGACCCTCGCACCATCTTACAATGTTGCCCTTAAAAGCTTGTCCCACCACCTAGCTTATAGTAAGTTACTCACCTTGTGTGTGTGTGTGTCTGGATTTAAGTATCAATTATTGCTGGTTATTATCCTGTTCCATGTTCACATTGGGAGAGGACTTCCTAGCTCCCTAAGTATTCTTACTGCTAATAACTACTGGAATTAATACTACTCTACTCCTCGCTGGACTCTACCTTCTCACACTCATCAACACTATATTCACTATGTCTATGCTATTTCTATTCTAATTCTGGTAATAGCTTGCAGGAGTGAGTGACCAGTATCAAACAGTATGCAAGGCCAGAAGCCAGCCTTCAACATGCAAACCACAAATAGGCGAATGAAACTTGCGCTGCAATGGTGCGGTGACAAGTTGCCAGCTGCTGATGACGAAGTCGTCGTACATAGGCCTTAAATCCCTATTTTGGAGATCCTTCACCCGTGATGTTTATAACCATATATTCTCATACATCCCGCTTCCTCATGCGATTTCACTCTTCACTGATGATAATATACACTTCACATTATATACACTTCACTTTATATGTATAATGGCACACAACTTGTCGTGACGTCACTTCTTCAGGCCTACCGCTGCCAATGTGGCAACAGCTCCTAAGACCCCCAACGGTTTGCGCTTTGAAATATTATGATTTCAGCTTTCATCTCACTTTTTTTAACTAATAACTTTAATTATCACTCGTAGTATTGTTCACTGACGTTCCACTACCACTGATTACTGCTAGCTGTTATTGCACACCTTACAACGCTAAGGTTCTCGGAGCCTTGTTACCCACGTCTGCACCCCACGGACCCACGTGTATGTGTGTGTGTGTGTGTGTGTGTGTGTGTGTGTGTGTGTGTGTGTTTGTGTGTGTGTGTGTGTGTGTGTGAGTTTAAATGTACTTTGAAAGCATATTTGTACATCTCTGAGTTGGTTCTAACAATTTTGAAATTTAGACTACGTTACTGTGATTATAAGTTAATTGTATCTGAGTAAGTGCAAGATACTCTACAAGAATTAGAAATTGATTTTGGGGAGAAACAATCCAAAAATTTGGGGAAAAATGACGAAAATACTATTAATACTTTTTTATAGTAAAATTTCATATGTCAGTAAGTCCTATATTCAAGAAATAATGAGAAATATTATATTACAAGAGGAATTACAAAAATTATCCACTTGTTACAAAATATCTGTAGCTGGTTGACTGTATAATATTCCCCTAAAAGTCTGAGATTATGCCTCTTGGTTAATACTAAGGAGTGCGTGCGGCCACCAAAAACAGGTTGGTAGATCAGACCTTGATCCACCAAGAGGTATGGTCTGGAAGCTGGTGGAGAAAGCGTTTATTCCCGAAGGATACATACTTCAGGTATCCTTCAGGCAGAGCAGCAGTGAGAAAAATAACAATAAAAGTTGTAAAAATTCACGTTAAGCGCTAAACCAATGAAGGTCATTCAGTGTAAGACGTGGTGAAGGCTCGAACCTTCGTCTGCTGAGCACCAGACTGGCGCCGTTCCTATTTGTACTCACCTGTATCGCAGCAGTGAGAACTACATTTCTCACCATAGAATATACTACCACCTGAAGAATTACCTAAGATTCTAAAGACCAAAAAATAAAAAAAAAAACTTCGCTTCTGACCTTAATGAAGACCCAGCTGAGTTTCTGACCTTAAAATACAATGGGCTGAGAAGTTGGAGACCTTAATGAAAAAAAAAAAAAGATTTTCCTGAATTATGTTAATCAAGCTTTTCAGTCGCTTAATGGAAGGCTGCTCCCTGTCTTTGCAGAAATAATTACATGCTAAGATCACAGATGGGTTTAATTTAGAAAATGATTAATGTTTTCGAGAGCAAACTAATTATCTCAGCAGGGTAAATTTCTATTATTTTTTATGAAACCTGTGAGGAATATTGCGCATTCACATGTGGGATATATTGCAGAAATAAGATATATTGTGTCATTAGTTTTACGGAATTTTGCCCTTTTGATGCATAATTTGTTTTATTAAATCGTGTAAGAATGATTTTTTGTAACATATAAAAAAAATTGACTTGATATGTCTAGTTATATAATGTTGATGAATATGTTAAATTACTATTTACTTAGAAAGAAGATTGAATATATGAAGCTCATTTCCTTCTGTTTGTAAACAGTGAAGAGCAGTGCATATGTAGTGAGTGGGAGGCATCAGTGTTTATATACCGGAGCGTGCATGTCTGAGAGTATACACCGGAGCGTGTATATTATATATATATATATATATATATATATATATATATATATATATATATATATATATTATATATATATATATATATATATATTATATATATATATATATATATATATATATATATATATATATATATATATATACATGTGTGTGTGTGTGTGTGTAGACAGAGACGGACGGAGAGAGGCAGTGAAAGAGAGAGAGAGAGAGAGAGAGAGAGAGAGACCTTGATAGATCTGTCATTTCAGCAGTGCCTCAACACAGGAGGGATGTTGGTGGCCTTACTGTGATGCACAAGGCCAATAATGTCACAGCACCAGAGTTGGATCCACTTTGAGGACAGTGTGAAGCAAGCTTCTATACTACAAGACTGGCAGAAAGCAGCAACTTCACTCTGGCTGTACTCTTCTCCAGAATATCACTTTATCTGAGATCATTTATCCCCAGGATGACTCGAGTATGGAACACGTTCGTACAGCATTATGATGTCAGTGAGATAAAGTCAGTTGATCAAATGAAAATGCTGGCCCACAGATGGCTCCAACTTCATCCTGTTCCCTACTTGCATGTCTCATAATAATTAAAAATGACTTGAAATAAGCTGATGTAGGTAACAGCTCTTAGTTTGTCAATAAGGTTAGGAATCCTTAACCTGTAAATAGCTTGTCAATAAAGCTAGGGATCCTTAACCTAACCTTGTCAAGCCCTGTGTAAAGAGAGAGAGAGAGAGAGAGAGAGAGAGAGAGAGAGAGAGAGAGAGAGAGAGAGAGAGAGAGAGAGAGAGAGAGAGAGAGAGAGAGAGAGAGAGAGAGAGAGAGAGAGAGAGGAGAGAGAGAGAGAGAGAGACTATTTTAATATTTATCTTAGTGACAAAATTGTTTCTGGCTAGTGGTGTACAGGTGACATACCTCCTTTTAAGGACTCCCGCGTGGTCGATAGACCTTAAAAAAATAACCTCACCTAACCTAACCTAACCTAACTAAACCTAACCGCATCATCAATAACACACACAAACACACCACCTGCGTCGGATGGTAAATAAGTTGCGACGTGCGTATAGGCAGATGCGGGCGATCATTGGAGACTCTGGCTATAAATGTCTTGGGCTGTAAGCGGCGTCATCGCTCTGAGACAGATTTAGGCACCGCGAAGCCTGGTCAATTATCGGAGAGCCATAAACACTCAGGGTGAGGACGCCGTAGATATCCCTGTGCAGCCCTTGTGAATAATGGCCGCTAAGACCTTGCCTATTTTTATCTAAGCTATTTTTTTAAGAAGTGAGGAATTAGACATATGTACAACACCTGGGTATCTTCACAGGAACATCTGTCACCAACCAGTGGCTTATACATTTCAAACATCTTCAAATGAAGATGCCCAGGTGTTGCATACTGGTTTAATACTTTATCTTGTCTGTATTGTACACCATTATTGTCATGAGTCTTGAAGAGGCAATCCACGTTAACCTCTAAACCATTTTCCCCTAACACTTAGTTTAATAGTTTAATATGTTTATTATGCACCCCATACCCATCCTGTGGGCGGTAGTCAAAAGATTACAGAGGTACATAATTGGTCCAGGGACTGGACTCCAAAGTTTTGATAGCTGAGCAAGTTACGAAGGTAATGAACTAGATCTGGTCACAATCGTGACCAAGTACAAAGGTAATGAGAATCCAGGTAGAGCTCCTTACAATCATGACAAGTTTCAAAGGTAATGAATCGTGAACACATGGTTACAATCATGAACAATTTTCAAAGTAATGATCAGTTAACAAACATTGTAGGGAATTCATCCATTGCCAACAGACGTTGCTAGGTGCCTATCCCTCCTCGGCAGGACAGCCATTGCAAACAGCAGCAAGTTGCCCCGGGATCTGTTGTTTGCAGGAGCACCATCGACCCTCCCCAAGAGGTCGAAGAGGCCAGCGACTCAGCTAGCAGCCCAAGGGAGAGCCGCCCTGGGGACGTGTCAACGTCCTGGTGGATGCCAAGTTAATTGCATCCACCATTTTTTCCTAATTTTTAGTTAATTTAGGTTAGTTTAGGTTAACTTAGGTTGATTTATGTTAGCCGAGGTTGGATTAGGTAAGCTTTGGTTAACTTAGCAATGGTTGGGTTAGATTAAAACAATAATAAAAAATTATTTTAACCACAAGTAATAAAAAATAAGACATTATGTAAGAAAAAGAAAGATAGCTTTAAATTCTCCCATCAAGAGACCATCACCATCATTAAGGTATTCCACTAGAAGGGTCCTGGTATTATTGTAATTACGATAGCTGTAAGTCTGGCAGCACGGTATCTGAAAATAACTAGAAAAGCCTTCAAATTTTTACTAATCAGTCGTGATGCGAGAATGGGCTGGTCTATGAGAAGAATGTGGAGGGAAAGGAGGTTATTTTTGTCGTAATTCTCCGAGGCATTTTTAATGGGAAGCTGAGAAAGGTAGAGAGAGAGGGACGGTGGGCAGGAAATACTAGGAGTAGAATGATAAATGGGACACTCATGCACAAATGTCTCATTCATCAACATGTTGTTTTTTAAAACGCTAATTCAAAGTATAAGGATAGTCTGGAGGATGGTGGGGAGAGTGGAGGAGTGGCAGGGAGGGTTTTTGAGTTCAAAGGTTAATCACGTCAAAAATGGATATATGTATTACTTTATTGTTGTAAATTCTGTTACTGTCCTAAGGTCAAAATTTTAACATATTGACTATATCCAAGAGGGTGGATATATCAGAGCGAGTGTATATCCACAACAGTCTGGCAGTTGGCTTTAATGTGTGTTTGTGACATCTTATTAACTCAAACAATTGTAAGGAGATCTGCCTAATTACAGCTTGCATAACTATGGCTCTCTTGTGTCTCTCTCCTTTCTCTCTCCTCTCTCTCTCTCTCTCTCTCTCTCTCTCTCTCTCTCTCTCTCTCTCTCTCTCTCTCTCTCTCTCTCTCTCGCTCTCTCTCTCTCTCTCTCTCTCTCTCTCTCTCTCTCTCTCTCTCTCTCTCTCTCTCTCTCTCTCTCTCTCTCTCTCTCTCTCTCTCTCTCTCTCTCTCTCTCTCTCTTTCTAACTATCTATCTCTATCTCTCTCTCTCTCTCTGTTATTAACGTCATACTAACATTGGACGGAATATAGCTCACAACAGTAGACTAACACCCAGGTACCTCGATGAACCAGGATAATAAATATAATGAATTTCACCTGTAGGTACCTATGTAATTCTAGGTGAACAGGGAGCTTGTTCCTGACTCCCTTCGACTATTAGCTGAGCATTCACACAGTTACATGTTATCACATATAATATTTCTGCTTTAACAAGAACCAGAAATATTTAATTAGCAGTAAAGAGCTATTACTTAAGCAATGCAAACCTGACTCGAGCTATCGTAATAACAAGATTGTAAATACCTCTCCGAGTACAGGTATCGAAACCACTGCTAACATGCCTCTCATAAACTAATGATAATCGTTCAGATTTCGACGATTCCTTGGTACACTCACCACGTAGCCTACAGTAGCCTAATCTAACCTAACCTAACCTTGCTTAATTACTTGTAAATTTACAGAAATAGCTAAGAAATTTACGGTTAGAATTAACGAAGACAATTCATCTCAGTAAAATGAGAATACATTGCATGAATTTAGCGTAAATATAAAACGCTAAATTACAATGGAGTGATTAAATTGTCATTAACTTTAATACATCCTTGCCCTGACCAGAAATTTATCATGGGTGATCAGCAAGAGATTTGAACGGCTTTCATATTTGCATAATTGCCTTAAAATATGCATTCCTAATTATAACAAATATTTCACAACTTACCCAAAACTTGGAGAAAAAATTATTTAGACGACGTTTGGCTAGGTCATGAACCATTAGGACGACTTGATAATTGTTTAGGATACCAAAACGTTGTTTAAAGTCTCTTCCCACTATTGTTGCTTAATTGTGTATTGATTCTGCAACCGCATGATAATTTATATTTTTTCTTAACATGTGATTCTTAAATCGCATTAGTTTCCATTTAGCAATTTGAAATCCGAATATGAATATTAATATAATATATAATAAATTTAACTGGAACTTTTGTATTATATAAGCAGGAGGGAGGGGGTAAAGGAGGTTTTGTGTGCGAGGGGCTTGGACTTCCAGCGGGCATGCGTGAGCGTGTTTGATAGGAGTGAATGGAGACAAATACTTGACGTGCTGCTGGAGTGTGAGCAAAGTAGCATTTATGAAGGAATTCAGGGAAACCGGCAGGCCAGACTTGAGTCCTGGAGATGGGAAGTACAGTGCCTGCACTCTGAAGGAGGGGTGTTAATGTTACAGTTTAAAAACTGTAGTGTAAAGCACCCTTCTGGCAAGACAGTGATGGAGTGAATGATGGTGAAAGTTTTTATTTTTTCGGGCCACCCTGCCTTGGTGGGAATCGGCCAGTGTGTTAATAATAATAATAATAATAATAATAATAATAATAATAATAATAATAATAATAATAATAATAATAATAATAATAATAATAATAATAATAATAATTACTGTGGTGAAGAATTAAAGTTAGTTTAGGTTAGGCAAGTCTAAGTTAGGTTAGGTTAAGTTAGATTATTGCGGATGGGTGCTCATACATGATTTACCAGAACTAGACCTAACCTATGCTAAATTAACATAACTTAACCCAAACCATACCACGGGTGGGGATAGAACCCGCGATTAGTCATAAAACTCCAGACCGACGCGTTAGCCAGTGGCTAACGCGTCGGCCTGGAGTTTTATGACTTTCTGACAGCGGGTTCTATCCCCGCCCATGGTAGTATGTTTTGTTTGTAACCGCGTCATTACGATTTCGTGAGTCATGCTGACTTTACCCAAAAGTTAAAAGTGAAAACAATTTTCTCTCGTAGCTGTTATTCATATCTATATCAACGGTCTCAGAATGAGGCCTGGTCTCAGACCGGTCCGCGACGGCGTTGGCCCCCGAAATCCTTTCCAGGTAAACTCCAGGTAAACCAGTATTGGTGAATAAGACATGTACAACGCTGTGGGGTTTTCCATTCCATACCTGATACAGTATATAATCTTTCGAATTACATACAAGAATATAAACAAACTGTACTAAACATCGAACATGACTTCCACCATCCTGGGCACATCTTATTAAGAGATCTTACGGCGTCATGTATAATTTCGCATAATACTCAGAAGGTAGAACACTTTTCATTAAATATTTTGGAAAACTTACAAAGGCTTATTCATAAGTTTTTTTTTTTATATTTTATTTAAAAAACACAGTATACATGGATGGTATACATAAATGATTTAAAACAAAAAACGCGAAAACTTTATATAAGAAGACAACATATAACTAAACAGAGGACTACCGGAACATATCTTAACCACAAAATAACTATATAACCAAAACCTGACAGTCTTATTCATATTGTATATGAAATTTTACATACAAAAACAATTTCCTATAAACTAATACATTGCACACACCATGGTACTATGATTATATAAAAAATTTATATACAAAAACAATATCATATAAACTAATACACTGTACACTCAATGGTACTATGGTTATATAAAATAACTATCAGAAACCTACATGACTCTTGAAATTGAAACATAGTGATCTTTATTTTTGGTTTTGTATATATTGAAAAAGGAATCAAAATATGCAAAAAGCCTTTAATAATTAACATAAGACTTTTACAGATCTAGCATGTATGATTACATATGAGGAAACACTAAGACTCCTAATACCCCGACCAACCCCATATTTAGTTTCTCAAACTAATTATAAACCCACAAAAAATATACCTTGCTTGTATACAGTGATATTAGTAAAGGTGCTTAATTGAACATCAACTGACTATATGCACCATAAATGATAAAAAAAAAAACACATGTGATATCACTGGATGACAGAACAATACATCCCACAAAAGAGTGCTGCCCAAGAAACTTGAATGTCCAAAGATTACAATATAGGACATTAATCATCTCAACCCCCCTCCCCCTCACAGCGGTGACCGCTACTACATATACAAAAGCAATCTTAGGCAAATGAAACTTTGTGCCATTCATCAAAAGTTTACAACCATCACCAAAAGGTCTGCTTACGAACATTCCCCTTAAAGGCCAGTATAACGTTGTACTTTTAGCGGTGATATCAGCATGGCTTCCGCTTACAAATGACTAAACTAAACCTAACGGGAATCCCAGGAAAAGCCCAACATACTTCACCAAGCCCCGGTCATAGCCGGGAACCAGTTCAGTCTTGCTAGAGGCTGGAACATAAACCGAAATATTGCTTTTTATCTGTATTATCAAAATGCATGACCATTTTAGGATTAATCCAAGATCTCAGTGCCACACAACGCCACAACCATACACACACAGACACACGGTACCATTCATAATACATACACGTCACTCCCTAAAACCCGCCCTCTTCCCTGAAGTCTCTAACATACCGTTTGGTGCTACCACGGGGGGAGTCCAGCACCCCGTTGCCTTACCCCACCCCCCGTTGCAGCAACCTTTGAACAGTAAGACTTCGATACTTTGAAGGAAAACTATTATCCCAACTTCTACCATATATGAGTTTATTTCTGCAATACGTTCTGTAGATACCTGCCGCAATTGCCCTGATCCTAACTGATCCCTCGGTTTCCCGCATACCCCACGAGATAAAGTGGAAATCAGCCACCACGTACATTATTGCTCTTCGTACCTCACTTGATACTCCGTAAGGTTGAGATAGTTCTCCCACTAAGAAAATCTAAAACCCGCCCCAGCCACGAACGAACTTTGTCCAAGGTATCACAAAATTAGACAGCATGAAAAGCTGTTTCTTCGAGACCGCAACGCAAGCAATCCGCCTCCCTTACCAAACCCATCCTATTTAAGACCGATTTTGATGCTAAAATCCCCATGACAAATCTGTACACCAATTCACGAACCCTTGGTGCCAACTTAAGTTTACAAAATCCTTCCCATATTTCCCCCCAATAATACAGCGGAAAAACAGACAATCCGTGCACAATTTCCCCACGACAACATATGCTGACCATTTGCCCCACCCGGATCCGTTGCGCATTTCTCAACTTTAACAACAAACGCAGCATGTCCTCACACTCGATTAATCCCCTGCCACTCCATCATTTACGCATTTCGATCATTACCCGACCCACCCGGATGCCCTTCTCACCGCCCGCCCTGAGGAACCGCTGCTTTACATAGAGGGCCTTCACCCGTGGCCCCAAAGCCAAGAGACCTAAACCCCCACGACGAACATGGGTCATGACAACCTCCCGACTTAACCAAGCTCTCCCGAAACCCCAAACATAACGTAAGACCCTTCTCTGCAGTTCCTGAATATCCATATCTCTTATAGGGTACACCTCAGCCACACCCCATACCTTACTATAAACAAGTGTATTAACCACTACTGTCCTCTGTTGCAACGAGACATCCCCAGCTCTTAACCCCCGAAGTTGATCTAAAGCCTTGTTAACCACCAATTCAGAGTTAACCCTTCGGCCCTCCCTCTCATCTGCCATGTACACGATACCACATATTCTAAGTTGCACCACGACTGACCACCCATACCTTTCGCCCAACCTCCCCCCCCACCCCCACCCATGTACCCACCTCCAATAATTTCGATTTTGCCTTATTGACGCACATGCCAGACTCTGCCCCAAAAAACTCAACAATCCATCCCACGATCTGCAAATCCTCCTCCCCTTTTAACAAAATCGTGGTATCATCTACGTACCCGACCACACGCGCTGCATGGTCACTGCTCAGCGTTCCAAGCCTCAAACCACCATCCACCAGCTCATAAAAGGGGTTTTGCATACAAGCAAAAAGCAGCTGGGAGAGGGGGCACCCTTGCCTCAAACCCCTTTCCATACGGACCGGCTGCCCCAATTTACCGTTTACCTGTACGCGTACCATAGCCGAGACATACAAGGTATCAACCCATCTTACAATCCCCTCTCCAAAACCCTGCTTTATTCACAAGTTGAAACAGATCGTTGGAAAGTCAGACTCTTTCAGTAAGAGGTTGGCACAATGTCGGGCAAGAGATGATTAAGACGTTTCGCTCATGAAGAGCATGCCTTGATAGCCTCATTCTTGAGCAACATTTTCTTTAAGTTGTTTTGTTTGTTGGTTTATGAGATTTAAGCCAATCGCCTACATAAGGGACATTAATTGAGGCTGCATGTAGCCTTTACATCAACAGTCAATAATATATTGATCTCTAAAATAAGAATTAAAGTAAACTGCATGTACACACTTAAATATATATATTTCTCGGTCTGTTAATCGTTGTTCTGTTGCCTGGTTAGTTAATGAGGCTTTAATGGTTAGTTAATGAGGCTTAAAGCCTAGTGACTACTCGAGGATCAGTAAAGTTTCGCCTACAACGTTTCATCCACTGAGTGAAACGTTGTCAATAAAGGATTACATTATAGTGCATTGTGTATTTGATATCTTCACTATTATTCTGTAAAGAACTGCAGCTGTGTGGGTCGTTCACAGTAAAGTGTGTTGGAGGCTAGTTGGTCGGATTATTAATAGCGAGAACGCAACTTATTTCAGTTCGTGCGTTCTTTGTTACTGGATGAGAGTACGACTCACTTGCATAGCTATTTGCATTTACTAGTACTGTGTCACGGGTTGGAGCTTAACATTAATTTCATGTGAAATATGAAGGTGGAGGTCACAGTGATGCATTGTAGTGGCCATTTATCATGGTTACATGTGTGGTGGCGGTGGCGGTGGTGGTGGTGGGTGGTGGTGGTGGTGGTGGTGGTGGTGGTGGTGGTGATGGTGGTGGTGGTGATGGTGGTGGTGGTGGTGGTGGTGGTGGTGGTGGTGGTGGTGGTGATGGTGGTAGTGGTGATGGTGGTGGTGGTGGTGGTGGTGGTGGTGGTGATGGTGGTGGTGGTGATGGTGATCGTGGTGGTGGTGGTGGTGGTGGTGATGGTGGTAGTGGTGGTAGTGTTGGTGATGGTGATGGTGGTGGTGGTGGTGGTGGTGGTAGTGGGGGTGATACTATTAAAAGAGGGTACTATTGGAGGTAATGACTGTAGATGCACTATTAATAGTGATAATGGTAGTAGAGGTACTGGTAGTAAGGTACTGGTGGTAGAGGTACTGGTAGTAGAAGTTCTGGTGGTACAGGTACTGGTAGTAGAGGAACTCTTGGTGGAATTAACCGTACGGACTAAACCATTACCATACCATAGCACAGAGTAGACATTTTCCGTAGTAATTCACACGGGCCCAGGGGAGAAACAATATACTGGGGGTCCAGGGGCCCCAACATCACACTGGGGGATGGAGAGACAAACGATGCGTAACATCAGAGTAACGAGAGGTGTAGTGAAGTGTCCTGACACCATGTTAACCCACCACACTGCTGAATTGACTGGAAGATTTTTATCTCCTAGTAATTCTGTATGTGTGTGTGTGTGTACTCACCTAATTGCACTCACCTAATTGTGGTTGCAGGGGTCGAGACTCAGCTCCTGGCCCCGCCTCTTCACCGAGTGCTACTAGGTCCTCTCTCTCCCTGCTCCATGAGCTGTATCATACCTCATCTTAAAGTTATGTATGGTTCCTGCCTCCACTACCTCACTTGTTAGGCTATTCCACTTCCTGACTATAAGTGAAGAAATACTTCCTAACATCCCTTTGACTCATCTGGATCTTCAGCTTCCAATTGTGTGTGTGTGTGTGTGTGTGTGTGTGTGTGTGTGTGTTAGTTAGTTACCATTTTGTCCTAGGCACATGTCGATTAGACACTATTCCTGTTGTATATGAGTACGTGTGTGTGTGTGTGTGTGTGTGTGTGTGTGTGTGTGTGTGTGTGTGTGTGTGTGTGTGTGTGTGTGTGTGTGTGTGTGTGTGTGTGTGAGTGTGTGTGTGTGTGTGTGTGTGTGTGTGTGTGTGTGTGTGTGTGTGTGTGTGTGAGTGTGTGTGTGTGTGTGTGTGTGTGTGTGTGTGTGTGTGTGTGTGTGTGTGTGTGTGTGTGTGTGTGTGTATGTGCGTGCTTATAATTTCATATAGTTTATTTTTGCTCCAAGAAGTTTGTAAGTATTTTATACGCGTAAATTGCTCCACAAGTTACAATCTTTTACAAGTTGTATTAGTCACCAACATGACAAGAAAACACTGAACATACTATGACCTTCAAGAAAAAATTTTTTTGTGTATATGTAAAAATATAAGAAGTTGAATTTAAGGTTATACAGAGCGTTGCTTTTGTTGCTTTACTGAGAATAATAAAGCCACTCATTTAAATCCCAGGTAACGCAAAGGTAGACGATTTATCTAATGTAAGATGGGTCATTCAAATCACGGCTGCCAGGCTGTTGGTGCAAACTTAATCAGGGTGAAACGTGAGTTTAACATTTTTATTTCGTCTCATTCTCAGCATTTCATTACAATACTGAAATCTCTTTGAGAGCAATAATATTGTTCCCTGCTCTAGTATCTGGCCGCATGTGGTGATGACCCTCGAAATCATCAACAGGTAACCTACTGGTAAGCCAGTGTAGCCAAATATAACAAAACATATCCTATGGGACAAAATATTAAAAAAAAAAAAATTTTAAATATGATTTAGTATGTACCGGGGAGGGGGTAGCAACTTTAGCTCTCAGCCGAAAGCCGAGAGACCTTGTTTAAGTCCCATAAAAAGGCATATAGGTGTTAATAGACTATTATCGCAGCATCCAGGGGTGAGGATGAATACTTTAGGTAAAAGTTGAGCTTTGTAATAACTTAAGAGAGGATAAGGCCTCTTACTACATGTTATGTACAGCATGAGATGACCGTCTCATAGTGTATACTGGTATGTATGATGCGAGTTTAAGTAATACTTTAGGTATTAAAGTAATCTTGACTGGTGGACAGATTTCATGCAGCCTTAATGACTCACGAGTATTCGATAGGCTTTTAAAGCGCAATTAACCAACCAGCTAACCTGTTAGCCTGCTTACTAGCTGGGTAGTTGGTGGTGTGAGATGACAAGGGGTAAGTCAGAGACACTTTAAACAGATAAGACCTAAATTTCATGACTTCTCGCCCATAGTGGGAATTTCACATTGCTTAATAACGCATAATTGTGGGCGAAAAGTCTTTTAAATAAAGGTCTTACCTAATAAGTATTTACTGAGACAGTTTTTCGATCTCTTAAGGTCTTTATGATCTTATGGCATTAACCTATCGGAAGATTTTCCAAGAAAATCAAGTCTTTTTTCTTCACTAATACTATCAGTATAACTCTTAGATGCAAGGTCTTCCTTGACTGAAATGTCCTTGAATCAATTAATTAAACGTGCAAAAGCAGCTTGACTCTCAACACTATTCCTCTCTAAACATGCTTCATCACCTCTGATTAAAATTATATTACTAGTATACAATGGCGACAACATGATGAATTAGAGAACAATACAGATACCCACGTATTGCACATGAGTCTTTATTAAATAAGTCTAATCAGCTTTCTGGATGGAAACAACCGATGCTTGTCAATAAATGATTTTATCTCGTGGGGCATCTAAATTCCCACATTTTGTATATAGTAATAATAGTTATTATGATTTATGTGAAGAGATATAAGCGTTTGGCTCCAATAACACATGTAATGGTAGTCTTGATCCTCCGCCCGCTAAAAGAAGTCCGTTCTCCGGCCAATCAGACTGTTGACGAAGAGCAAGAACAAGTCATTATTGATGCATCTTGTCGCTTTAAGGAAAACTTTCTCTAGTTATGACTTGAAGCCCTCGTTAAAGGAGAACTTTGTCCCATTAAAGTCGCGTTCGTCTACATGTGCGTTAATCTTCAGTATTTTGGCAAGTGACTCCCTCAGCCAGGCTGCTGGTAGGATCATGTAGCTCATCCTTTGGCTACTCACATAGTTACGAAACAGAATGATTATCTGCAGAGTTAGAAATATAACGTACAAGAAATAACAGAAACACAGTGCAACTGATGGAACTCTGATACCAGGAACTGACAATGGAGAGAGAGAGAGAGGAGAGAGAGAGAGAGAGAGAGAGAGAAAGAGAGAGAGAGGGCAGCCAGCAATACACTTACTTTTCGTCAAACGGGAACACAGAGAAAAACTTTTTATTAAGAGTAAGGGCGACACAGAGGCATTCACCAATACATCAGAGGAAAATTTAATTTAATTGCAATACAAGAATAAAGGGAGATTGTCAAGTATGGATATGAAATTTCTTTTGGATCAATATCACATACACCTTTGTAGATTAAACATTGCAAATTGGTTTTATCTATTGTATGTGCAACGGGAATGATATATTATATATATATATATATATATATATATATATATATATATATATATATATATATATATATATATATATATATATATATATATATGCAAAACAACCACTCTGAAAGAATAGAGAAATTCCAAGCGCTTTCGTGACTACTCACATTATCAAGGAAAGCGCTTGGAATTTCTCTATTCTTTCACAGTGGTTGTTTTGCATATTCTGAAATCACCTGTTTACTGCGATCTTATTGCATATATATATATATATATATATATATATATATATATATATATATATATATATATATATATATATATATATATATATATATATATATATATATATATATATATATATATATATATATATATATATATATATATATATATATATATATATATATATATATATATATATATATATATATATATATATATATATATATATATATATATATATATATATATATATATATATATATATTATATATATATATTTCATTAAATCCCCCATTCCTTGGAATGTGTAACATACACCATTATTTCAGGGAATACTAATGTATAATGTAGTTTTGTCTGGCAGCTCGCCTAATTGCTGAGTGTAATTTGATATTGCCTAATGAGTTCTAGTTTGTAAAGGCAAATCGATATTTCAATTAGAACTTGTGTGGGAACGAAATTAGAAACTTTCGCGAAGGGAAAGCTTGTTGGACAATTATGAGACAAAAGATAAATGTCCACAAGGGCGAGGCCAGCGTGTGGAGGAGGGAACCTTTGCTGAATGATCCACGTGGTTTTAGCGCCTCGTACGATGAAAATAATAAGGACAAAACTACTGCTATTACTATTTCTGCTACTACTACTACTACTTCTACTACCACTGCTACTACTAATTGTACTTCTACTACTACTACTACTACTGCTACTTCTACTATTACTGCTACTGCTAATACTACTACTATTACTACTACTACTACTACTAATACTACTACTACTACTACTTCTACTTCTACTACCACTGCTACTACTAATTGTACTTCTACTACTATTACTACTTCTACTATTAATACTACTACTGTTACTACTACTACTACTACTACTACTACTACTACTACTAGTACTACTACTACTACTACTACTACTACTAATAATAATAATAATAATAATTATTATTAGTATTATTATTATTGTTATTATTATTATTATTATAATTATTATGATATTAATTATAATAATAAATTTGAAAATAATAATATAATTAATAATTTAATTTCACAGTATAAACTCATAATGTAGATGTTCGTGAAAACATAACCTAATATCATAATTAACTTATTGGCCAAATAAAGCAAATTTTGGGTAAGCCCTGTAAGTCCTGTCGTAACCTCACATTTCCCGAAAAGAATTCAGAGTTCATCGTGGTGAATTTTCGACTGAATAGTCTTAATAATATATATAAAGTGTCCTGTATTCAATAAATATATATAATATTTTAGTGTATCAATAGGTAATTAAACTCAGTTACTCTCAAAGGATGTTTGACATGTCACTGATGCTGTGGTTGCTAGATCATTGCCAAATATTTTATACTTATGGGATATTATATGCTTTCTACTGTTTTAATATCCTGTCTTTATTTTTCTGGCACCTGGCACTGGTCTTCGTTTTTTATTGGAAAACACGTGATATTTTATTCTGATTCTCATACCACCATTAAAGTACAGTGATGTGTTGTAAATGTCAACTTAATAAAAATATCAAATACGGTTGTATTTGATATTATTATCGAAGTCAAAAAAATATACAACTGTAACACACTCCAGGATACTGCAATTTCACCTTAACACTCTGTCATTAATATATATAATGTTTATTAAGTTCAGGTGTTGGTGCTCTGCCATCAGCTTATATAACAGTTCAATAGCACGCAGCACGTATCACAGTTGTAAAAGATTCCTCACAAAATGTCAACATCAAACATTTCCCGAATTAGTTCCACACAGCAGCCGTCGATACACGAAGCCATGTTTGACCTTCCGCTCTGTTGCTTCTCCCGTTTACTTGTTCAATTGATAAGGGGATCACACGAGGACTGGCTCCGGAGTGTGTTGATACTGTAGTGACGGTTGCTCCAGGGATGGGTGAGCACACTGCAGACCATACTGCCAGAGGCAATCATCAACTAAATAACCACTGCATTGAGTTCTCGTTTGACAAATCTAAAACTAGTGGCATGGAATTTTTACAAAGAGTCATTTTCGTACTTATATTTCGCCATGTACATCACCAGCATAGACACACACATACACATAGACACACACACACACATAGACACACACACACACACACAGACAAACACACAGACATACAAACACAGACACACACAGACACACACAGACACACACACACACACACACAGGAGGCAGGAGGCAGCAGGCCAAGGCAAGAGTACGACGAGAGCAATAGAGCGATGGTTGACACACTGGCTAGAGTGGCCAGAAGGGCTCATGCATGCAGGGCAAAGCTCCTGATCATGGGTGACTTTAACCACAAGGAGATCGATTGGGAGAACTTGGACCCACATGGGGGCCAAGATACATGGAGGGCTAAGATGATGGAGGTGGTACTGGAAAACTTCATGTGCCAACACGTAAGGGACACTACAAGAGAGAGAGGAGAGGATGAACCAGCAAGGCTGGACTTAGTATTCACCTTGAGTAGTGCAGATATCGAGGACATCACATATGAAAGACCCCTTGGGGCCAGTGACCATGTGGTTTTAAGCTTCGAATACACAGTAGAGCTACAAGTGGAGGGAGAAGCAGGAAGGCCAGGACGAATGAAGCCAAACTACAAGAAAGGGGACTACACAGGAATGAGGAACTACCTGAACGGGGTTCAGTGGGACAGAGAACTGGCAGGGAAGCCAGTTAATGAGATGATGGAATATGTAGCAACAAAATGCAAGGAGGCTGAGGAGAGGTTTGTACCCAAGGGTAACAGGAATAATGAAAAAGCCAGGATGAGCCCATGGTTTACCCAAAGGTGCAGGGAGGCAAAAAACCAAGTGTGCTAGGGAATGGAAGAAATATAGAAGGCAAAGGACCCTGGAGAATAAGGAGAACAGTCGTAGAGCCAGAAACGAATATGCACAGATAAGAAGGGAGGCTCAAAGACAATATGAAAATGACATAGCAGCGAAAGCCAAATCTGACCCGAAACTGTTGTACAGCCACATCAGGAGGAAAACAACAGTCAAGGACCAGGTAATCAGGCTAAGGAAGGAAGGAGGAGAGACAACAAGAAATGACCGTGAAGTATGTGAAGAACTCAACAAGAGATTCAAAGAAGTGTTCACAGAGGAGACAGAAGGGACTCCAGAAAGACGGAGAGGTGGGGCACACCACCAAGTGCTGGACACAGTGCACACAACCGAGGAAGAAGTGAAGAGGCTTCTGAGTGAGCTAGATACCTCAAAGGCAATGGGGCCAGATAACATCTCCCCATGGGTATTGAGAGAGGGAGCAGAGGCGCTATGTGTACCCCTAACAACAATATTCAATACATCTATCGAAACAGGGAGATTGCCTGATGCATGGAAGACAGCAAATGTAGTCCCAATCTTTAAAAAAGGAGACAGACATGAAGCATTAAACTACAGACAAGTGTCACTGACATGTATAGTATGCAAAATCATGGAGAAGATTATCAGGAGAAGAGTGGTGGAACACCTAGAAAGGAACGATCTCATCAACAGCAGCCAACACGGTTTCAGGGACGGGAAATCCTGTGTCACAAACCTACTGGAGTTCTATGACATGGTGACAGCAGTAAGACAAGAGAGAGAGGGGTGGGTGGATTGCATTTTCTTGGACTGCAAGAAGGCGTTTGACACAGTTCCACACAAGAGACTGGTGCAAAAACTGGAGGACCAAGCAGGGATAACAGGGAAGGCACTACAATGGATCAGGGAATACTTGTCAGGAAGACAGCAGCGAGTCATGGTACGTGACGAGGTGTCAGAGTGGGCACCTGTGACCAGCGGGGTCCCGCAGGGGTCAGTCCTAGGACCAGTGCTGTTTCTGGTATTTGTGAACGACATGACGGAAGGAATAGACTCTGAGGTGTCCCTGTTTGCAGATGACGTGAAGTTGATGAGAAGAATTCACTCGATGGAATACCAGGCAGAACTACAAAGGGATCTGGACAGGCTGCAGACCTGGTCCAGAAATTGGCTCCTGGAGTTCAATCCCACCAAGTGCAAAGTCATGAAGATTGGGGAAGGGCAAAGAAGGCCGCAGACGGAGTACAGTCTAGGGGGTCAGAGACTACAAACCTCACTCAAGGAAAAAGATCTTGGGGTGAGTATAACACCAGGCACATCTCCTGAAGCGCACATCAACCAAATAACTGCTGCAGCATATGGGCGCCTAGCAAACCTCAGAACAGCATTCCGACATCTTAATAAGGAATCATTCAGGACCCTGTACACCGTGTATGTTAGGCCCATATTGGAGTATGCGGCACCAGTTTGGAACCCACACCTAGCCAAGCACGTGAAGAAACTAGAGAAAGTGCAAAGGTTTGCAACAAGACTAGTCCCAGAGCTAAGAGGTATGTCCTACGAGGAGAGGTTAAGGGAAATCAGCCTGACGACACTGGAGGACAGGAGAGATAGGGGGGACATGATAACGACATACAAAATACTGAGAGGAATTGACAAGGTGGACAAAGACAGGATGTTCCAGAGATTGGACACAGTAACAAGGGGACACAGTTGGAAGCTGAAGACACAGATGAATCACAGGGATGTTAGGAAGTATTTCTTCAGCCACAGAGTAGTCAGTAAGTGGAATAGTTTGGGAAGCGATGTAGTGGAGGCAGGATCCATACATAGCTTTAAGCAGAGGTATGATAAAGCTCACGGCTCAGGGAGAGTGACCTAGTAGCGATCAGTGAAGAGGCGGGGCCAGGAGCTCGGACTCGACCCCCGCAACCTCAACTAGGTGAGTACAACTAGGTGAGTACACACACACACACACACACACACACACACACACACACACACACACACACACACACACACACACACACACACACACACACACACACACACGCACACACACACACACACACACACACACACACACACACACACACACACACACACACCACACACACACACACACACACACACACACACACGCACACACACACACACACACACACACACACACACACACACACACACACACCACACACACACACACACACACACACACACACACACACACAACAACAACAAAAAATTTCGTTGTGTACGTACGCCTGAACAGTACAGAACCAGAATGTGTAAATAAGTAACCAAATCATACTGTTAGCAAACACTGAAACCACAAGCGAGAACGCAGAACTTCTTTCAGAGTTGAACACAGAAAAAACAAGACATCACATCTTTCATACCTACGGAAAATGCAGCATCTCTAAGAAAACAACATGTTAAAATCTTCACTGAAATACAGCGCCATGAACCTTGCCAACACCTGCAAAGGTTATGGAAAAGAGGATTTCAGAAAAGAACTTTACTTTGGCGCTTAGTCTGTGGCACAGACTTCCTCTTTATTGAAGCGAAACGTCTTAATAAAGTTCCACTCTGTAATTCTTTTTTTCTGTAATTAAGTCTTTTGCGCCGTTAGTGTACACCTTAACAGCAATAAATGTAATATAAGCATTCACGAAGACAGAGAGGCGGCAACACATGAGACCAATATCTCAGTCGAGTATTCAGTGGCAGGAGATTGATGAAAATAATATGAGAAAAGTGACGAAGCAACCGAAGGTCACGAGAATTACATCAGGACAAACACACGCTTTCCAAAATAGAAATTACTCCCTGCAGAATCTGCATGAATCCAGAACTAAGAGTTGAATAATCGGTTAGTGGAAGGAGGATCCAGCCTATTCCTCGCGTCAAAAGCGTTTACCGGTACTTGAAACGGAATCTACACTCTGTTGTAAAGAAACTCAGGGATATTAAATAAGAAAATGAATTATTGGAAGACTGTAAATTCCTAAATTATAGTTCGTTTTCATGAAGATTACAAGGTTGATGACTGTAAAATTAAAAATGCATTCCTGTGTAACAGAGAATGTAGAAGAATGAATAAAAAACAATTTGAGCGATAGGTAAAGTGAAGAAATAGCTGATAAAACGTAACTAGCAGATTTATGCAAGATTTAATAATGAAAACTTTACTCTTTCAGGTGTATGGAAACGACCAGCCAAAATGACATGATTAACGTACCTTAGTGAAGACAATGATTCAACTTGAAAAACCAAATTTTTACTGGGACAATATTTCGCTCTCAGCAGAACCTAATTAAGCCATGACTTAACGAACCTCCACACAGTATGTTCTTGATCACGTGTCATTGTGTATGACACAATATACTCGAAGCTTAGGAATTAATAGCTTTCAAAACTAGTGTTATAAAAGCAGATAAAATAATAATTGAAGGAATAACTGAGTTTTAAAATCCGCACACTCATCTACAGTTCAGTCACGGCATTATGCCGGGGCGCTCACCCGGTATAATGCCGTGACGAGCATTGTATATGACTCCACTGGGTATAGACTTTCCCAAGAACATAATACTGGGTTACAGATCCAGGAATTATATCAAGATCTCCCGCTGTGCCAAAACTTCAGATAACATTGGATAATTAGTGCATCTCTACAGAGATAGAGCGAGCAACAGCATTGTTCACCTAGCATGGGGGACTAACGCAAGCATTAATTAATATTTTGTATGTTCTGATGAATGACTAGCTGTAGAAGCCAGTTAACGATTGAACTC
>NC_069476.1:14654698-14669698 GCF_026875155.1 Cherax quadricarinatus
TTTATTGTTATGAGACATACAAACAGGGAACAGGATGAAGTTGGAGCCATCTGTGGGCCAGCATTTTCATTTGATCAACTGACTTTATCTCGTTGACATCATTATGCTGTACGAATGTGTTCCATACTCGAGTCATCCTGGGTATGTATGATCTCAGATGGAGTGATGTTCTGGAGAAGGGTACAGCCAGAGTGAAGTTGCTGCTTTCTGCCCGTCTTGTGGCATAAAAGCTTGTTTCACGCTGTCCTCGAAGTGGATCCAAGTGTGGTATTTTGACAATATTGGCCTTGTACATAACAGTAAGGCCACCCACATCCCTCCTATGTTGAAGGCTCTGTTGAAGTGACAGATCTATCCAGGATGGGTCCAGGCGAGAGATGAGACGTCTTGCTCTGTTCTCTACTCTGTCAAGCAGACGCAGATGAGAGGGGGAGGGCAGGCAAACCAAGAAAGTGGAGCATACTCAAGGTGTGAGCGTACTTGTGCCTCGTACAGGAGCTTGCAACCCCTACTGTCAAGCAGATGCGAGATACGGCGAAGTGCTGTAAGCTTCCTGGCTGCCTTGTTTTGCAAGATTTACAACATAGGTTCTTCATGGTTAGTTTGAGTCAAATTTCACCCCAAGGATATCAGCTTCTTCTCCAGGTGCCAACACCCTCCCATTCATCCTTACTACTGCACCACCATTACCATCATGGTGCCTAGAGACGATCATCATTTGCGTTTTCTCAGGTGCAAATGTTACTTGCCATCTATTTCCCCAAGCTGATATAGCTCTCAGCTGGTGATTGATGTAGCTTAAAGCAGCTGGCATTTCTTCTCTTGGATAAGTGAATGTCAGTGTACAGTCGTCTGCATATGCATGTGATTCTGGGATGAGATGAAGAAGGTCGTTGAAGTAGACATTCCATAACAATGGACCCAGCACGCTTCCTTGTGGAACACTTGCCCCAATAGGATGTCTTGCTGATTCCGTTCCATTGAGAACTACACTTTGAGATCTACCATGAAGGTAATCACTGAGGAGACATAGCGTAGAGCCTGCAATTCCCATTGCTTGAAGTTTTGCTAAGAGGCCCTGGTGCCACACCCTGTCGAAAGCGCCAGCAATGTCCAGTGCTACCACCCAGCTTACTTTGGATTCATCCAGTGCTGGTGCCACTTAGTGGAGAGTTTAACAACAGATCAGCAGCAGAGTAACCTTTCCTGAAGCCATATTGACGATCACAAAGTAGTGAGCGGTAGTCAAAAAACTGTCATTTGTCTTGAGATTATTGTCTCAAGGATCTTACCAGTGATTGACAGGAGTGACACTGGTCTGTAGTTGCTGATTTCTGCTCTGCTCTTCTTTTTGTGAACAGGGACTACATTTGCCTCTTTCCATAGAGAGGGCCATTTTACACTGTACTAGGCAGTGCTGAAGATGCGAGTTAGAGGTGCTGCTAGCTGGTCCTGCACATCTTCTACAACAATCTGGGCTCAACTTGTTTGGGCCCACAGCCTTTTCTTGGTCAAGCGAATTTAAGAAGGAAATGCACCTCCCCTGCTTTATTGTCACCACGGACAGTTTTATTGCACACAGTTCTTGCAGCCTAGCCAAGGAGGGTCCCTTGCTGGATCAGAACTTGCATTTTGGTAGCAAAGTGTTCAGCAAAGAGTCCGCCTTCTCTTGACTACTAGTAGAGGTGGTCCCATCCTGTCGATTTAGAGGTGGAATGAGTTTCATCAGGCAGATAACCTTGTCTGTCCTTGACCAGGGACCATCACGTTTTTGAGCCTACCCTACCTGATGCTAGCTTTCCTTTAGTGTCCACCCCCATTTAGCAATGGCCCACTTTTGAACGTCACCCATATGCCTACAGGCTTGTGTGTGCAGTTCCTGTATAGGTGGTAGGATGTCCTCTTATATCTTCGCCATGCTTTGTACTTAGCAGTAGCAGTCCTCTCTACAACGAAAGCCAAACCAAGGCTGATCTGTAGGCTTCGTCACATATTGCCGGTGAGGAATGTGTTCTTGTTGTAGATTAAGGGTGTGTCCAGTGAAGGCTTTCACTTGGTTTCAACATCCCTTAGAGAAGAGCATTCCAATCGGTGGTGGCGAGCTCAGAGCAAAGGGCAGGCCAATTACCTCTTTCCCATAGCCAGGCTGTGCGTGTGGACTCCTGACCTCGTTCTGTTGGGATCTTAAGTGTCGTAAAAAACAGCCTTGTGGTCAGACGATCCAACGTAGCCGAGGGGTTGACAAGTGACTATGCCTTCTGCCAGATCACTCACTACTGGGTCAAGGGAGGAGCCAGAGATATGAGTAGGGAAATCAACAAAGTTTCTCATGTCAAACACTGCAAGAAGGTCGTCAAAGTCCCTCTGTATAATGTGCTGGTTGAGATCACCAACAATTATAATATGTTGACAGTTGTGTTGTAGCAGAAGGGAGTCAATATTTTCCATTAGGAAGTTGATGGGGTCTGCATGTTGCCACTGAGGTCTGTACATTGCACATGCTAGTACAGAGGTACTATTGTTTATACAGAGATTGAAGAACATCATTTCAAGATGTGTAGGGGTGGCAACATCAATGTGCTGGGCGTGAACACTTTTAGAGAAGCACACAGCAACATCTCCTCCTTGCCCTTGCCTGTCTCTTCTCATCCATGAGGTGTAGCCAGCAATTCTTGCAAAATTTTCTGGAGTCCTGTCATCCAAAAATGTTTCAACAACAGCTATCATGTCGGGACGTCGAGTGTTCACAAAACTATGTGTGAGCTCTCTCTCTCTCTCTCTCTCTCTCTCTCTCTCTCTCTCTCTCTCTCTCTCTCTCTCTCTCTCTCTCTCTCTCTCTCTCTCTCTCTCTCTCTCTCTCTCTCTCTCTCTCTCTTCTCTCTTCTCTCTCCTCTCTCTCTTTCTCTCACCCTCTCTTCTCTTTATCACTTTCTCTTTCTCCTCACCATCACTCCACTCTAAATTTCAGCACTTAATGAGTTCCAGCACTCAAGTAAATCCCAGCACTTAATTCTCAGCATTTTAATTACTCTCAGAACTCAAGCAAATTTCAGCAATTTAGCATTCCTTAGCACTTTAATTAGCCTCAGCACATTACGCATATCAGCACCAGATTAGCTTCATCAATACGTAGTAACCTTTTTACATTATTTTGGGTAAAAAAATCTATATTAAAACGAGAGCTTGGTGCAGATATAATGCAGATTTGAAGTTATTTATATCTGCATTTGCATGAATTACGACACTCATTCATCTGTCAAATGTGACATTAAACAAGAAATATTATGCAAATGTTTAATCAGCTGCCACTTCATTAACACTGCTGTGTATTGTGTTAATTTGTCCAGGTTTTTATCTTCATAAATATTATATATGTATATATACATACTATATATATATATATATATATATATATATATATATATATATATATATATATATATATACATATATGTATAATATATATATATATATATATATATATAATATACATATATATGCAATAAGATCACAGTAAACAGGTGATTTCAGAATATGCAAAACAACCACTCTGAAAGAATAGAGAAATTCCAATTCCAAGAATTTCTCTATTCTTTCAGAGTGGTTGTTTTGTATATATATATATATATATATATATATATATATATATATATATATATATATATATATATATATATATATATATATATATATATATATATATATATATATATAATATATATATATATATATATATATATATATATATATATATATATATATATATATATATATATATATATATATATATATATATATATATACATATATATATATATATATATATATATATATATATTATATATATATATATATATATATATATATAAAGAAGGATGGAGGAATTCGGCCAATTGCAGTAGGCAACACGTTACGCCGCCTCGTATCCAAAGCTGCTGTCCGAAGTATTCGTGCACAGGCAGCCATGATGCTTCAACCAAACCAGCTTGGCTTTGGGGTCTCTCAAGGAAGTGAAGCAGCGGTTCATGCAACAAGGGCATATATCAACAACCTGCCTGAGGACAATGCAGTGGTAAAATTAGATTTCAAGAATGCGTTCAATCTCCTAAAAAGAGACGGGGTATTAGCAGCAGTACAAGAACATTTCCCTGGTCTTTTCCCCCTTTTGTTTAGCGGGGTATAGAAGGAATCAATGCTTCTTTTTGGGAGCTGAAATCACTCATCAGGGGGTCCAACAAGGAGATCCTCTTGCACCATTTCTTTTGTATTTGCAGTTGGGAAATCACGTCAGACTGACCGCGAGCAAAAATTTGGTTCCTGATGTGGCACACTAGCGGGTAAAAAAGGATCCCTCCTACTGACCTTACCAGGTAAGACAGGGGGGAAGGAAATGGGTCTCTCCTAAATCCATCCAATGGAAATCATCTCAGCAGTCAAAAATGATAAATGCGTGAGATCAAAACTACCGGGCAGCAGTCATTGCCCCCCCAAAAAGTGTCTTGCTAGGCCCACCTCTGGGAAGAAATGCCATTGACACAATTCTCAGGAAGAAATTGGAAGAGATAAGGAAAAGGAACAAGAATAGCAATTTGGAAACCCCCACGATCCCTTTCCCCTTCTCCAAAGTGTTTGGTCTCCCCGGTTGACTATTTCCTAAATGTGCACCTTATATGATAACCTATACTGCACGAATATGACGTATTCTAGGCGTTTTTTACGAAGTATTAAAACCTTACTCTAGAAGAGGGGCAGTGGAACCAAGCTACACTTCAGTCAGACTAGGGGGCATTGGTGTCCGCAAGTATAAAGATTGCGTTACCTGCTTTTTGCCCTTGTATTGAACCAGAGGCTTTGCAGCATTCCCCCTGAACATCTTGGGCAAGATTGGAGCCCAGGACCAAAAAATTCTTTGACGGAGCAATGTTGGGATAATCAAAAACGGGTCAGAAACCCAGACCTGCCCCCCCCAACAACTAAAAACAATCGCAGGGAGGGCCCAATAGTGGAAAATATAGCCTAACGTGCTTCGAGTGTGTCAGGAAGGATAGAGCCCCCCTGCTGGCAGTGAGAGCCCTCATGCTGGGGACTTTCTGTTTGGGTGTTTCCCCCCCTCCAGCCTTGGACACGCCCCGACCACGACCTCCGCATCGGGGGTTTCCCCTTTGATTGCCGCCCCCATTCTCCCGAACACAGGTGTATTTTGGAGTGAAACAGCAGACCGATTGGGTCCATGGGCTTGTGTGCCGTAAATCCGAGGGAAAGATTGAAGACGAGGGGGTTAATAACATTATCAAGAGGAGCCTCACAACAGTGGATGCCAGAGTAAGGGAGCCACCCCAATAGCAGATCTGTGGCGCCAGAAGCGTCCAGATGGTATCACCCTTAAGCCTGGGACAGTGGGGGGCAGGTGGTGTGGGACTATACATGTGATCTACCTTTGGGTGTACCCATCTCCCAAAAACCAAGGAAAGGAGGGGGGAGCTGCCAGTTTAGGGAGTCCAAAAGTCTAGAAAAAATGGGGAACTTGCCCATTTATATGTTGTTCCCATAGGTCAGAACCCTTTGGCTCATGGGGAAAGAGTGATTAATTTCCTTAAGGAGCTGGGGAAAAAAAATCATCAGGGAATGGGATCCAGGGCAGCTAGTTTTCTGTTCCAGCGGCTCAGCGCGGCTGTTCAAAGGGGTAATGCATGCTGCATTTTGGGCACACGCCCCAGCTCTGAGGAGCTGGATGAGATTTTCGCCTTATAATCGGTGATACACACGTAACAACATGTATATATATATATATATAATATATATATATATATATATATATATATATATATATATATATATATATATATATATATATATATATGATATATATATATATATGTATATATATATATATATATATATATATTATATATATATATATATATATATATATATAAAATTATATATATATATATATATATATTATATGCAAAAAAGATCACAGTAAACAGGTGATTTCAGAATATGCAAAACAACCACTCTGAAAGATAGAGAAATTCCAAGCGCTTTCGTGACTACTCACATTATCAAGGAACTATGAAAGTAAAGCATCCAAGGAAGCTATATAAGGGGTCTGGTCGGCACCTCACTATCAGATCCCACAACGGTTTAAACACGTGACGCGCGGCGAGCCAACTTGGAAAGGTCCTTGGCACAACTCACCCCAAAACTATTCTACCAAGAAAAAAGAAATTTTAAAGATTATTTGCCCAGTGTATTATTAATATTCTTCCCAAATTCTATTAATTATAAATGGATCTAATTTATATAAACCAAAGGAATATTCATATTATTGTCAAAACTGCTTTTTATGAAACAAGATTCAATTATATTCCTGTCGACCATGGACTTGCTTGATACTACTTTCTCAACTTTTGAAAATCAATTGGATGGTTAAAATCTCTTACATGAATAAATAGAGCATTGGAATCTTGTCCAGTTCTAATGCTATATTTATGTTGTTTTAATCTTAGTTCGAGATTTTTACCAGTTTGACCGTAATAAACTTTATCGCAAATTTTACAAGGAATCTTATAGACACATCCATCAGCTTTTTGGGGGGGAAATTCTTTATCAAAAGTTTTTTTACTGTATCGAGATTTTTGAATACAACTTTAATATTAAAAGTCTTAAGAAGAGAAGGCATATCAACCAAGTTTTCATGGTAAGGGGAGAACCAACATATTTTTATTTGAATAAGGTGGTTGTCCCTTTTTGGATTGTAAAAAGTATTTCTGGCAACTTTAAAAGATTTATCAATTACATTTCTTGGGTACTTTAAATCATTACCTATTTCATAAATTTTGGATATTTCCTCATCTATGAACTCAGGGACTACAAATTCGTAAAGCTCTCAGAAACATTGATGAGAAAACAGACAGTTTGACTCTATCTTGATGCGAGGAATAATAGTGGACATAGGAACAGTTATTAGTAGGTTTTCTGTAAATTTTAAATTTGAATATTATTACCCTTAATAATTAAAACATCTAGAAAAGGCAATGAGTTATTTTCTTCAAACTCAACAGTAAAGTTTATTGAATGGGCTAAGCTATTTAATTTTCCAAGGAAATGGTGTATATCTACATTTTTGGGCATAAGACACAAAATATCATCAACATATCTGAACCATTTTGCTCTATTAGGGAGGATTGTGTTAAGTAACCTTGTTTCAAAAAATTCCATGTATAGGTTACTAAGAACAGGTGAAAGAGGATTTCCCATTGCCATACCAAACTTCTGAGTGTAAAATTTATCATTAAATACAAATTTTGCATCAACAATGCAAAGTTTAATAAGTTTAATGATAGTAGGAACTGGCAATGGTAATCATAGTTAACAAGTTCTTCAGATAAGAAAACTTAATAAATCATCAACAGGAACTTTCGTAAACAAGGAAGTAACATCAAAACTAACCATGTTAAAATCATTTAGGTCAGTCAAGGAGCTTAATTTATCAACCAAGTCTATGTTGTTTTTAACATTAAAGTTAGAAATTTTGCCAACAATAGGGCTCAAAATATCAACAAGCCATTTGGATAATTTATATGAAACTGACCCTATGGAGCTAATAATTGGTCTGACTGGATTCCCTGGTTTGTGTTTTTTTATTAGTCCATACATGTAAGGCAAAGATGGATTAGTGGAAGTAAATTGTTTGACTAATTCATCTTTGCCTTTCAGTAAAGTTTTATTGTTTTATTGAAATTGCTGTTAACGGTTTCTAGGGGATTTTTCCTAAGTTTAGAATAGGTTTCAGTATCATCTAAGAGATTATTCATTTTTTCTTGGTAATCATTTTCTTTCATAATTACTATTGCATTTATTTTGTCTGCTTTAGTTAAGGCGCAAATTTTTATTGTTATTAAGTGTATCATAAGACTTAAAGAATCTTTGAGGGCAATTGGGAATGTTTGGTTTTAACATAGAGCTATATACCATTCCTTTACTAATATTAATTTCATCAGAGGATAAATCAGAAAATTTTTCAAAGTTACAAAAGGCTTTTGCAATTTCAACATTATTAAGTTTTTTTGAAGTTGCAAAACTTAAGCCAAAACCTAGAGCAGCAGTTGTATGTTTGTCTAAAATTTCATCTGATAAGTTAATTACAAAATTGTTATTAGCATGCTTTGTCCAATCACTATTTTCAATTAAAATGTCTAATTTTCTTTGTAGTTTGCTCTTGAGTTCATTACAAATTCTTCTGAGTTTATTATAGCAATGATCCAACATACTGTGTTTCCATTCTGATGGAATGGCCTGATTAAAAGAGTATTTTTTATTTCTCAATATTTTGAATGCTTCCTTCTCCTGTATTTTAGTTATTTCAATATGTTTCTGAAGAATAATTCTCATAAAATCATCAAAAGGACGATCTCTCATGTCAAGGAGTCTATTGGGTAAAAGAGACTTGGGCAGAACTTGTTCATTTAAACAATTTTTTAAGAAATTAAGTCGAATTTTTAACTTGTGGGACTTGATCAGTGCAGAAGAAAACTGTGAAACAAAAGATATATGATTAGGAAAGCTTATCTTATTGCATTAATGGATACCACACGACTCTTCAGAATGTTCTCGATAAGCTTTCCTAATCATATATCTTTTGTTTCACAGTTTTCTTCTGCACTGATCAAGTCCCACAAGTTAAAAATTCGACTTAATTTCTTAAAAAATTGTTTAAATGAACAAGTTCTGACCAAGTCTCTTTTACCCAATAGACTCCTTTACATGAGAGATCGTCCTTTTGATGATTTTATGAGAATTATTCTTCAGAAACATATTGAAATAACTAAAATACAGGAGAAGGAAGCATTCAAAATATTGAGAAATAAAAAAATACCTTCTCCTGAATCCTTCCTTCTCCTGTATTTTTAATCAGGCCATTCCATCAGAATGGAAACACAGTATGTTGGATCATTGCTATAATAAACTCAGAAGAATTTGTAATGAACTCAAGAGCAAACTACAAAGAAAATTAGACATTTTAATTGAAAATAGTGATTGGACAAAGCATGCTAATAACAATTTTGTAATTAACTTATCAGATGAAATTTTAGACAAACATACAACTGCTGCTCTAGGTTTTGGCTTAAGTTTTGCAACTTCAAAAAAACTTAATAATGTTGAAATTGCAAAAGCCTTTTGTAACTTTGAAAAATTTTCTGATTTATCCTCTGATGAAATTAATATTAGTAAAGGAATGGTATATAGCTCTATGTTAAAACCAAACATTCCCAATTGCCCTCAAAGATTCTTTAAGTCTTATGATACACTTAATAACAATAAAAATTTGCGCCTTACTAAAGCAGACAAAATAAATGCAATAGTAATTATGAAAGAAAATGATTACCAAGAAAAATGAATAATCTCTTAGATGATACTGAAACCTATTCTAAACTTAGGAAAATCCCCTAGAAAACCGTTAACAGCAATTTCATAAAACAATAAAATTCTACTGAAAGGCAAAGATGAATTAGTCAAACAATTTACTTCCACTAATCCATCTTTGCCTTACATGTATGGACTAATAAAAAACACACAAAACCAGGGAATCCAGTCAGACCAATTTTTTAGCTCCATAGGGTCAGTTTCATATAAATTATCCAAAATGGCTTGTTGATATTTTGAGCCCTATTGTTGGCAAATTTCTAACTTTAATGTTAAAAAACAACATAGACTTGGTTGATAAATTAAGCTCTTGACTGACCTAAATGATTTTAACATGGTTAGTTTTGATGTTACTTCCTTGTTTACGAAAGTTTGTTGTGATTTTATTAAGTTTCTTATCTGAAGACTTGTTAACTATGATTTACCATTGCCAGTTCCTACTATCATTAAACTTATTAAACTTTGCATTGTTTTATGCAAATTTTGTATTTAATGATAAATTTTACACTCAGAAGTTTTGGTATTGGCAATGGGAAATCCTCTTTCACCTGTTCTTAGTAACCTATACATGGGAATTTTTTAAACAAGGTTACTTAACACAATCCTCCCTAATAGAGCAAAAAAAGGTTCAGATATGTTGATGATATTTTGTGTCTTATGCCAAAAATGTAGATATACACCATTTCCTTGGAAAATTAAATAGCTTAGCCCATTCAATAAACTTTTTCTGTTGAGTTTGAAGAAAATAACTCATTGCCTTTTCTAGATGTTTTAATTATTAAGGGTAATAATGAATTCAAATTTAAAATTTACAGAAAACCTACTAATAACTGTTCCTATGTCCACTATTATTCCTCGCATCAAAATAGAGTCAAACTGTCTGTTTTCTCATCAATGTTTCTGAGAGCTTTACGAATTTGTAGTCCTGAGTTCATAGATGAGGAAATATCCAAAATTTATGAAATAGGTAATGATTTAAAGTACCAAGAAATGTATTGATAAATCTTTTAAAGTTGCCAGAAATACTTTTTACAATCCAAAAAGGGACAACCCGCCTTATTCAAATAAAAATATGTTGGTTCTCCCTTACCATGAAAACTTGGTTGATATGCCTTCTCTTCTTAAGACTTTTAATATTAAAGTTGTATTCAAAAATCTCGATACAGTAAAAAAACTTTTGATAAAGAATTCCCCCAAAATGCTGATGGATGTGTCTATAAGATTCCTTGTAAAATTTGCGATAAAGTTTATTACGGTCAAACTGGTAAAATCTCGAACTAAGATTAAAAACAACATAAATATAGCATTAGAACTGGACAAGATTCCAATGCTCTATTTATTCATGTAAGAGATTTTAAACCATCCAATTGATTTTCAAAAAGTTGAGAAAGTAGTATCAAGCAAGTCCATGGTCGACAGGAATATAATTGAATCTTGTTTCATAAAAAGCAGTTTTGACAATAATATGAATATTTCCTTTGGTTTATATAAATTAGATCCATTTATAATTAATAGAATTTGGGAAGAATTTAATAATACACTGGACAAATAATCTTTAAAATTTCTTATTTCTTGGGTAGAATAGTTTGTGGGGTGAGTTGTGCCAAGGACCTTTCCAAGTTGGCTCGCCGCGCGTCACGTGTTTAAACGTTGTGGGATCTGATAGTGAGGTGCCGACCAGACCCCTTATATAGCTTCCTTGGATGCTTTACTTTCATAGTTCCTTGATAATGTGAGTAGTCACGAAAGCGCTTGGAATTTCTCTATTCTTTCAGAGTGGTTGTTTTTGCATATATATTATATATAATATATATATATATAAATTTATATATATATTATATATATATATATATATATATATATATATATATATATATATATTATATATATATATATATATATATGCCACCTTTATATCAACAATGTATCTCTTAAATCTTCTGTGCCATATTATGTAATAATATATATATATATTATATATATATATATATATATATATATATTATATAATATATATATATATATATATATATATATATATATATATATATATATATATATATATATATATGACGTGCTGAATAGGTAAAACTTGCGATTTTAGAATAAATAGCAATGCTCTTCTTGCCGAATAAGGTAAGCGAAAATTTTTGTATGCAAAAATTTCGCAACAATCATTCTGAACCTAAAGAAAAAAATGTATCTAATTATGTTTGTTTATATATATATATATATATATATTTTTTTTTTTTTTTTTTTTTTTTTTTTTTTTTTTTTTTCAACAAGTTGGCCGTCTCCCACCGAGGCAGGGTGACCCAAAAAAGAAAGAAAATCCCAAAAAGAAAATACTTTCATCATCATTCAACACTTTCACCACACTCACACATTATCACTGTTTTTGCAGAGGTGCTCAGAATACAACAGTTTAGAAGTATATACGTATAAAGATACACAACATATCCCTCAAACTGCCAATATATATATATATATAATATATATATATATATATATATATATATAATATATATATATATATATATATATATATAATATAATATATATATTTATATATATATATGTTATTAACGCATTTGCCGTCTCCTACCAAGGCCGGTTGACCCAAAGAAGATGAAATACTTTCATTAACAGTCACTCTACCACTGTCTTGTCAGAGAAGCGCCTCCACTACAGACAAAACACTACAACATCAACACCTCTCCTTCAGAGTGCAGGCGTTGTGGTTCCCACCTCTAGGACTCAAGTCCGGTCTGCCGGTTTCCCTGAATCACTTCATAAATGTTACTTTGCTCACACTCCAACAGCACGTCAAACCATAAAAATTATTTGTCTCTGTAAACTTATAATTTCATAAAATGAGGTTTCAAAACGTAATAGTATATATTTTAATGATAGGAGCTCTCGGACTAGATCTTCCCACCTCACAGTCGTTGGTTGTGCGATACTGAAAAAGCCTCGCATTCCTGAAGTCTCCAAATCAAATCTCAGTACTCCATACACACACACCCACAAGCAATGCGTTCATGTTTAAGAAAAAATTAGCTGGATAAAAGTTTAATAGACTTGGCTAACGAGTCTGCAGCTTTGATGATAATGAGCACCAACTTAACCAGCTCGCACACACACACCAACTTCACTTTCTTTATCCTTCAGCAAGACCAATTTGGCTCTAGATGACATTTTTCACGCGTATTCTTCACGCATTATAAATGTGTTGCCAGAATTACCAGTAACTAATACGATTATCAAACATAAAGGTGTTGATGGGTTGGTTAATGAGATCTATCAGGGTCTGTAAGGCTGCAAGTCACTTGTACACCACAAGTAAACTATATCTTAATCTTAAAAATAAATTTAAAAGTTTCACGGTAAATACATCGTGAGACATGCTATTGTAGGTGTATATATCCAGTGATTTTAGCATTTAAAACAATAATATTATTGTAAAAGTTTAAATATATTTTTTAAAAATAGTATTTCTGGTAGAATATTATATTTCTATTGCACTAGTGAAACTGTTTTATTAAATACTAGAAATGGAGCACCACTCTGGGTTTAGCAACATGAATAAGGAAAAATTGTGTAGACTCGTAGTTTTGACCTACATACCATTACAACCTAACTGTTATCAATAGCACATTACTACACGAGCATTCAAGGAACAGTAACTAGAAATAAAACCGAGTTTATTTTAACATTAGCTAGAAGCCAGTGTTAAAATTCATGCTTTTCACAGCATTCATTTGCGCTAAAGGTGGTAAACTATCATGCTGTACGTTTGTATGACCATAAACTGATAAAAATAATTGTAATATTTCCCTAGCTGTATATTTATATATTCCAAAATAGACACTCGGCACACACACACATATGCTTTTCCTATACTTACCAACAAATAAAACTTCTGCAGAGTCCTCTATGTTACTAAAAGCGTATCGAGCATCATACAAGTTATATACTTCTGCCATTACTGAGAATGATTACTTTTAGCTCATTTTCCATTAAAAAAAATTTTATGCCTCTAGATCTAGCACATGTATGTAATGCAGCATGAGAATTGTAGTGAGATTTATGGAATATTGTAATATATATCTTGTGAACACGAGTAAGCATAAATGTAGGTACTAGTTGAGCACTATGAGTAAGCATAAATGTAGGTACTAGTTGAGTACTATGAGTAAGCAGAAATGTAGGTACTAGTTGAGTACTACGAGTAAGCAGAAATGTAGGTACTAGTTGAGTACTTTGTTCCTGGTTTTATGTAGCTATCTGACTACTGTGATGTGGTATTATATAGATATATGTGTATTATGTCTGCGTGATTGTTAAGTAATATAGTTGCTATGTGATATTGTTTAGTGATGTGTGCACCACACTAGTGCTAGTGTGTAGTCATATTGAAATTACATTCATATACAGTGCTGGGATAAATGAAGAGTATAGTGCATAGGAGAGCATTGTAGTCTTCAGAACACTACGACTACAACCAGCATTGAGGGGGAATTTAAGTAACTATACGTTAAGATGCAGTGTTTATTCAAGATCTATTCAAGATTGATGGACTGAACACATCGACTCAAGGTTGAGGGACTGATTACCTCATTCTCCTCCTGTTCTTCAAGTTTCTCCTACGTATGGACTGATGAAGCCACTGTATGGCGAAACGTTTCCTCAATAAAGATACCCAAGAGTTGCATATGTGTCTAATTTATCAACTATACGTTAAGTTCTTACTAAGACAACGTTTCGCTCACAGAAGAATTTTTAATAGAAATAACTTAAAAAACATTCTTTCAGTGAAATGTGTTTTATTACCCTCCTTGAAGCAGCAGTCATGTGATTATTTACACACAGGCATGGTGTAGTTATTTGAACACTCTGGTAGTGTACCAAAACACTCCTATTCATTTTACTAATTTTACTACGGCGGCATACTCAACATTCTAGTATGCTAATGCAACACCATATTATATTAATGTCACTGCATTAATAGAATATTAGTAGCAGCGTGGTCAGTGTTTGGGGGCTAATCGATAATGCATCTATTTGTTAATGTGAGGAGAATGTCACCACACTAATGTTGGTGTTGTGGTATGAAGCTTGGATAATGAGAGAATGAAAGTCTTGTGACGGATGTACATTATTTTCATTATTATAATCAAGGGGGAGGCGCCAAACCAGCAGGATTATACAGCGTTTGTGGGGGAGATGGAAGGTATTCAGGCTTAATTCATCAGCATCAAGGAACCTTCCTTGAGGGGAACGGACGTGTAGTGAAAGAAGGAGGAGGAATAGAGGGTTATAGCAGTGTACCTTTTCAACTGACGCTAGTTAATGACTTGACAGTCACTTAGAATACCGGATAGCAGGAATAGTGTTAACTTGTTGATGTCAGGATAGTGTTAACAAATTTATGAAGTGGGTCTCGAGCAAGCACAGTGTTAACGACACAAGATTTGAACTTCTCAGTCATGGAAGTGCAGGAACAACTAATTAACCTGCCGAGTTAGACGGAAAGGTTCATCTAAAAGAACAAAATATCCCAGAAGGGGA
>NC_069476.1:14674698-14677198 GCF_026875155.1 Cherax quadricarinatus
AAATGTGTCAAACTTTGTGTTAAAACAAAAATGAATATTAATAGCTATCGGTTGTGACTGATTCATAGTTAATACTATCAAATCTTGTAAAAAATAACAGTGTGTAAATAATTAAAAAGAACGTGAAATAAAGAAACAAAAGTAATCAGACTTTCACCTTTCTTTTTTTTTTAAGCACCGAACAGTGGAGTCACAGAGGTTTAATATCTTCTTCAATCTCCTGGTAGGCTGCTACACCTCTCTCTAAGAGATATACTCCTCCAGGTGAATACAAATTAAAAAACGTACAATTTTCCATGAATGTATTCTTCTTAAAAAAAATGAGAACAATGTCGAAGTTGCAACAGGTTCTACTGCTGTCTGTGTCATTCAGCAGTTCTTCATAATCTTGTGTCATGCTAGTTAGCCTAACACGGGGAGTTTTATTTCTGGGAAAAAATCATTTTGTTTACAAAATACGTGGAACTATATACAGCAAACAAAACTCGTAAATTGCTTAAAAGCGTTGTCGTGATGCATAATTCATATTTTCGTCAACTTGCGGAAGTCTCCCAAATTCTGACTGCAACAAAAATACAAGGTTATTATTATTACATATATATATATATATATATATATTATATATATATATATATATATATATATATATATATATATATATATATATATATATATATATATAATATATATATATATATTTATATATATATATATATAATATATATATATATATATATATATATATATATATATATATTATATATATATATATATATATATATATATATATATATATATAAAGCAAAATGTGACTCGAAGTCATTCTGATTCGTCAAGAGAAAAGGTTAGAATTTTTTATTGTGTTATCATTTCACCCAACAGTTGGCGAAACGTTGGCTTCCATCTACTATCTAGGCTTCATCTGTTTACGTGTCTTTGATTTACATAACATATACGTTGCTACCTTGGAAAGGAAAAAATCTGCAGAAACTGCAGTGGATAACAGTAAATAGTGAGATTAAGTGAAATATAATCATTTCTTAACTGAAACACGCCGCAGTAATTCCCTTTAAGTCTTTTATGAGAGAAATATTCACCCGGGACACATACTAATATTCTGAGCTCTTGTTAACTCTAAACTACTGTTGTAAACTTCTCGTCTTTATCAAAATATTTGTAAGTCAACAAATAATTTATGTACGTAATTACGAGTGCAAATTAGATGAGTTTACGTTTAGCTCACAAGCAGAAAATATTAAACAAGAGTGTGTCTCTCTGTTTGCTAAAGTCAGTTTACTTAGCAGTCAGGTAGTGACTAGTTTATAGGTTAGGCTAGGTTAGGTTAGGTTAGGTTAGGTTAGGTTAGGTTAGGTTACTTTAGGTTAGGTTACGTTACGTTAGGTTAGGTTGGGTTAGGTAAGGTTAGGCTATGTTAGGTTAGGCTAGGTTAGGCAAGGTTAGGTTAGGTTAGATTAGGTTAGGTTAGGTTAGGTAAGGTTAGGTTAGGTTAGGTTAGGTTACGTTAGGTTAGGTTAATTTAGCTTAGGTTAGGTTAGGTAAGGTTAGGTTACTTTAGGTTAGGTTAGGTTAAGTTAGGTTAGGTTAAGTTAGGTTAGGTTAGGTTAGGTAAGGTTAGGTTAGGTTAGGTTAGGTTAGGTTAGGTTAGGTAAAGTTAGGTTAGGTTTGGTTAGGTTAGGTTAGGTTAGGTTAGGTTAGGTTAAGTTAGGTTAGGTTAGATTAGGTTAGGTTAGCTTAAGTAAGGTGAGGTTAGGATAGGCTAGCTTAGGTTAAGTTGTGTTAAGTTAGCTTAAGTTTGGTTAGGCTAGGTTATGGTAGGTTAGGTTAGTTTAGCTTAGCTTAGCTTAGGTTAGGTTAGGTTAAGTTAGGTTAGGATAGGTTAGGTTAGGTTAGGTTAGGTTAGGTTAAGTAAGATTAGGTTAGTTTAGGTTAGCTTAGGTTAAGTTACGTTAGGTTAGCTTAAGTTTGGTTAGGCTAGGCTATGTTAGGTTAGGTTAGGTAAGCTTAGGTTAGGTTAGGTTAGGTTAGGTTAGGTTAGGTTAGGTTAGGTTAGGTTAGGTTAGGTTAGGTCAGGTTAGGATAGGTTAGGTTAGGTTAGGTTAGCTTAAGTTAGGTTAGCCTAGCTTAAGTTAGGTTAGCTTAGCTTAAGTTAGGTTAAATAACCCTATAATAGCTTATATTTAACCTCATCTAGGCAAACTGAAACCAACGAACGTGGCATGTTAGGCAGCACTGCTCAATACATGTTTACGTTTGGTCATCCAGCTGACTCCAAAATTTCCTGGACCAAACATGAATATTTTAAATGTGAATTTAACCATTGTGTTAAATTTACAAACTGTGTAATAATTAACAGGGAGTGACCCATCTACCTAATACAAAGAGACTGTTTGTATACTTAGTAACTAATTCTGTATTGTCGTGGACCATAACATTAATTCGGTCGTGGGCACTTAACACAATTTTTTTCCCCCCCCAAGTG
>NC_069476.1:14679698-14682198 GCF_026875155.1 Cherax quadricarinatus
CATCGTTCTAAGGGTTACCAGAAAAGAAACAAGGAAATATCTCTCTCTGTCTTATGCAAAATAACCACAGGGGGAGTTGAATGATAGCTCTAGGCCTTTTGCTTCGAAATCAATACATCATCAAGGGCTTGCAATGTTGCAGATTATGTGTTGAGTGCAACAAGAATGACCTAGAGGTATCATTCCACTCTCCCTGTGGTTGTTTTGCATCTTGTATCGCTTGTTCGTGAGTATTGCATATCTATCTGATATAGAAATATTTTCTGTCCTCTTCATAAAAACAAATTAAAACGAAAGAAATGTGTCATTATTTGTGATATACGTTCTCTTCGTTACTTTAATATGCACGACGCATGTTTTAGCAGTATATGTTGTTGTTTTCGAACCAGAACTTGTGCAATTGGCTTACGAAGCAACTATTTTTTAATCAAATAGGCTAAGCACATGTTTATTTTGCTAGATTTCAGCGATAATCAGTATGAACATCGCTATATTAAAATATAGGAGTGCTTTAAAGAGCTTGTTTTGTTCGTGTTGGTGAGGTGAATGGTAGCTGCCTCAAGGCATTTCAGTTTTGCCTTGTCATTTTCATGTGTGAGAGAAGATGACCAACATGGAGAAGAGGAAATGATGAGATGATTCCATGAATGTAAGCGATAAGGCCAAGCGAAAGTGAGTCAAAATAACAGAGCAGAGTATGAGCACATCGTAAGACAATAACAGAACAGTGTGAGCCCAACCTCATTCATAACACCTGTGCAGAATGTGCACACATACTCAAACACAAAAACACGTGTGTGTTTGTGTGTCAACACGTCGCCAGACTTATGCAAATATTGAAAGTTCTCGCTACATCGCTGAAGGAACAATCAACTCAGCAGTTTCTTTTCAGTGCCGCTGGAGTGAACGAGTGACAAGTGCGCATTATTGAGGTGCCAACTTTTACAGCTCATGGCACCTTCTTACACCTGCCCGCCCGAACACAATAGCAGCGAAGCCAGGGAAAGCTTCTCACCAAGGCAGAATCTCCCAGAAAATTAAAAAAAAAGGCACACATTTGCCATCACTCGATCAGATGTAATGATTTACTGACGACTTACTGAACAAGTCTACATAACTGGTTTGCCTGGATAAATGGATATTATCTTTATGAGAACACACAGTTGCAAAAAAAAAAAAAAAAAAAAAAAAAAAAAAAACCCCTACTATGGGAACAAAATTTCACTTCGTTTAGAGCTTTAACAATTAATTGACTTGATAAAGCTCTGCAAAGAATGAAACGATGTCACATAAAAAAATTGTTCATATCCAGTTTCTTTTCTTCATTACAGTCTACAGAACACCCTTGACTTCAGATATTTTCCTGCTACAAATAAAAGTCAAATCCCATTTATTTCGATTAACACTCTCTCGCAGACATATATTTAGGATGATTCACCCTCTACCACTCAATACCTTCTTCACACTCTTCCTCTAACCATCTTAATCATCTTACCTCGCTCAGTTTTTTCTAAATCATCAAACAACATCAATGACCCTCTACAGTTCTTTGAATTATTTCTTCCTTGCCATTGTTATTTTATTTATACTTCCATATTAAATATTTCCGTTGATGCATGTTATAAGTGATGATTTTTTATGGACGTAGGGTAACCTAACTTACCCTGACCTAACCTAACCTAACCTAACCTAACCCTAACCTAACCTAACCCAATCTCACCTAACCTAACCTACCCTGGCCTAACCCAACCTAACCTAACCTCACCTAACCAACCCTACCCTGATCTAACTTAACACAACCTCACCTAACCTAAACTACCCTGACCTATCCTAACCTAACCCAACCTCACCTAACCTAATGTGAGAAATCTAGATAGATGGTTATGAGAGTTAAGAGGTTGGCCAGCATCCTCTTGGCTGCAGCTGTCAAAGACCATCCATCACACCTATACAAATTCTATAATTTTTTCCACAAATATTTCAGTGTTTCTGCATGTGTCTTTCCTTTACCATTGTCGGTAGTAAGCTATTTGCATCCATTACTAGAATAAATAAGATATACATAAGAAAATGGAACTGACGAGACTAAAGTACTTGGATTCTGCTCTATCATCTCAAAATAAATGGCAGACATTATATCTAGACTTTAAATTATTTTCACAAAAATTACATCTTTGTGTCCAAATCTGAATGTCATGGTAATGTTCTCATTTCGTTCTGCCTTTTCATCAAAAATCGTTTACGGACAATATTATTTTAAAGGCATACAATTTTAAACTCTTCCACACAAATGTATACAAAGCCATGTTGCTTTAAAACATGAACATGACTCATGTCAGGTTACATTCCCTGAGGAATACATAACCAACACTGACAATAACACATCACAACATATAATACGTAGCGGACCAGCCCAATAACACAACCTGACATGCAGTCCTGACAAACTGCTGACTCAGTCATCACCCGTGGCCTGATCTACCTCGCTGTCAGGATAGAA
>NC_069476.1:14687198-14722198 GCF_026875155.1 Cherax quadricarinatus
GGGAGTGACACGAAAAAACACACCATCCAGCTTTGGAAGCATAAACATCATCTTAATGCTTTAATTTATTGTGCTGAGAGCTTCGGTTTCGTTTTAACATTATAGAGCAAGTAAAACTATAATTACTTATGTAAGGTTTTACTAAAATATTTCCCTATAATAATTTAGGTCATGTTCTCCTATATTATATCTCGTCCTTTATTTCAGTACTGAAATAAACATGTTTACAACAAAAATTTTTATTTTTTTTTTTTTGCTATTTCAGCTGATGTTATTTTCTTAACATTCATATAAGGATTACTTGAGATAATTTTGTTAAATACAATTTTAATTTTCATTTAGAACAAGCGAAGAGAAAGATAATGTTTGATAATTTAAAACAATAATCTCAATTATTTTAATTCTTGATGTCAGTTGTATTTCGTGATGGTAATTTATTTTTTTTATTTCAGTAACAACCATCAATAAAAACCATTAAGTTATGGAAGTAAATTTGTGCAAAATGTATATATCATTTAAATGATAGTGCTAATATTTATATTTTCCGTTGCATTTACAGGCTAGGAGCTGTTATCCTACCTCACCTCATTTACAGGTTAGGAGCTGTTATCCTACCTCACCTCATTTACAGGTTAGGAGCTGTTATCCTACCTCACCTCATTTACAGGCTAGGAGCTGTTATGCTACCTCACCTCATTTACAGGTTAGGAGCTGTTATCCTACCTCACCTCATTTACAGGCTAGGAGCTGTTATCCTACCTCACCTCATTTACAGGCTAGGAGCTGTTATCCTACCTCACCTCATTTACAGGCTAGGAGCTGTTATCCTACCTCACCTCATTTACAGGCTAGGAGCTGTTATCCTACCTCACCTCATTTACAGGTTAGGAGCTGCTATCCTTCTTCAGCTCATTTAAAGGCTAGAAGCTGTTATCTTACCTTATCTCACTTAAATTTTACTACCATCCCCAGGATGCCACCAATAGCGAATGGCTATCACCTGCTTACTGTTAGGTGAACATGGACAAAGGAGTAATGAGATGAACACTACGATACCTACTTGCTGCTATGTAAATATGGACAAAGGTGTAAAATGGCTAACACCCAGGTAACTACTTACTGCTAAGTGAATATGGGCAACAGGTGTAAGAAGATGAACTCAAAGGAACCTACTTACAACTAGGTGAACATGAACAAAGGTTGAAGAATAGTAACACCCAGGTACCAATTAACACCCAGGTACCAATTGACACCCAGGTACCAATTAACACCCAGGTACCAATTAACACCCAGGTACCAATTAACACCCTGGTACCAATTAACACCCAGGTATCTACTTACTACTAGACAGGCTTAAGACTATTAGCATCCAGGTACCTACTTACTGCTAGGTAAACATAGACTACAGGTGTAAGGAAACGAGTTCAATGTTCCTACTCGAGCCGGAATCGAAGCGGACCCCTTAATTTTGCAACTGCCAAGTTTATTCAGTTGCAAGGCAACAGGATATCGCTCCAAACGTGGTGTTATTGAGCGAACCGACACGTAATTGGCGACAAACTAGAACAATGCCGTCATTACGGATCTCACAACATTTACTGTTTCCAAAGGTGTTCTATTAATTATAACTGGATATATGGTGGTGGAGCAAATTGGATATCAATGTCATGTGCCAATTAAGAACATTTTTCACTCCCAGAGTACGTGAAAACGCTGCAATATTGTTCACTTTTTTTTAATTTCCACTGAGAAGAGTGAATTAACAACGCCATGTGAATGAAGGATAGTCAAGTTTGATCCATGAGCGAGGAGAGTAGTTCCAGTTCCTCGGGTTAGGAGCCAACCATCGACATCTTAGTTCCGTATAGATAAGTAAAAACTTTATGATTTTTTCTTTGATTCTTTTGTAACCTTAATTTCTAAGTCTCATTTAGCTTTTCATAATAATAATAATAATAATAATAATAATAATAATAATAATAATAATAATAATAATAATAATAATAATAATAATAATAATAATAATAAATAATAATAATAATATAATAATAATAATAATAATAATAATAATAATAATAATAATAATAATAATAATAATAATAATAACAATAATAATAATAATAATAATAATAATAATAATTTTTTCTGTGATTCCTTTGTAACCTTAATTTCTAAGTCTCATTTAACTTTTAATAATAATAATAATAATAATAATAATAATAATAATAATAACAATAATAATAATGATAATAATAATAATAACAATAATAACAATAATAATAATAATAATAATAATAATAATAATAATAATAATAATAATAATAATAATAATAATAATAATATAATAATAATAATAATAATAATAATAATAATAATAATAATAATAATAATAATAATAATAATAATAATAATAGTAATATACCCCAGCCTCCTCGCACATGCCAAGCACACCATTTCAGACTTCAGCATATCTCAATATTTTTCAGACCTACTTTTTAAACCTACCCAGGGTGTTAGCTTCGCTCACTAGATAGCTAACAGACTAATTTACCCATATTTCTTATATAATTAAATTAATCAAAAGCATAATGGACCGGTAGCATAACACAATATTTAAGAAGACAACTTGCCAACCATCCCAAAATTCGTTATATTTGAGGCTCACAAAAGGGCATGCTAATTTATACAAAATTTCAATGGTAATCCAGAGTCATGAGAAAACGTAAAATGTAAACATACGAGACAAAATGCGTGAAGCGGAGGTAAACACGGAAGGTACACATCAAATATTAAAGATAAATACAACATATGAACTGCTGACACTGTCCAATAGACGGGGTGTTTTCACACGTCTAATAATTCACTCCATTGGAACCATAAAACTTCTCTTCAGAGAAATGTTTCGTAAATTAATGTCTTAGTGTTCGTTATGGTTAGATCTTTGTTTACCCAGTATATATGGATGTATTTGAACAATATTGCTGCAGGATATGTATATTTTTTTTATTCACTGTTTCACTGGAATACTCGAAACTGGAATATACCAAGCAAATGAATAATTATATATTATAACAATTATAATAATTATATGATGAATATATATGATTTTTATATTATATATATATATATATATATATATATAATATATATATATATATATATATATATATATATATATATATATATATATATATATATATATCTTTGCTGATGACGCTGTGCTCTTGGGAGATTCTGAAGAGAAGTTGCAGAGATTGGTAGATGAATTTGGTAGGGTATGCAAAAGAAGAAAATTAAAAGTGAATACAGGAAAGAGTAAGGTTATGAGGATAACAAAAAGATTAGGTGATGAAAGATTGGATATCAGATTGGAGGGAGAGAGTAGGGAGGAGGTGAATGTATTCAGATATTTGGGAGTGGACGTGTCAGCGGATGGGTCTATGAAAGATGAGGTGAATCATAGAATTGATGAGGGGAAAAGGGTGAGTGGTGCACTTAGGAGTCTGTGGAGACAAAGAACTTTGAACATTAAAATGGTATAAAATACCGACAGATTGTTAGGTAAGACACATATGCAACAGTTAGGTATCTTTATTTCGAAACGTTTCGCCTACACAGTAGGCTTCTTCAGTCGAGTACAGAAAAGTAGATAGAAGCAGAAGAGACTTGAAGACGATGTAATCAGTCCAACACCCTTAAAGTTTTGAGGTGGTCAGTCCCTCAGTCTGGAGAAGAGCATTGTTCCATAGTCTGAAACAATATGGAGTTGAAGTGACAGAATGGAGCCTTATATAGCGCCAGGAGGTGAGACGTAGGTCACTAGTAGAACGCAGATGTTGGGAGGTCAGGTCCCTCTCAAATCCAGCCGTTCTCACTAGTAGAGGTTGTCGAAGTTGATTTCAGGTCTGTACCAAGATACCCTTGTGTTGCAGTGTCTGACAGATTGAACATTAAAATGGTATAAAATACCGACAGATTGTTAGGTAAGACACATATGCAACAGTTAGGTATCTTTATTTCGAAACGTTTCGCCTACACAGTAGGCTTCTTCAGTCGAGTACCTCAAAACTTTAAGGGTGATGGACTGATTACATCGTCTTCTAGTCTCTTCTGCTTCTATCAACTTTTCTGTACTCGACTGAAGAAGCCTACTGTGTAGGCGAAACCTTTCGAAATGAAGATACCTAACTGTTGCATATGTGTCTTACCTAACAATCTGTCGGTATTTTATACCATTTTAATGTTCAATCTGTCAGACACTGCAACAGACCTGAAATCAACTTCGACTACCTCTACTAGTGAGAACGGCTGGATTTGAGAGGGACCTGACCTCCCAACATCTGCGTTCTACTAGTGACCTACGTCTCACCTCCTGGCGCTGTATAAGGCTCCATCCTGTCACTTCAACTCCATATTGTTTCAGACTATGGAACAATGCTCTTCTCCAGACTGAGGGACTGACCACCTCAAAACTTTAAGGGTTATGGACTGAATACATCGTCTTCAAGTCTCTTCTGCTTCTATCAACTTTTCTGTACTCGACTGAAGAAGCCTACTGTGTAGGCGAAATGTTTCGAAATAAAGATACCTAACTTTGTCCTTGGAGGCAAAGAGGGGAATGTATGAGAGTATAGTTTTACCAACGCTCTTATATGGGTGTGAAGCATGGGTGATGAATGTTGCAGCAAGGAGAAGGCTGGAGGCAGTGGAGATGTCATGTCTGAGGGCAATGTGTGGTGTGAATATAATGCAGAGATTTCGTAGTTTGGAAGTTAGGAGGAGGTGCGGGATTACCAAAACTGTTGTCCAGAGGGCTGAGGAAGGGTTGTTGAGGTGGTTCGGACATGTAGAGAGAATGGAGCGAAACAGAATGACTTCAAGAGTGTATCAGTCTGTAGTGGAAGGAAGGCGGGGTAGGGGTCGGCCTAGGAAAGGTTGGAGGGAGGGGGTAAAGGAGGTTTTGTGTGCGAGGGGCTTGGATTTCCAGCAGGCATGCGTGAGCGTGTTTGATAGGAGTGAATGGAGACAAATGGTTTTTAATACTTGACGTGCTGTTGGAGTGTGAGCAAAGTAAGATTTATGAAGGGGTTCAGGGAAACCGGCAGGCCGGACTTGAGTCCTGGAGATGGGAAGTACAGTGCCTGCACTCTGAAGGAGGGGTGTTAATGTTGCAGTTTAAAAACTGTAGTGTAAAACACCCTTCTGGCAAGACAGTAATGGAGTGAATGATGGTGAAAGTTTTTCTTGTTTGGGCCACCCTGCCTTGGTGGGAATAGGCCAGTGTGACAATAAATAAATAATAAATAAATATATATATATATATATATATATATATATATATATATATATATATATATATATATATATATATATATATATATATATATACATATATATATATATATATATATATATATATATATATATATATATATATATATATATATATATATATATATATATATATATATATATATATATATGTATATATATATATATATATATATATATATATATATATATATTCACAGCTAAAATTTAATATCTAAAAAGCTAAACTTTGAAAAGCTGTGTATTAGCACCAAACATTTACAACCAATGTCAGGCACACTTAGGTAATATTAAAAAAAGTCTGTTAAAAGGAGTAAATATACCTAGAAGGTTCTTATCAAGTAGACGAAGATATCAATTATGCTTCTCAATACAGCGACATGTATTAAAAGGAGTTCCATTTAATATGTTATTGATAGAGAAGGGTTTATTATTAGTTTTCTTATTATATTTATGTAAATGTTTTAGTGCTATCAACAATCCTATTTATTCACACACAGGTCTGGTGTCTGTAATCTATTGCCTCCGTCCGGGGCTTTAAGCTGCTTGTAAGCACTAGAGGCCACCGCACTAAAACAAACTATTCATTTTAACAACATTTCTTGACATTGAATAAAACTCATATTAAGGATCCTGCGGCAAAGATTTCTGGAGAGTGAATAGCTAAAGCCGTCCACACGTCTTCAAGCCCTGGCTTTATTTTCTCAGAGAAGGCCGTTGCACTCGTGCAAAGCCCATAAGCAGGCTTTACGTTTAGAGAGCAGCCTGTAGCATCTGCATCTGTCGTATCTCAGCAGATTTCTGCTGTGGTTGTAGCCTTGTTGCTTTCACATATGAGCCTCCAGTAGTTGTACCACTTCCTGGTACACAAACTTCAGCTCCGACTGAAGTTAAGATGTCAGCAACCGAAGCTGGATTCAAGTCGTTACTGCTTACAACATGTAAGATGGGTCTGCGAAAAGAATTATGTAATTTATTAAATAATTTCACACACTCATTCCTTTTATTAACAAGCTCTTATTCATAAGAGACCAGCTGTTTACATAACAAATTTTAAACGATGTTTCTGCTCGCCTGAATCATCTTCACATTGACGGAGTGGCCTAAACGTCGTCTTAAGGGTCATCACCAGTTTGTATTTTACTTGTGAATACTTCCAGCCACGGTACTGTGTACTAGTTGTGAATTGTTACAGCCACAGTATTGTGAAAAGCTGTGAATTGTTCCTGCCATAGTATTATGTTTTAGTGGTGAATGTTTCCAGCCTTAGTTTTCTTAAATTCTCAAGTCACTTACACATTTGTTGTAAATTACGATCCTTCCTTGTGGTACCTCGGATCGATGCTCAGCAAAACCTAACTTCCCTATTTAAGAGAACCTAGAGCAGTCTTCAGTGAAGAGACAATGAACTCTGAATCAGTGATCTGAACGGGAATGTCCGAATAAGAAACAATGGTCACCGGCTTGTATCATACATAACCACCACACAGATCCGTCTCAGTGACCACTAGTTTTTGAGCAAGACACAATGGTCCCAATGATCTTTACAAAATAAAATGTTTATGCAAGATCTTCACAGGGGGTCTAATTCTTCTCATAAGCCTTATATAAACTTTAAACAATATGCAAAACAACCACTCTGAAAGAATAGAGAAATTCCAAGTGCTTTCGTGACTACTCACATTATCAAGGAACTGGCTAGTTCCTTGATAATGTGAGTAGTCACGAAAGCACTTGGAATTTCTCTATTCTTTCAGAGTGGTTGTTTTGCATATTTTGAAATCACTTGTTTACTGTGATCTTATTGCTTTAAACAATATACAGAGGTATTACTCGTTCTAAGTTGCATTTCTATCAGTCTTTTTTTTTATCTATTAAAACCTCTAACGAGTGTTCAGAAGGCCATTAGGACGTATTGTTCCCAGCAAATGGCACGACGTAATTGTCCTGAGCTGGGGAAGCAATCAGCTTTTGTGTGGCGGATTGGTTGAATTAGGTGAGTGGAGAGGCTGTCAGCTAATGTGTGGGAAGTATGGATTAGCTGTCACCTAATGTTTTTGAAATGGTGGAGTGATTGTCAGCTATTGTGTAGAAACAATGTAAAGGTTCTCAACTTATTAGGTATCAATGATAACTGATTTTTTTTCCTCAATAGTTATCGCTAATAAAACTGAGAACCTATTGGCTTCAAATATTCAACACTTGTGTACTGCAACCAGGAAAATGTTCATGCTACTATTAGTCAATATTAAATAGATCATTCCTGATTTTTGTTTCTATGTGTTAAACTGAGAAATCCTTTAATTTGCACTCATGAAAACCCCTGAAATATTGATGTTTTTAGGGTAATACTGTTATACTAAGTTTTCTATTGCATTGTATGTATAACATTCTTCTCGAGATGGCTGAATACTTGGCTACTTAGACGTCGTGAAGCCAAAGACATCCGGACTGATGAAGCCTCGTGAAGCCAAAGACAACCGAACTGATGAAGTCTCCTGAAGCCAAAGACAACCGGACTGAAAGCCTCGTTAAAGGGTTTAAGGCATCTCAAAATACTAAATCTCTTAAGGGTCGGGCATCTCGGTTCCTGAAACCCGTAAATGGAGCCCCCTAACCTAATTAAAAACCCTTTTAAACCGGTTTATAAAATGAACCTAATAAAATAAAAAAATGACAATTTTCCATAAAAAAATTCAGTTTAGCAACCAGCGTTTTTTTTTTTTCCACTGACATAAAATTTTTTTCATGTTGTCGCCACGGCGGACAAAGGCTGACATACCCCTCTCATTTACCTCACTGAATCCTTTAAGCTTGTTGGGGCACAATGGGTTTCATATTTGTGCCCCATTTTTCTTGCTCTTGTCCCCCCGAGGGGTTTAAAAACCGGAATTCGGGAGTGAGCGAAAGGGATCAGAGACACTGTAGAATTATTTTTTTCCGTGAGAACTTTAGATTAAAAATTTGATATGGTGCGTGAATGGATTTTTTAAAATTTGGAATATGGGCCAATAATCTTAGAACAAAAGATTATAATAAAGTAAGCCTTTACTGAAGAACGTTTCTAAAGTAGACTGTTAATAATAAGCATTTTTTATGCCCAACCCTGTATGTCTTCCCGATTCGGATCTGTCGAGGGTGTCACCCCAAAGCATCTAGACCCTTTTAAAAGGGTTTTTAGGTAAAAACATATGCAAAATTAGACAAAATTTATTCCAAACGTTTGCCCACACAGTAGGCTTCTTTAGTCGAATACAGAAAAAATAGGGAGGAAAGTAGAGATGTGAAGACGAAAAGTAATCAGTCCTCACCCTTAAAATCGTGAATTTTAGGTTGTCAGTCCCCCGGCCCGGAGATTTCATGTTTCCAAACTCTATTTTTCCCCCTACTTTCTTATTCATAAAGAAGCCTACTGTGTAGGCAAAACGTTTGGGGAAAATAAAGTTGTTAAACTGTTGCATATGTGTTTACCAAAAACCCCTGTGGTATATATACAATTTTGATGTTCCCCTTTGAAGGTTATTCACATATCTTTTGGAACACTGAACAAATTTTTTATCTTGGGGGGTTTTAAATCTTTCCCTCTTCTCTGAAGGATGTTGGGGATACCTTTCTCAGCGCAGTGACCGTAACATTGCTTATTGAAGAATGAGAAACTTGTGAATTTTTGGGAATCTTTTTAAAGATACGCTTCGCAAAAAAGTTTCGCTAAATTTTTTCCTCAAAAAAGGGTTTCCCCAAAATGTTCAAAAGATTCTTTTTTCAACTTGTGCTTTTCCCAAAGTTTTTTCATCACTTTTACTTATTATTATCATTGTTATTATGAAGATGTACTGAACATACAGGGGTATTATAGTGCCTGGGAATGGGTCACAATCAATTTTAACCTATGGAAAGAAAGGGTAGACCCATTTTCTTGCTGAATTAACCCTTCACTAGCATCAAGGTACGTCTCTCTCTTGAATGGTTGGCATTGCAAAACTAACTTGTCCTTATGAATTAGAGGAAGAGTGAATCATAAACCCACGAGGGAGAAACCGTCTTACCCTCACTAACATATTCTGCTACGGCAGCAAGAAAAAATTTCATCCTCTGGAGAGACGTAATCAGGCGAGAGAAACACGTTACTATGCATCACGTCGACTGTAGGGCGGAAATCATCATGCTTTACACTGAAGTGTAGCCTCTCTTGACAGTGTTGTTTGGGGAGAATGCGTCTCTGACTTCTGCAGTGAGGCATCTCGTACCTCTAGTCTGGCTTCTTAGGCTGATTATATATTCTCTCAACACAGGAGGAGGAGCAGGAGGAGCAGGAGGCGGGAACATAAAGTATCTCTGTCAGATTTTGTAAAGTGTATGACCTCAAAGACACAAGCTGTTGAACACACTTTTACTGGCAACGTTTCGCTCTTTGCAAAGCTCTATCAACCCATTTTCTTCATAAAACTATATACACAGAGAAACGTTTAAGCTAACGAAAGCTTATTATGCAATTTGTGTCTTCTCTTCCTATTTGTCGGCAGCTTGAGTACTGGGGACCGCATTATAATTTTTACAGATGCAAATCAGCCTTGTGGTGATCAGACTGTTGCACTGTTTTGAGTATCTTGGGAAAACCAGAGTACAGAGTAATTGTCTTGTCATTAGCAAAAGGAGGATCGAACCTCCAATGTTCCTTAAGCTAAATAATTTAGCCCTTCCATGAATTATAAATAATTTTGAAAATGTAAGTCCGTCGCGAGGCCGCCGTGGTACTAGTGACTCCATGTCTTCTTCCTATTCACACAATTTTACTAAACATTTCTAGTGTCTCCTGAAGAGCTTGCTTCGTCCTCCAGGGAAAACAGCTAACGAAACTTTGAGGAGTATTAGATAAATTAGGCAAATTAAGCATATGTAATTATAAGGCAACTTTAGTGTATAAATAATAAGGAATATAACTAAGCTTTCCCTGCCATTATAAAGAAGGAGAATAATGATCATCTCAAAGCTCTTTTTCGTGTAAAAACGCTGAAGGAAAGGGGAAAGGGGAGTTAGAACCAATGACGAGCGAGTCGTGAAACTCCACGATTTCGTGAGTCTTTCCCGTGAGATGACTCAAATAATAACTTAGCTTCGTTAATCCAGATTCCAAGTTGATATGTCATGAGTCAAGGGACGAAAACACAATAACGTCAGTAATAGTTTTTGCCACTTGGCTCAGCTGATTATCACAAGACTAATATGCTACCTGCTTATTATGTAGAGTCCTGTAATACGTTTAAAAATCTTGATTCTAATTTCAGGAAATCAGGTGTAATTATTATAGGAGATTGAAGAAAACGGACACTGATGCATCTGCTTAGGGCAACTTTATTGAAAACTCGCCGGTCCTTGAACCTTGATCATTTCAAATATATGCATTTGAAGTGATTAAGGTCTAATGACTGAAATGTTTTCAATAAAGGTGACCTTAGTACATGGACTCAAGTCCACTTCCTTCAAGTCGTCGCCAGTAACTTCGTTTCTTAAGACACAATGTAGTGTTTCTTTAGAAACAAAACACAAAACTTCAGCGGTAAAATAAATGTATGAGAAAGAGGATATACAGAACAACCACTGTGAAAAGAAAAGTGAACTCCCAAGTGCTTTCGTGATTTCTCACTTTATCAAAGGAACTGTGAAAATGAAAGATCAACGGAAAGGGCTTGGAAATTCACTATTCTTTTCACAGTGGAAGTTCTGCATATTGTGATATCACATGTTTACTGTGATCTTATTAGGAGAAAGATGATATATTTACCAGAGACCAAGATTTACCCTCAATGTTACGGCTTCAAGAAACTGACAGATACTCTTAGGGGTACCATATTAAAGACCACTGTAGAGATAGAGTAGAGAGGTCAGAGTAGATTTTTAACAGTTTATAAAACGTTTCCCAAGAAGTTTTAAGGAAAAAGGGAAGTGGATAATCATCGCTTTTTTTCTTCCATGTCATGTGTGAACGTTTACACCTTCGGCAAAATAATAAAATTAAATAATAGAATGCAAAACGTATGTGAAATTGAAAAAATATCCATTATATAAATTTATTTTGGTAAGTTACTGAGATTCTTTTCACTGGGGATGGCATGCACTTACACGGAGTGAAACATGTGCAAAGAAAGAAGTAACTCATCAGATGCGTAGACAGAGTGAGAATGTGAGAGAGGTGGAAGGAGAGGAAAGAAAATATGAAAATGGTAGAGTGAGAGAGACGTTAAGGAATGAGAAGAACGAGAGTGGAAAGTATTAAAGATCGGGGAAAAAGGAGATGTTAGGAGAAAAAATGTGTATGTGAGGTGAAAGGGAGAGGAAGAGAGAAAGAGGAGGAGGAGGAGGAGGAGGAGGTGGAGGACCAGAAGCAGCAGCAGGAGGTCAGGTTATATGAGGTCAGAGGATCTCCCCTGGTGTCACATAGCTAGCTAAGCCCCAGAGTTAAACTAATGAGTGTGGCTGAGTTAAGTACTTACGATCGTCTTCAGCAAGACTGAAAAAAGACAGTTAATAACCAACTACATAGAAATCTGAGTTGTAAGCCTAGAAAACTAAAAAAAAAAAAAAAAGGCCCTGAGTTAGACATTTCCATCTGCACAAGTCAGGACATAAAAAAGAATAGTAAAGAAGACAGATACCAACTTCTATGACTTAAGAAATCGTAATGACACGATTGCAAACAAACCATACCCCCGGCCGGGATTGAACCCGCGGTCATAGAGTCTCAAAACTCCAGCCCGTCGCGTTAGCCACTAGACCAGCTAGCCACAATAAGATTCATCCAACTAGGTATATTTCTACACCATAGGAAGGTTAGCACAGGCACCTCTGTGACCACAAATGCAAGTTTTTACAGACGAATCTCCAGCACGGCCACGCTAGCTGGAGATTCGTCTGTAAAAACTTGCATTTGTGGTCACAGAGGTGCCTGTGCTAACTTTCCTATGGTGTAGAAATATACCTAGTTGGACGAATCTTATTGTGGCTAGCTGGTCTAGTGGCTAACGCGACGGGCTGGAGTTTTGAGACTCTATGACCGCGGGTTCAATCCCGGCCGGGGGTATGGTTTACCAACTTCTATTTGTACTGAGGTGATGACGAACCGGGTAACAATAATCCACAAAATTTTTACATACCTCACTCTAGTAACTAGAGTCTACTTGATCTGAACAGTAATATTGAGACTTAAAGTTTTAACAGTATTTATGCTCTAAAACTTTCTTCTTCGTTACGTGCATTAACTACACGTAGCAATATTATATTTCTGATCTTTTGTTATATTCTCTTGTTTGTTGAGCGAAACCTCGTCCCAGCAAAAGGTTTTTTTGCTACATTATTTTTTTCAAAGCTATGTTGAAGTTTCAATTATATAAGTTTCAATTATTTATGTGCTTCAAGCCTCAATTCTTACAATGAAATTCTCTCCAAGTACTCGCTAGAATTTGGTACCTGATGACTTGCACATGAGTAAATAGAATTATCAAACCTTATTGCTTGAGTAGCATTGAAAATTGGGTTTGGCAAATATTCTGTTAGTGGGATGGATTGTGAAGAACCTGCCTAGTATGGGCCAACAGGCCTACTGCAGTGCTCCTTATTTCTTATGTTCTTATGACCACCATTACCTACATGCAGGAACATTCTACACAAATGACTACAACAACAGGGGATAAGTCCACTCCATCAAATTACCGTCCAATAAGCCTGACATCTATAGTTTGTTAGTGGGATGAATTGTAAAGGACCTGCCTGGTATGGGCCAGCAGGCCCGCTGCAGTGTTCCTCCTTTCTTATGTTCTTATGTTCTTAACACGCTACGTGCAACAATATTTCTACTAACGCGAAATCACTACAGCATGGTAACTGGACTTTCGTAAAACCATTGCTGACATATTCGCGTATTTTATCATGTCGTAATCTTGCCCCCCGACATCCCGCCGCAGAATTTCTTGTCATTATGGTCGATAAATAAAGTTTTATCGCATCATTCCAATTTTCCTTCTCTTTTAATGGCAGCAAACTTGAGCCACAAAAAGCTTGGTGTGATCCCAGCGGTGATTAAGACTACCCTCGGGTAGTAAAAAATGTACTGGTTAATCCACTTAGACGAGTGTACAGAGAGCCGTCTACTTTGCTATCCCTGCCTCGACTATCCCTGACTAGACCATCCTTGCCTCGACTATCCCTGCCTCGACTGTCCCTGCCTCGACTATCCCTGCCTCGACTATCCCTGCCTCGACTATCCCTGACTAGACCATCCCTGCCTCGACCATCCCTGCCTCGATCATCCACCGTAAATAGGACCTTGAGAGGGTGGGTCTGTAGAATATTACAAATGGAAAATATATTATCGACTGGTTGATGAGCGAGACACATGAGATAACAAGAGGAATTTTACTGACGAGAAGTTTCGTCATCGCTGCAGGCTTGTTAGTCGATTACAGAGACATCATAATTGGCGCAAAATGGAGCAACGAACTGGAGAGGTAGTTCATCCCTCTAGGGACAGGATAGTAATTCTATCCTGAGAGACTTACTATCTTGCTCCAAGGGTGATGGACTGATTACGTCAGCTGTCTCTTCACTCCATCTACTTTGTCTTTCATCAATCTATGTAACTGACTGATGAAGCCTGCAGGCTTCATCAATTTCGTTAGTAAAGATCCCTCCTGTTGACCCTGTGCCTTATTCATTATGAGTTAGGTAGAGTTGTTGACGCTTAGATTTTGGGAATTTTTGATAAGACCTGGAGATACCTGGAGAGGGATTCGGGGGTGAACGTCCCCGCGGCCCTGTCTGAGACCAGGTCTCGTGGTGGATCAGGGTCTTATCAACCAGGCTGTTTCTGCTGGCCGCGCGCAGACTGACTTGCGAACCACAGCCCGGCTGGTCAGGTACTGACTTTAGGTGCCTGTCCAGCACCTTCTTGAAGACAGCCAGGGGTCTATTGGTAATCCCCCTTATGTATGCTGAGAGGCAGTTGAACAGTCTTAGGCCCCCCCTGACACTTATTGCGTTTTGTCTCAGTGTACACGGGGCTCCCCTGCTTTTCCTTGGGATGTGTTACATCTCTTGCCGAGGGGGGTGTTGAATTTTATTTGATGGGGACATGCCAAGTATGGACCAGTAGGCCTACTGCAGTGTTCCTTCATTCGTATGTTCTTATCATAGTTTATAGCTTTTAATCAGAATAAAAGCAGAGAGCTTTCACCGGATATCCTCAGTTTGGGTCATAAACTCCTCTGCTATTTATCTTTCCCTTGTACTCCCATGTACTTCCACGTAACCATATGTACTTTATCCCACGCTAAAACACTCACTCAAATATTTTGCAGTTGTATTTGCAAGCAAAATCGAATGAGTTGGGAATTATTTATCTTACCAATCTATTTGTCAGAATTGTATGTGACTAATATAAGCGACCCGAACAATAAATAAATCCGAGTAAAATTTCAGTGTGGATTTTTTTTTTTTCTGTAGGACTCATCGACACCATACCCAGCCCTTCTAGGGTAGGGCAGGTGCCTGAGTCCGAGCTTGCAGCTCACAAGACTGTCATTCCCATTAGCCCCCTTGGGGCGGGGATGGCAGACCAGAGAGGCCTAGCTTGTGGCTAGGCCTGGGGACAGTTGGTCCCAATGATGAGGGGGTACTTGTGCCTCCTCCCATGGGAGACTTAGGTCTCAGACACTCCCAAGACAGGGAGCCAAGGCCGGGCCTCCACTTGGAAAAGGTCTGGGCCGGGAGAATACCGGCGAATCTTTAATAATAATAATCTGTAGGATTGAGAGAACTTCAGAAGTTGAATACATCACTTCGACATCTTAGTATTATTACATTTCTTTATTCAAGAAAGAAAACGGACAAATGTTACTAATAATGTTGGTCATCTTATTAACAAGTTCTTCATAAAATTTTGTGCATGATGAACATTGCAGACGAGTGCATGACTATAATGCCTAAGAACAACAATGCTCTCGTGTTCTGATAATTAACGTGGTGACAATTTTTAAAGTGTTGAACGAGCTGCTCAAGTGAGATTTGTCAGAAAAACAAAGTATGTCAAAGAAAACGGACTGTATATAAATAACGCAACTCTTTGGTGAGAAGATCGAAGGACGGGTCTTTGGTTAATCGAAATAAAAGAGTAGTGGTTATGGTGGAGTTGCATAAAACGCAGGGAAGAAGGCCTAAGAAGCATTATAGGAAGGGATGGTAGGAGTGTGTGAAGGGGGGATTTTCAGAGCAATAGGGTTTAAGCATTCACCAGGCATGCCTGAGGGTGTGAAGTCGGAGTGAGTGAATACCGGGGTTTTTTTTTTTTTATTTTTATAGTATTTGACATGCTGTTGGAGTGTCACCATCCAATCTTTAACCACTACACACTATACTTTATTTCATCTGTATCCTGGCTTCTCGCCCACACACCTGTATGGCCCATACAGGTTTAGCGCACTTTTTATCATAGTAATAATGATGATTGTGATAATAATAATAATAATAATAATAATAATAATAATAATAATAATAATAATAATAATAAATCTTCATCTACACAGTATTTTCACAAAATGTCTCCTCTACTTTGTCTCTGCTAATCTCTTATTTTTTTTCCCTTCTGCAACACTTTTCTCTTCTTTCCCTTCCTCTTGCTCTTCCTCTCTTCTCTCATCCCTCCCCACGGGTTGTCTCCATATATATGCTTCTTCCACTCCCTCTTCCTCTTTCCTGCCTCCCTCTCCTCCACAAACTTTCCTCTTTCCCGCAACTCTCAATCTTTTTTCACACACCACCACACCACCACACACCACCACCACCACCACCACACCTCCATCACACCACCTCAACCACCACCACCACCACCACCACCACCACCACCACCTCCATCACCACCACCACCACCTCCATCACCACCACCTCAACCACCACCACCACCTCCACCTCTATTGCCATCATTACTACCACCATTACCACCACCATTACCACCACCATTACCACCACTATCACCACCACCATTACCACCACCATCACCCCACCATTACCACCACCATCACCAGTACCACCACCACCATCACCAATACCACCGCCACCTCCATCACCCTCACCATTACCATCATTACCATCACCATCACCACCATCCATCTCCTCCCACCTGCTGAAAAATAAGAGATTATAGCGATGAAATCTTGTATTGGCACAACGTTTCACCCACAAAAGGGCGAAGTGTTGTACTAGTGTGTTTGTCTACATTTGCAAGCGTTACTCCTCTCTTTGCACGTCTCTTTACGCTGTACCTCTCTCACTCCCTATCTCCCTTTCATTCCCCTCTTACCTCACCCTCACTCCTACTTTTCCTCACTTTTTTCTACCTCCCCTCACTCTCCTACCTCTCCTCAGTCTCCTACCTCTCCTCACTCTCCTACCTCCCCTCACTCTCCTACCTCTCCTCACTCTCCTACCTCCCCTCACTCTCCTACCTCTCCTCACTCTCCTACCTCTCCTCACTCTCCTACCTCCCCTCACTCTCCTACCTCCCCTCACTCTCCTACCTCCCCTCCTTCTCCTAAATTCCCCTCAAATCTCCCCTCAAGCGTGACAATAGTTAACTCTGCCACAGTTCACACCACCAACCAAACACATATAGATTTTTCCTTGACTGTTGAGACTTAACCCACCGAGTCTCTGTAACTTATGCTCAGGTTCGAACCCCCTGTCACTGAGTGTGAAACGGAAGTCTTTTAAACGTTTTGCACTCTGGGAGGATTGTTGATCTTGTCTCCTGAACACTGAAGACTTATCTGGAGGCGGTTTCAGTGATCAACGCCCCCGTGGCCCGGTCCGTAATATGCCTCGTGGAGTATCAGGGCCTGATTAACCAGGCTGGTACTACTGGCCGCACGTAAACCGATGTAGGAACCATATCCCGGCTGATCAGGTATTGAGCAATCAGTCGTCTACATTCCTTCAGATTAAGCTAAATACACATGGGTTCAGAGCTTCACCTAAGGTGTTAGGTAAAGAACAATAACTAAGGTGGGAGATAAAGAATAAGGCGTCAAGTAAGGAAGACTCAGTTTGTAAATAAAGAATAAGGTAAATAAAGAAGAATATAAGAAAGTAGCAGCTGTAATAATTTACAGACACCCTATCTATCAATCTATTTTTAAAGGAAGTTTTTCTAAATCTTGCGGCTTGATAATAATTCAAGACGGATCGAAACGTTCTCCAAACGTTTCTTCTCCAGCGTGTGGGTTACTTATAAAGAAATAAATTATGAATCAACATCACAGCTCAGTTGTGTGTGTTGGTCTTCCAGGTGAGCTGTGAAGAACGTCCAGTAAATGAAGTGAAAATATTGGTAGAGCATCGTACTGACGACGGTAGTAAAGAAGAGAGTCAGGTATAGAGGAAACGTTTATTGTAACAACCTTTCGATATGTGTAAAGCTTTACCAAGTCATGACTTGATAAAGCTTTACAAAGCGCAAAGCGTATGTGAATCAAACACAATATGCGATTCATTGTATTATATTTTTTTTTCGAGAACGCTTTTTATCTCCCATAGAGATGGGTACAATGAGTACATTATACACTTGTCGGTATATAATACCACTGAGAAAAAATGCCACAATAAATGCTTCCTATGAGCACGTGTATTGTATATAGCATTTCAACTGAGTACAAATAGGAAGTGAGTTCGTCTTGCGTTCAGTAAACGGAGGATCAAGCCTCCACCACTCCTTAATTTGAATGACCAACATGAGTTTAACTCTTAACGTGACTAATAATAACAATAATAAAGTAAACGATATGTGTCCTTTAAAATCCTAGCAAAGGTATCAGTATCTCACCTTAGGATACAACAGTGAGGACTGATCAGTTGTTTGCTCGTCTGGGTGCGGGACGCATGTCATAAGACCCGTGTCAGGAGACACTGACTTGATTCTTCATGAACATACCGTCACTTTTTTGGTTTAAGCAATGAATAGAACTTTAAAAATTGTAAACAAAAAATTGTAAACAAGAGAATTACAGATGTTTAGTGTAGAAACAAGTAACATACCATAATCTGAGTAGGTGGTACGGTAGTGATAATAGTAAAATTACCGACAACGTTAGGAAAAAGGACACAGGCGCAGTTGAAGTGACATTTTGTGACAACGTTTCGCTCTCCAGGAGCTTTGTCAAGCCAAAAAACAAATGCCACAACCAAAATGTCACATTAATTACACCTGTGTCCTTGTACCTAATAGGTGATTTGCTTTTGTAAACGTTATGCTTATACGTTTATCCACTCTATCATACTCGGTGACTTAATAACTCCAGCGGTTATGTGTTGCCTGGTCCTTATAGTGATGAAATTGTGTGTATGTGTGTGTGTGTGTGCGTGTGTGTGTGTGTGTGTGTGTGTGTGTGTGTGTGTGTGTTCTCACCTAGTTGTACTCACCTAGTTGTGGTTGCAGGGGTCGAGTCACAGCTCCTGGCAACGCCTCTTCACTGTCCGTTACTTGGTCACTCGATCATTGTGTGTGTGTGTGTGTGTGTACTCACCTAGTTGTACTCACCTAGTTGAGGTTGCGGGGGTCGAGTCCGAGCTCCTGGCCCCGCCTCTTCACTGATCGCTACTAGGTCACTCTCCCTGAGCCGTGAGCTTTATCATACCTCTGCTTAAAGCTATGTATGGATCCTGCCTCCACTACATCGCTTCCCAAACTATTCCACTTACTGACTACTCTGTGGCTGAAGAAATACTTCCTAACATCCCTGTGATTCATCTGTGTCTTTAGCTTCCAACTGTGTCCCCTTGTTACTGTGTCCAATCTCTGGAACATCCTGTCTTTGTCCACCTTGTCAATTCCTCTCAGTATTTTGTATGTTGTTATCATGTCCCCCCTATCTCTCCTGTCCTCCAGTGTCGTCAGGTTGATTTCCCTTAACCTCTCCTCGTAGGACATACCTCTTAGCTCTGGGACTAGTCTTGTTGCAAACCTTTGCACTTTCTCTAGTTTCTTTACGTGCTTGGCTAGGTGTGGGTTCCAAACTGGTGCCGCATACTCCAATATGGGCCTAACGTATACGGTGTACAGGGTCCTGAACGATTCCTTATTAAGATGTCGGAATGCTGTTCTGAGGTTTGCTAGGCGCCCATATGCTGCAGCAGTTATTTGGTTGATGTGCGCTTCAGGAGATGTGCCTGGTGTTATACTCACCCCAAGATCTTTTTCCTTGAGTGAGGTTTGTAGTCTCTGACCCCCTAGACTGTACTCCGTCTGCGGCCTTCTTTGCCCTTCCCCAATCTTCATGACTTTGCACTTGGTGGGATTGAACTCCAGGAGCCAATTGCTGGACCAGTTCTGCAGCCTGTCCAGATCCCTTTGTAGTTCTGCCTGGTCTTCGATCGAGTGTATTCTTCTCATCAACTTCACGTCATCTGCAAACAGGGACACCTCAGAGTCTATTCCTTCCGTCATGTCGTTCACAAATACCAGAAACAGCACTGGTCCTAGGACTGACCCCTGCGGGACCCCGCTGGTCACAGGTGCCCACTCTGACACCTCGCCACGTACCATGACTCGCTGCTGTCTTCCTGACAAGTATTCCCTGATCCATTGTAGTGCCTTCCCTGTTATCCCTGCTTGGTCCTCCAGTTTTTGCACCAATCTCTTGTGTGGAACTGTGTCAAACGCCTTCTTGCAGTCCAAGAAAATGTGTGTGTGTGTGTGTGTGTGTGTGTGTGTGTGTGTGTGTGTGTGTGTGTGTGTGTGTGTGTGTGTGTGTGTATGTGTGTGTGTGTGTGTGTGTGTGTGTGTGTGTGTGTGTGTGTGTGTGTGTGTGTGTGTGTGCGTGTGTGTGTGTGTGTGTGTGTGTGTTTTCTCACCTAGTTGTACTCACCTAGTTGTGGTTGCAGGGGTCGATTCACAGCTCCTGGTAACGCCTCTTCACTGTCCGTTACTTGGTCACTCGATCACTGTGTGTGTGTGTGTGTGTGTGTGTGTGTGTGTGTGTGCTTGTGTATACGAACATAAAATCCAGAGTTCTCTATAAAACCTCAAAAATTTAAATAAGAGAGTCAGAAAAGTTGTCCAAAGTTCTCAAGCTTCAGCCTCAACTTAAAGCATTACAAGGGAAGTTTTCTTGTATCTTGCCAGAACCTCAAAGCCTGGTAGATTCTGGTGTCCCTTAGATGAGTTACGCTTAGTACCCCTCAAGTTACACTCTGGTATCCTTGAAGTGAATAAGTTACTCTCTGGTATTCCTTAGGTGAATAACTTACTCTCTGGTGTCCGTCAGATGAGTAAGCTTCTATCTGATATCCCTCAGATGAGTTGGTTACTATCTGATATCCCTCAGATGAGTTGGTTACTATCCGATATCCCTCAGATGAGTTGGTTACTATCTGATATCCCTCAGATGAGTTGGTTACTATCTGATATCCCTCAGATGAGTTGGTTACTATCTGATATCCCTCAGATAAGTTGGTTACTATCCGATATCCCTCAGATGAGTTGGTTACTATCTGATATCCCTCAGATGAGTTGGTTACTATTCGATATCCCTCAGATGAGTTGGTTACTATCTGATATTCCTCAGATGAGTTGGTTACTATGTGATATCCCTCAGATGAGTTGGTTACATAACCCTAGTACTTATAAGTTAAATGATGTAGAACTTAGCCATACAGATTGCGAAAAGGACTTGGGGGTTATGGTGAGCAGCAACCTTAAACCAAGACAGCAATGCCTAAGCGTACGTAATAAGGCAAATAGATTACTGGGATTTATATCAAGAAGTGTAAGCCACAGAAGTCCAGAGGTCATACTGCAGCTTTATACATCATTAGTAAGGCCTCACCTAGATTATGCAGCTCAGTTCTGGTCTCCGTATTACAAAATGGACATAAATTCGTTAGAAAACATTCAGCGTAGGATGTCTAAATTAATACATAGCATTAGAAATCTTCCTTATGAAGAAAGATTGAAGACTCTTAAGTTACATTCACTTGTTAGACGAAGAATGAGGGAGACCTGATCGAAGTGTATAAGTGGAAGATAGGTATTAATAAAGGGGATATTAATAAGGTCTTGAGGATGTCTCTCCAAGAGAGAACCCACAGTAATGGATTTAAATTAGATAAGTTTAGATTTAGAAAGGACATAGGAAAGTATTGGTTTGGAAATAGGGTAGTTGATGAGTGGAACAGTCTACCTAGTTGGGTTATTGAGGCTGGGACTTTGGGTAGTTTCAAATCTAGGTTGGATAAGTACATGAGTGGGAGGGGTTGGATTTGAGTGGGACTTTCACATCAGAGCTTATTTCTTGGGTGGCATTGAAAATTGGGTTGGGCCAATTTTTTCTTAGTGGGATAAATTGTAAAGGACCTGCCTAGTATGGGCCAGCAGGCCTCCTGCAGTGTTCCTCCTTTCTTATGTTCTTATAACCCTCTGATGAGTTGGTTACTATCTGACATTCGTCAGATGAGTAATCTACTATCAAGTATCGTTCACGTACGTTATTGATTCCATACTGATGAGGAAAAGGCAGCTGGACACATTATTATTATTACCTAAATGTGAGAGAGAGGGCTAAATTCATAGGGGGTCACACAGCGCCTGGAGTAACGGGTGGGTTTCAAGGTTGAGGTTCCACCAACTGAGGGAGTTGAAGCTCTCTGGAGGAAGAAAGAAAACCGGAGAGTGAGTGATACCGACCATTCTTTTTTCTTTAGAGAACCTTCTTGCCTTGCCGGGAAGCTGACTAACCTGTTGAAGCAGGAGACGCCTGTGCAACACTTGGGTAACTTTACTGGCGAACGCTTCGCCAATGAAGATACCCAATGTTTCGTCTGCTCAGCAGGCGAAACATTTCGCCTGCTCAGCAGTCTTCTCCACTCGATTAACCTACATATATATATATATATATATATATATATATATATATATATATATATATATATATATATATATATATATATATATATATATGTATATATATATATATATATATATATAATTCCACATGGAATCATTTTAATACAAGTGGATGGCTTTCCACGTCGCCCATAGTAGGTACAACCTACTCGCTAACCTCTAGCCCAGCTCATGAGCATTACATATTACCAGTCCCTGGACCCATTAGGTGCCTCTGTAATCTTTTGACTATCGACCACAGGATGGATATGGGGTGCGTAATAAAGATGTTACACTAAAAGTTCCACTAGTGTTTCCCGTCTACCTATGAGATTCGTTAAAACTAAAGCATTGAACTCCTGCCGCTAGGCTGAGGGACAGATTATTTCATCTGTTGGCTTTTGTATATAATGCTGTACTGTACTGTCACTGTACTGTACTGATAAAGCTATTAATTGAAGTATCACGTCAAGACACGCAGCTGTTGCACTTGTGTCTAATTCATCACCATGTGTGTTTTGTATGTCACTGATATATTGCTACAACTTTTTCAGGTTCCTTTGCTACGATCCCTTTGTTTACGTCTTGTTTTCCTTGCAGTTTATTTTTTTCCTGGGTGCGTGGGAACTCCCAGTGGTCCCAGTCTGAGCGCTCATTTCTGCGTTTCTAAAGAGACTCCACCTTCACCTCAGGCTTACTCTTTCTCGACCATTTCCAGTCCCACTCTGACGCTATTGCTGTGTATAACGATGGCCCCAAATCCTCTGCTGGAGCCGGTATGCTGCAGTATTTCCTGGTCATGTTTTTCAAGGGACACTGCCAAAGGCTGCTAGTATCTTTACCGCAGAGTTATGCACCCATCTGCCAGGCAACATACAGAGGTAAGGTCGCACTTGTACTTTCCTATAAATCACCATCGAAGACGCTAGTCATACGGTGTTGAAAGGCTCCAGATATTCTCTCCTTTCCGTATGTGGTATTTTGCATAATCAGCCACCTACCAGAGATATCTTTTCATAAGTAAAAATATGTAGCTCGTTAGAATCACGAATAACAGACGGAGGATCGAGCCTCCAGTGCTCTTTTGGCTGAATGACCTACATGGATTTAACGTTGAACGTAAAAAAAAATCCGACTTTCACATTGCGACCATGTCTGATTGTGACTAGTCTTTTGTTGTGCCTTCCAGCTCTCAGACATGGCTTCAAACAGCTGACCTTACACCACATTTCTGTCCCTCCTGGATTATTATTAAGTCATAAATGTTACATAATAGTGGGCGGACCGAAACGTAGTCTAAAGATGTATCTCCAATTGACAGGTTAGTTGTGAATCGTTCCACTCATGGCATTGTGAATTGTACTCTTCATTTATTTCAACCATGAATAAAAACTGTTACCTCTTATCACCCCTCTTGATTCTTGCATCCTTCTTGCTCTTGATAGTATCTGCAACAGACATAAAACTCTTCTCAGTGTTGCAAGCAACTGCAGATTCTTTTGAAAGATATATAGCATACTTTCAAGCGGTCTGCTGGCTGCGGTTGCCCCTCTCTCTTCACTATTTCCTAGAACTTACACAACCTTACGAGACCATTTAAACGTGGCCTATTATTATCATTATTATTATTTAAATTATTATTATTATTCATGGAGAAACACTATACCCATAAGAGTGATGCAGTTCGTGGAAAACGAGAGTCGATCAGAGTTGATCTGAGGAAAGAAATGGCAGCTCTCATTCCTCGGATCGAGATCCTTCACTAATATAATGGCACTCCGTCGACGGGATAAAGCTCGTGAAAATTATCGACTGTTTCTTCAACAAATCATTAATTTCAAGAAATCAGTTTCTGGGGTTGTCCCAGTCTCACGGATCCTTCAGTATGGAGGACCGAACCGTCGACCGACAGACACGTCGTCGTCAGCTTCTTTCTTCTATGGGCGGGTTATTTGCGTATCGTTCCAGTCACGGCATTGTGCCTTTTGTGTTATTTAATAGATCACTAGCCTCAAACTACTGCTCATTTAGTGTATGTGTTGATATATGATACCATCCCCATGGTCAGGAGAGGCAAATGCGGTAATATGTAATCTTTAAATATCACGTTTCGCCCACACAGTGAGCTTCATTAAGTCTCATACTCCCAAGTACCTATTTCTGCTAGGTGAAAAGCATCAGCAGTGTAAGGCAATAGCCCAAGTTCTTCACCTGCTCCTGGATACAGTACACAACAGCCAGCTAACATCTAGGTACCTGCTTATTGCTAGGTGAACAGGGAAAATTCGTATAAGGAAACAGTTATCCGACACCCAGGTACCTAGTTACTGTTAGGCGAGAAGGTTACAGCAGTTCGATTACGGACATTACTTCACCTACACTCTGAAGTGAACTTCATTTTCCCTGAAGTGCTAGTCAAATAATGAATAAATTAGCATCACCACTAACTTCATCACCACCACTAGCGTCATCACTACCATCACCACTACCACCACTAGAGTCATCACCACCACCACCACTAGCGTCATCACCACCACCACCACTACCACTACTGTCATCACCACCACTAACGTCACCACTACCACTAGTGTCATCACCACCACAGCCACCACTAGCGTCACCACCACCACCACCACCACCACAACCACCACCGCTGCAACAAACGCGCAACTGCCAACGCAAGAAACGCTACATCGACAACACAACCAGCGGCATTTAAGGAAAAATATAACCGAGGAAGGCATTTTCTCTTCCAGATATAGTCCCGAGCTGGCTCTGGTAATTTCCTGCGCTCTGAGAAACATGTCGAACAAATTCTTAGATGATGTTGGTCACGTCGAGGGAGGCTATGATGGTCAGAACGAGGCAGCATATGTTGGTCAGAACGAGGCAGGATATGTTGGTCAGAACGAGACCCGTATCATATTAAAGGTATATAGTGCTGACAAGTTGAAGTACAAGACACACGAGCAACACATGGGTATCTTCCTTGCCGGTAAAATACCCAAGTGTTTCACATTGGTCTCATTCGTTAACACAACATGAGAGGGCGTGTAAGACAGGACAAGGCGAGCGAGCGAGCGAGAGAGAGAGAGAGAGAGAGAGTGAGATGATATTGTTCAACGTCACTAATGAATTTATTTAAACATTTAACAGATAATTTGGATCTATTTGATTGCAGCTATTGTTCTTTGTGTTAAATTGATGAACTTCGGACACAAAAGGTTGCTAACCACTGGAAAGTGATACGAAGTGAGCCAACGTGGAGAAAGTAAGATAAGATAAGATTTCGTTCGGATTTTTAACCCCGGAGGCTTAGCCACCCAGGATAACCCAAGAAAGTCAGTGCGTCAACGAGGACTGTCTAACTTATTTCCATTGGGGTCCTTAATCTTGTCCTCCAGGATGCGACCCACACCAGTCGACTAACACCCAGGTGCCTATTTGCTGCTAGGTGAACAGGACAACAGGTGTAAGGAAACGTGTCGAAATGTTTCCACCCGCCGGGAATCGAACCCGGGCCTTCCGTGTGTGAAGCGGGAGCTTTAGCCACCAGGCCACCGGGCCAATGGTCAATAGCACAAAGGAGCTAATGTACGATGCAGATCAGTGTCACGAACGAACATAAAAGAATAGTGGTACGAACAATATGATATACGAGGATAGTCAGTGGCACGAACGCGCCAACGTACAAGGATGGTCAACGTTACGAACAAGCCAAGATACGATGATAGTCAGTGGAACAAACAAACCGAAGTACGTGGTTGGCCAGGGTTACGAACAAGCCAACATACAAGAATGGTCAGTGGCACGAACGACCTCACATGCAGACAAAACAAGAAAAGACAATATAAATAACTTTGGTTTTAGCCTCATAAAGGTGTCCTAAGAGTGTCATCAAGGGGACGCCATGAATCCGTAAGAATCAGAGAGCGCCTGGGGAATGGACGTCGTACAGTGTAATCAAGGTTGAGGAAGATCAGTGTAGACACCAAATTTTTTTAGACCACCTGCATCAAGGCAACTCCGTCCTTGAATTGGTGTCTTGAAGAGGTCCTTAGTATGAAGCCGAATTTTACATTACATTTCTGGGAGAATCAAAGCCTCCGAGATGAGGATAAATGAAATTCAGAAAAAAAAAAATCGTTAGGTTATTTTCTGAGGCTGTTTGAAAACTTACTGCCCCCCCCCCCGCAATCCCTATTTATGTCTTTTTAACTATTTCTTTCTGTATGTATTTGTAAAATGTTAATTTAATATCAGCATTGGAAATTTAAATATTTTTTTTTGTCAATTTATTTCAAATTTTCTGTTTACCTAGAAATTTTATAGTCGACTGTTCAAGCTTTTAATTTTTTCAACAAATCAACAGTTTCCCGTTTCTTTTTAGTTTGTTTGAAAAGAGAAATTAAGGTTTTCTTTCCAGATTTATTAATTTATACAGGAGAAGGGGTCAGGAGCCCCTCGCTCCGCAGACACGCATGGTTTACGGAGGAAGAATTCTGTCCCACTTCCTGCTTATATCACTGCTTGTAAATGCGTTAACTGTGAAATTAAACGTTTAGATATTTCCGTACGTTAAATAATGCCGAAAATAGCTAGCTGTTCCTTCGTATCTAGTCCAGCTCAATTTAACCAAACCGAACTTGTTCTAATTTATCCTAACCCAATCTAACCTAATCTAATCTATTGCAGTTTAAGCTAACCTAATCTAACCTAAACTGCGACATATAAAAAAAAACAGAAATTTTCCTTTCTTAAATAATGCAAAGATAACCCTTTCTTTGGATCTAATTAAGTCAAATATAACCTAACACTTTTTAGTCTAACCAAACTTAATAAACTACAACATGTCTGTGAAGTAGGAATTTGTTTTGTCAGTGTCTTACGGACCTAATCAAGAGATAAACAAGACATGTGTTTGTAACCTTTGAGTGTCTTCATTGTGAAGACGTCACCAGCCAGGGGTTTCATCAATCAGATATAGAGAATAAACAATGGAAACGTTGAAGAGGTAATTTGAGGTGATCAGTCCCTCAGCCCTGACAAGGGGGGCGCTCAGTCACTCTGACCTGACCAACCCTAACCTAACCTTACCAATATTATAGTAACCCAACTTAAACCTGGCTGTATATCACCTTACTCTCCCTGAGGCAGTGTGGCAGACCCACTTCAGAATATCATGCGCCACTTTGCGCTGTAATAGTGAACATGTGCACTGCAGCGAATATGTAAATGAGCCAACAAGGTCGAAACTTGCTGATGGAGTTTCCATGTAGGTGTAATAGCTGGTGGTTGTAGAGGCAGCAGAATGAAAATGACCTTAGAGGACGAAGTAGCCACCTCTCTAAACTACAGGCCAGCCACCTCCTGCTCTGGGTGTTTCCCGTAATAATAATAATAATAATAATAATAATAATAATAATATATAATCATTTGCCAAGCTGCGGGAGGCCAGGGTTCGACCCCAAGACACACTGTCCCACCTCAAGAGGCCACACAATGTACATGTTACCTTACCAACTGAGCCATCAATCATGTTTGTAGGATCAGTTGGTAAGGTGACATGTTCCTAGCCTCCCGCAGTTTGGTAAATGATTCAATACCACTTGTTTCGTGGTTTCATTGCTATATTAGACTGCCTGTGGAGGCGAGTATTCAAACAGGAGAAGGCTGAAATTAATCCTTGAGCATACAACTGCCACGAGTGTCCTCGCAACATGAACCATACAAACTATACATGTGAAGAGAAAGTCACAAAACCAAGTAATGAGAGAGTTCTCCAGGAGTTAACACCACTCCTACCCACGGAACCATACATTAAGTGAACAATGCTAGTGACCTGTCTTAAACTAGCAAACATAAAGAAGGAATTCACGAGCCTAAGCAAACAAGCATTCAGGACACTGAATGTTTATTTAAATTAGATACCAACCAGAGAGGAAATTTAAACAGAGGTAAGAGAGCTTTGTATTTTTCAGTGTCAGAAATCTTTTTCATCAGACAGCTGAAGAGCGTATCTGAGACCGAAATATAAAAAATTTCGTTCACATTAGTTTCCATTTTCTGTCTAAGCGGTTTCTCACTTTCATCGACCATATATATATATATATATATATATATATATATGTATATATATATATATATATATATATATATATATATATATATATATATATATATATATATATATATATATATATATATATATATATATATATATATATATATATATATATATATATATATATATATATAGAGAGAGAGAGAGAGAGAGAGAGAGAGAGAGAGAGAGAGAGAGAGAGGCAAACAGGAAATCACAGAGACATAGCAGTCATACTGACAGAGAAGCAGGTATGTATATGTATTTATACGATGCAAATCTAACATTCTTGATGCTCCTAATGTCAACAAAATGACGAAGCCAGAAAGAAAATTTTGAAAGAGAACAAATCTGACTTTGCTTCAGATGTGTTATCATGAGCAGCCTTCCTTCACCTGGCCATACCTGTCATTCACATGATAAGAGTTGATTAACGGCGTGAAAAACATCTGACTTTTACTGACTGAATGCTATGCGGATCAATCATGTCAGTTGCAAAGCTTCGTGTCATTTCCACCGGTTGTTGGCCTGGCTGTCAAATTTCCTTTACGTAATTATCTATTTTGAGCTGTTGGGGGGGGGGGGGTTGAGCTCAGGCTGTTGTGTCCAATGATAAAGTTTCAAGAATGATTTATGTTTCAAAATCCTGCGTGAATTTAAATTCTTGTTGTCCTGCTCAATACACGTCGTTGACTAATGGGGTTTCAACGACTACACAAAGGTCATTACCTGTTCACCTTCATTCAAGAAATGGTAATTCCTTAAACAAGGATTGAAGTTGATAAATTAGACACAGGTGCAACATTTGGGTATCTTTACTGAGGAAACGTTTCGCCACACAGTGGCTTTATCAGTCAGTACAAAGAAGAATGGTGAAGAACAGTAGGAGTTTGAGTTAATCAGTCCCTCAGCCTTGAGGGTCTGATCACCTCAAATTCCTACTCAAGGCTGAGGGCGAAACGTTTCCTCAATAAAGATACATGTGTCTAATTTATCAACTTGTCGGTCCTCTGAACCATTTATCTGCAAGGATTAAAGTAACGTCTCATTTTATATACAACGTGTATGATAATACAAGATAAAAATCAACAATAATAACAAAAGACCAATAATAAAATATAATAACATAACGTTAAAATCACCCAAAATAATATACAAGTTGTATTTAACACATGGATAATAAAGATAAAAGGCAATAAGTTCCCTCAACTTGCCAGGGGCAAAAAAGAGCAGACATCTTCAATGTGTGATTGATGACGCGGTCAGCTGGCAACAATGGCCGCCACTACGCTGATAAACACCACCATCCGTAAAGGGGGAAATTACTGATGCTTTTTCTTCTTTTCTTCCACAACTGACCGACCTTAAACCCCCCTCACCGACAAAGCTTCGAATTTGTTCAGAATTATTGTGATATATCTCTTACTGTTTTCTGGTTGTCCAAGGTGTTCTAATGTTACTTTAGAGTGAAGGTTTTCACTCGTGTTTCTGGTACTATGTACCATTCTTTCTTGGGTTTCTTCTTTCCTTCCCCATCTACGGTTTCTCATCCACTAAGTCCGTCTGTTCTCTCTGCGCTCGTGTTTCCATCCTCTCATTTTCAGAACTAGATAATCAGGGAGAAGAGTTACACCCAATGGATCTTCAACGCCTGGAAATGGACGGCAATTAGATGTAATTGCAGAAGGGAGAGGTTATTTCAAATTGTTTTGAACAAGAGGCCGTTACTGGTAAGAAAGCAGTTCTCTTGAAGCCTTCTAACGAAAATTTACTTTTGTTTAAACAAGGATGATAAACTCGTCGTATATCTTTGTTCACACACTCAGCCAAGCATATATTTTTTGTATTAATATACAAATAAGGTTATCCTTAATTTTTCAAGGGGATGACTGATAAGTTAGCAAAACGCTTAGGTCCTGTGGATACTGTCCCAACAAATATGTAGGGGAAACAGGCAGAAATTTTTCATCCCGCCTGAGCGAGCATCGAAATTCAAGCAACAGACGACTTAAGGTACGTCTGTGTCTTAAGGTACGTCTGTTCCTCCACAGAGTCCACGGGACATTTGATGAAAGCTCTATGGCTGGTTATTACATGAATAAAACCCGCGTCAGGACGCATTTCACCTGTTTCCTGACAAACTTTACCTAACCTAAGGTAATTATATTCATCTAAGTTTTGGTATTTTTTTACTCTGAGACATACGAACGTGGTGAGAAGCAAAATAAATCCCCGGGCCCTGCTGAACTTTTTTCAAGGGTTCTTATGGAGTGCAAAATGGAATTTTGTGAAGCATTAATTAACATTTTTAATATATCTCTTCAAACAGGTGTAGTGTCTGATATGTGGAAGATAGCAAATGTAATTCCTATTTTTAAATCAGGGGACAAGTCGTTACCTTCAAATTACCGCCCAATAAGCCTGACCTCAATTGTAGGCAAATTACTAGAGTCAGGGGATGGATTTGAGTGGGACTTGCACATGAGTAAATAGATTTATCAGAGTTTATTAAATAGGTAGCGTTGAAAATGGGTTGGGCAAGTATTCTGTTAGTGGGATGGGTTGTGAAGGACCTGCCTAATATGGGCCAACGGGCCTACTGCAGTGTTCCTCCTTTCTTATGTTCTTATGTTCTTATATACATTTCGAGAAGTTAGGTTAGACCTACTGGTAACAACGTTATTTCATCTACTCTATGAAATCTTAATGACTGTCGAAAAATGTAATCTTAAATTTTTCATTACATCTGACCCCTTTCCTGCACACCAAGACCACCTTGTTACTTTAAAACTATTAATTTCAGTATTTCGGAAGCTTTCATAGATTTTTTTTTTCATTATTTATAGATAATCTGATTTCTCACCGGTGTCGCTGGATTAGTTACTCATCCGAATTACTGTGCTAATCGTGAGAAATGTGAAAACACTTTTTAAGTGAGAATGAAAAATATTGAATCTCTGAGAGTGTTTTGACATTCAAATTCTAGAAAGATATCCTTCAAAATTCTATTAGCATAGCCTTCAAATTTTGGCAAATATCGAGTTAAATTTCTCTATGAATGTTGATGTTCAAAATCTGCAAAGATTTCGAACTTACGTCACATCACTGCAAAGATTTTGATGCCCTTCAAAATCTGGAAGGATATTAAAATATCTGATTAGCCAACAAGAAATAAGAAATTTGGAAGGACAACATAATTCATGTTGCTATAATCACGTAGGTTACTCGTGTGAAAGGACTCTCCATACTTTTGAGAGGCTCTTGATCCAAGAAAATAAAGCTATCCTCCTCTTTGGGTCAAAGCTGATTACCTCCCATTTCCCGGGCGCTTTCACGACCCTGATTAGTTTAGCGCTTCCCCATAAGCACAATAATAATATTGTACGAATCTGGCATGATAGACCAATGTTGTGCTGGGGTGAGAGGACTGAAACGAGCTACCGCAGGCAACCAATATCATGTTATTTCATTCTTGAGGAGGTGATGGGCCGTTCACTGCCTGCATAGCTGCGTAAACCACCTCGTTCCTCCACAGTTATATCACATTCCTTCTTCCTTCAGCTGATTTCACGGTATACGAGCAATATTCTGCATGAGACAATCTCTCCCTTGGATGCAAATGGCGTACTGCTGACGATAGTGAGGAAAAGACACCTTCCAGAAAAAAAATTATTGGGACAACGCTTCGCTCTGTTTATATTGATTAGTTTATTGGGTTTAAAACCTATTGACTATAAGAGGATTCTTAAGGCTGCATGGCACTTGTGTACCACCAATGACACTGGCCTGGACTCACTCGCCATAGTTTCAAACTCTACCCGCTCCGTGGTTAGTCAGTGACAGTCATCCCTAAAATAAGCAAACAAATAAACTCTGTGTGTTTATACACTGAGAGACTGCACACAACCGGTGTGTACACCCTCTCCCTCTTTAGAACGTCATTTAATCACGGTAAAACTCTACACAGAATCAAACGTTGCCATTAAAAGTTCTTACGTTACAAGGCGTTCAGATCCTTAGCTTTAATCAAGGCAGCGGAACTGATTATCATACGTTACAAGATGGTCAGGCTCTTAGTTTGATCAAGGCTGAGGAACTGATTACCTTACGTTACACGGTGTTCAGACCCTGAATATCTCCTCATCAACTGTGTCCCCCATATAATTTCTGTTCTGAATTGAAAGAAAGGCACTGGTGCGGCACATGTATCTTATTTACAAACAGATTATTGTAAAATAAAGGACACAAGTGCAACTAATGTAATATTTTATTGTGGCAACGTTTCGCTGTCCAGGAGCTTTGTCAAGCCGGTGTGTACCTGAAGAGCGAAACGTTGCCACAATAAAATGTCACATTAGTTGCACTTGTGTCCTTTTACATATTGTCGGTAATTCTACCACCATATATACATAAACACATTATTGTTCTTCAACGTTGTTTTGTCCCTCGTCTCTCTCCTTGTTTTACAGAGCCCTTGAACCGGTAACATCAAATCCCCCTTCGTTTACGAATTCCCCAAAACTCCCAACATAAAAACGGATAGAATTTTCCCACGGGAGATTTTATCAGGAAACATCGAGGAGAGCTCGGATGGTTTAATGTTATGTTTTTGGCTTCTATTTTTTTCTTACGACCTTCCCTGAATTATTGCAAAATGATAGGGAGATGGGGAGATACGTGTAAAAAACAATATAGAAAATGAAAGGAAAAAAAAAGAGAATAAAAATAATGAGAAGACAGTATGAGATTATAATGATGGATGATGGGTGATTGTGTGTGTACTTTTTTATTTGTTCACCTTTTTGTACTCTTTTGTTTGTACTCAGAAATTGTTCTCACCTAGTGTACTTAACTATAAAAGTGATAAGTTTTTTTGAACCTCTTAAAATTGTTTTACCTGCAGTTCTATTTTTTATTGACTATTTTAAATGTGGTAGCAGAGGTCGGTTTTAGCTCCGGCCCGCCTTTGCCCCGGCTGTTCTGATCATTCCTCTCCAGCTGTTGTAAAACCCCGTCATGCCCATTCTTAAAAAATGTGACTGTGTGTTGTGTGTGTGTGTGTGTGTGTGTGGGTTGTGTGTGTGTTTCCATTTTGCCCTAGGCACTGTCGATTTTGACACAAGGCCTGTTGTGTGTGTGTAGGGTGTAGGTGTGTGGTGTGTAGGGTGTTTGGGGTTAGGTGTGTGTGTGTGTGGGTGTGTGTGTGGTGGTGTGTTGTGTTTGTTGTGTGTTGGGTTGTGTTTGTAGTTTCCATTTTGTCCTGGCACATGTCGTTAGCATAGGCCCGTTTTGTGTGTGTAGGTGTGTAGGTGTGTGTGTGTGTGTGTGTTTTGTTGTGTTGTGTGTGTGTGTGTGTGGTGTGTGTTTGTGTGTGTGTTAGTTATTACCATTTTGTCCCAGGCACATGTCGATTAGACCTAGGCTGTTGTGTGTGGTGTAGGTGTGTAGGTGTGTGGTGGTAGGTGGAGGTGTGTAGGTGTTTTGTGTGTGTTTTGTGTGTGTGTGTGTGTGTGTGTGTGTGTGTGTGTGTGTGTGTGTGTGTGTGTGTGTGGTGAGTGTGTGTGTTAGTTACCCTTTTTTCCTGGACATGTGATTAGACCTAGGCCCGTTGTGGTGTGTAGGTGTGTAGGTGTTGTGTTGGGTGTGTGTTTTTTGGTTGTGTGTGTTGGGGGTGTGTGTGTGTGTTTTTGTGTTTTGTGTGTTAGTTAGTTACCCTTTTGTCCCATGCACATGTCGATTGACACTAGATGTTGTGTGTGTGTGGTGTGTAGGTTGTGTGTGTGTGTGTGGTTGTTATTACCATTTTGTCCCAGGCACTGTCGATTAGACACTAGGCCTGTTTGTGTGTGTTGTAGGTGTGTGGTGTGTAGGGGTGTAGGTGTGTAGGTGTGTAGGGGTGTGTTGTGTGTGTGTGTGTGTGTGTGTGTGTTTGTGGTGTGTGTGGGTGTTAGTTACCATTTTGTCCTAGGCAATGTCGATTGACACTGGCCTGTTGTGTGTGTGTAGGTGTGTAGGTGTGTGGGTGTGTGTACTCACCCATTTTTATCACCTATTTGTGGTTGCGGGGTCGAGTCCTAGCCTGGCCCGCCTCTTCACCGGTTGTACTGACCCTCTCCTCCCCGCTCCCTGAGCTTTTTCAACCCCGTCTTAAAATGTGTAGGTTCCTGCCTCCACTACGTCTTTTCTAGGGTATTCCCCTGCCCCTTACAACTCTATGACTGAAGAAATTCTTCCTACTATCTCTCTGATCATTTTTTGTCTTCAACTTCCCTTTGGCCCCTTTTTTCTGTGTCCCTCCTGGAACATCCCTTTTTGTCCCCTTTCTATTCACGCAGTATTTTTTTCGTTATCATGTCTCCCTGACCCTCCCTTTCCCCCAGGTCGTCAGGCCGATTTCCCTTAATCTTTCTTCATAGGACTTCCCCTTAGCTTGGAACTAACCTTGTTGCAAACTTTGTACTTTCTCTAGTTTCTTGACGTGCTTTATCAAGTGCGGGTTCCAAACAGGTGCTGCATACTCCAGTATGGGCCTGACATACACGGTGGACAGTGTCTTGAATGATTCCTTACTAAGGTGTCGGAATGCTGTTCTAAGGTTTGCCAGGCGCCCATATGCTGCAGCAGTTATCTGATTGATGTGTGCTT
>NC_069476.1:14727198-14742198 GCF_026875155.1 Cherax quadricarinatus
TGGCAGAGGGAACAGTGAGTGGGTTTGTAGTATAGGTTGCTCAGTTGCGTGGGAATGTCGCGGGTGGAGTCTTTTGGTGGGAGATTCTGTGGGGTGTGTTTCCCTTCCTCCTGTGTCTGGGTCCTGCTCATTTTCATTGCTTCTCGTTCCTCCTTGCGTCTCTGTACCCTCTCTTTCAGTGTAGTCCTTTCTTCCTGTGTTCTGTCGCGGTCGAGGTATACTCTCTGGTACCCCTCTTTGTCCCTCAGTCTTGCTTTCTCTTGCAGAATCCTGGTTCGAACTGATTCTTCCTTGAAAGTTACTCTGACAGGCTGTATCCTTCCACTCGCAAACCACCCTATTCTCTGAAAATTTGTCACCTGGGTCATATTGCCCTCCCCTATTGTTTTCATGATGCCTTCAATCATATATTCTTCCTCCTGTTTTATTTCTTCAAAGTTGGCCCCCTTGGCTTCTTGGAGCCCGTACACAAAAAACTGACCTCGCCCTTTCCTCCTCCTACTGAGTCTCCATCTGCTTCCTTGAGGCATTTTATTTCTTTCCATTGACATGTTCTTGCCTTCAGTCCCTGTCATATCTGAAACTTCTATTCTCAGTGAACTGTCTTTCCTGACCAGCTGTCCCTTGCTGCTGCAGTTGGCTGTTAGAATCTCTGCATATAGCATACCTTCATTGTCTTCGGACCTGTCGTTTGATCTTAGTGTGCTCATTGTCTTTTCCCTGGCCCCACGTGGGTCTGATAGGGCCTTCGTGTACGGCATGTCTCCGTTGTTGCTTACCATCCCCTTGTCTGTGCCTGACTTTGAATTTCCTGATGTCACATCTGAATTGTCATTTGTCTCTCTAATCTGTTTCAGGCTTTGCAGTTTCTCTTCTAAGTACTGTATCCTAGCTTCTGCTGCTAAGACCTGTACTTCCCACTTCCTGCACTCTTCAGCTATCTGCTCCTCCATTTTCTTACCAAGCTCTACTATCTTCCTTCCCCACTCTTCCTCCCTTTTTTGGAGCTCTAACTCCCAGTCTTTCCTCCCTGGTTCGTCTTCCAGATCTTGGTTTCCGTCCTCTAAGGCCACCATTTTTTTTTTTTTTTTTTTTTTTATTATACCACAGACAGAAGGCTAGAGGAGGGAGAGGGTGTGGGGGGAGAGAAAAAGGGTAGAAAGAGGGAGAGAGAGGAGAGAGAAAGGGTAGAAAGAGGGAGAGAGAGGAGAGGAGTATGGGGGTGAGGGATAAGACCAAGGGGGAGAGAGAGAAATGTGAGGGGGAGGAAAGGGTAGAGAGAGGAGAAAGAGAGGGAGAGGGAGAGGGAGAGAAAGAGAGAGAGAGGGAGAAAGGAGGGCGAGGGAAAAGGCTATGAGAGAGAGAAATGGAGAGATGGAGAGAGAAGCCTATAGTAGAGAGAGGAGGGTGAGAGATTGGTTATGGGAGTGAGGGAGAGAGAGAGAAAGGGGAGAGAGGAAGAGAGAGAGAGAGTGAGAGAGGGAGAGATAGAGAGGAAGAGAGAGGGAGAGAGGGGAGAGGAGGGAGGGAGAGAGAGAGGGAGAGAGAGAGGGAGAGAGAGAGGGAGAGAGATGAGGAGGAGAGAGAGGGAGAGAGAGAGGGAGGAAGAGAGAGGGAAAAGAGAGGAGAGAGAGAGAGAGAGAGAGAGATGAGAGACGGAGAGAGAGAGAGAGAGAGAGAGGGAGAGAGAGAGGGAGAGGAGAGGGAGAGAGAGAGGGGGAGAGAGAGGGAGAGAGAGAGGGAGAGAGAGAGGGAGAGAGAGAGGGAGAGAGAGAGGGAGAGGAAGAAGTGTGTGTGTGTGTGTGTGTGTGTGTGTAGTCTAGACATAGGCTCTAAACTGGCATCTGATATGCTGGCGGCTAACAGATTTCTTCACCCCGTAATTAAAAACTCAGCAGTCTTTAGCATATATATATAAAAAACTGCTAGTCCCTTCCATCCTGGTATCGCAGTTAAGACAAAAAATATCTCACCGTAAATTCGATAAGAAAATTTCTTTGCTTCTTGAATTTTCAAAGACACGAGAAAACGAAAGAAACTTAATGAGAACTTGAAGATGTCGATGTTAAGGAGGGACTGATGGAGTTTAAGTAAAAGGACACAAATACAACTAATGCGACATTTTATTGTGGCAACGTTTCGCTCTCCAGGAAATTCATCAAGCCGTTCTTTTACCTAACATATTGTCGGTAATCCTACCATTATTAATCCGATGATGAAGGTTGTTCGGATGTTGTATGATACGTGTATGATTACAAGATATTGCATGATATACACTTCATTTTGAATCAAATGTATTAGATATTACTTTGAAGGACAATACGAGAATGCGGATGTTGTCTTGTGGTACACATGACTAGAGGATTATAGAACAACATCCATCGTAAATGGAGCAATGTGAATTTTCCACTAAACCGAAGGACCTGGGTTCGATCCTGCATAACTTGGTGACGTTAACATGTTTATTTCTTTCCCGCAGGTGTTGGTCGACTGTTGTAGCGGCATCCTGTCGGGTGAAAGGATACGTTCAAATTTTGGAGAAGAGGTGGGGATGTTTGCAGTTTTGAACTGTAGTATAGGCGCGTTTCTGGCAAGACATTGATGAAGTGATGGTGAAAGTATTTCTTCTTTTTCGGGTGACTCTACATTTCTGGAAGACAGGATTGATCGAAACCTCGTCTCAAAGTTCTTCTCTTAAAACATGGTGCTCGTCTTGCTCCACATACCTTTCAAAGATTTGTGATTCTTAGGAATTTTTTTCTGAATGTCTGTGCCACTTCCACCGTACTAATGGTATCAGTTGACTCCGCTTCAGTGATGCTAACGAGATCTACGACTTCAAAACTCCCACAGTTATACTCGAGTATTGGAAAAGAGCTTTTCACCCACACTCAAACGCGATCCCTGTCTCCCAGAGTCTCTTGACATGAGAACTTAGCGTCCGCTAGAAGTGGGAGTCACTGAAGCAGCAGTTACTGCCACAAGTGGCATGACTGTTAAGTGGTGCCGACACGTATGGAGAAAAGAAACAGTGTGCATAGGAAATCTTTAATCTGACGATATGTCGCTCAGTGTAGACAGTCACAACTAGATCAGTTTCTGTTAAAAAAACAAAAAAGTTGCCCAAGTGAACGGCTTATTCTGTAACGTTCCTTTAGTTTAGTAGTGTAAGAATTAAGCTATTTGATTCTCTGAGTTGCAGATACTGATCTAAGTGTGTGTGACACACACACACACACACACACACACACACACACACACACACACACACACACACACACACACACACACCCACACACACACACACACACACACACACACACACACACACACACACACACACACACACACACACACACACAGTTGGAAGTTGGGGACACAGATGAGTCGGAGGGATAGTGGGAAGTATTTCTTCAGTCATAGAGTTGTAGGGCAGTGGAATGGCCTAGAAAGTGACGTAGTGGAGGCAGGAACCATACACAGTTTTGAGACGAGGTTTGATAAAGCTCATGGAGCGGGGAGAGAGAGGGCCTAATAGCAACCGGTGAAGAGGCGGGGCAGGAGCTAGGACTCGACGCCTGCAACCACAAATAGGTGAGTACAAATAGGTGAGTACACACACATACACACAGCTGAGTCTGAGCTGAGTCTCGACCCCTGCAACCACAGTTAGGTGAATTAGGTGAGTACACACGCACGCATATATACTACTATTTAATTTTGTTAATTCATTTAAGAAATATGCTTCTGTTAGTTAGTTGCAGCTTAACTGATCACCATCATAAACCACCAATGAGCCAGCAGCTGCTTAACGAGTGACTTGATACACCGGTAAACCAGGAGTGACTTGATTACTAGCCCGTATGACTAATAATCAAAGGGCTGCTTAATATCTGATGTCTGGCACTGGTACTCCAGCGGTTGCTGAACCACTGATCAGGTTATCAGGTAACAAAGACTCACATTCCTGGACGCTTTAATGTTTCCACTGTTACAGTGTTCCGAAGGCGCTGATATTATTAAAAGGATAAGACAGAAGAGAAGGCATGCTAAACTGATAGCAAGTAATGATAGGGTAAACACAGAGGAAGAGGGGAGCGAATATGACAGTTTAATTAATCTTATTAGAGAAAGGGGATTCAGGGAGAGGATACGTAAAGATGACCGCGGGTTCAATCCCGGCCGGGGGTATGGTTTATACGTAAAGATGCATGTAGGAGCAGACGAGGGCTCCAACTAGCAAGATCCTGAGACAAATACGATCAGGGTAAGAAATGAAGATATTCTTTATATCAACCCATATATATATATGTATGTATATATGTCGTGCCGAATATGTAAAACTGGTCAGTTAGCAAGAACTCATTTAAAATTAAGCCCTTTCTGAAATTTTCTCTTATACGTTTAAAGATATATTTTTTTCATTAATGTTAATGTAAAAAATTTTAATTTTGCACCAAAAGAATCTTAGAAAACTTACCTAACCTTATTATAACAAGAGCAATTTATTTTAGCCTAACCCAACTAAATATATTTTAAATACGTTTACAATAATTTAGTACTAAACAAACACAATCAGATAGATTTTTTTCGTTAGGTTCAGAATGATTTTTGCGAAATTATTGCATACACAAATTTTTACTTGTCCTATATGGCAAGATGAGCGTTGCTATGTAAGCCAAGATCGCAAGTTCTGCCTATTCGGCACGACATACATACATACATATATATTATATATTTATATATAATATATATATATATATATATTATATATATATATATATATATATATATATATATTATATATATATTATATATATGTAATATGTAATCAATAACACTGGGAGTGGCCGAGGACTCGAACCCATGTTGTTTTGCGGGTGTAACCTATACATCCTGTTAAATAACCTGGATATTCTAGCAGTTCATGTACTAGATAACAGAAAATTGCGTTGAATACTTTACAAACATAGACATGAAGGCCTGAACGAAGCCAGGTAGCCAGGGTGAGAATGGACAAACAATAAAACAGGATAGGCAAGTCTTAACTCGCCTTGCTACGGAGCCAGACACAAAGTTATTGTAAATGTGGAGCGTTGACTCAAGCCGCCTCTGCACTCACCCACACCCACCAAGTTTCTCCCCTGATAACAACTTTTACTACAGTCCACTGTGGTGCAAGAGAATGGCAATAGAGAAGCTACAGAGTCAATAGATATCTTCCAAGGAAGAGACGTACCCCGTTGTTTAAAGAATGATTAAACTCCTCAGGTTATACATTAACTTTATGTATTGTATGCAAGGCCTGATGTCTGTTATGCTGCACACCTTTGGTTTCAATTTTACAGAATGGGCGAATATTCTCTGGAAATTTTCTTGATGAGATTTACGAACTTGACCCTTTATTTTAAAGAGAGGACTCGCAGCACTGAGTTTAAACTGAGAAAAAACTATATATATATATATATATATATATATATATATATATATATATATTATATATATATATATATATATATATATATATATATATATATATATATATATATATATATATATTATATAATATGTGTGTGTGTAATATATATTAATATATATGCAAATTCTTCACGAGCGCCTAGAAATTCAAACTTGAGGAGTTTCGGAATAAACTACTTTTAGTAGATAGATATTAACTAAGAATTCAAGAAAATAGGTGGAAATGAGTACCATGAGTCTCAAAAGACAGCTGTCCTTGAGTCCTCACTCGAATCCTCACTCGAGTCCTCACTCGAGTCCTCACTCGAGAACCGTTGTGTTGACGAAAAAAAATCACTCATTTCTTAGGATAAAGTTCTGAGATCTTAGTTCTCCAAAGGATGAGATGTGAGGTCCTGGTTCTCAGGGCTAAATCATCAGGTCTGCCCTGAAGGGAATGTGGAAGATATTCATAACATGTTAGCAATATAAAACATATTGTTATTTGATGAATAAATTCATGTAAAACAAATCTTAGCTAATTTGTAAATTATTTAAACAAATTTCATACTACTCGTTTTTTTTGCCAAATTGCAGCGATTAAAGTGTAGGCCTAATGCAACGTATATATAATACAACGTAAGTGTAATACAGTGGATATTGAATGAATAATGAAGTGTTTGCATAATGCACTGTATACATAAGAGAGTGGGTGAATAATACAAACTATCCTACCAAATGCTTTCTGGCTATATGGTCGACAAGCTGAATTCTGGTTATATGGTCGACAAACCACTTTCTGCTATATGATCGACAAGCTGCTTTCTGGTTATATGGTCGACAAGGCTCAACCCGAATCTCCTTATAAACACACACGAGACATTTAAGGTTACAAATCACCTATTCATCCTCCAGTCAAGAATATTTTGATGCCTTAAATAGGGATTAAGGTAAACACTTATTGTATATTTACCGAGAGACACACCTCACATTGCGTATATATCCTGTTGCATCTTTGGTGAGGCTGTCGTTCATGTTTTTTCGGTCTCCATGAGTTATGGAAAATAAACATATATGCAGTATAACGCGATCCTTTATTGACTACGTTTCGCCCACTAACTGGCCTGATAAAGCCCACTGTATTGGATAAATTAGTTAATAAAGGATCACATATGTACTTGCTTCGGCAGTACATATACTAAAATTTGAACGATACAGAGAAGATTAGCATGGCCCCTGCGCAAGGATGACACGCAAAATCGTAAAAAAAAAAAAAAAAAAAAAAAAAAAAAAAAAAAAAAAAAAAAAAAAAAACTGGCCTGATAAAGCCCACTGTATTGGATAAATTAGTTAATAAAGGATCACATTATACCGCATTTGTTTATTTTTTCATCGTGTCGGTATTATATACCATTTATCGCCTCCAGGAGTTATCTTGAGAATACCTCTTGTTTTCGGCAATGAAAATTCTGTATCAAAGAATTGCCGGAATTGAGTGACATCATTGTACTATTGGTTTGCTGCAATACAATATACTGGATACGTGATACCTTAGTCTGATTCATTATAAAATGATTTCCGCTCTGCTCATCAGAGAGAAAATCATTTTGTCAGTCTGCTGTATCTGTTACCTGATACTTCGAAATAGAATTCCAAAGTTCGTATTTGTAATGCATTATGAGTTATGAAAGTTTTATTATTATTATTATTATTATTATTATTATTATTATTATTATTATTATTATTATTGTTATTATTATTATTATTGTTATTATTATTATTTAATTATTATTTTTATTATTTTATTATTATTATATTTTATTATTATTATTATTATTATTATTATTATATTATTATTATTATTTATTATTGTTATTATTATTATTTAATTATTATTTTTATTATTTTATTATTATTATATTATTTTATTATTATTTATTTTATTATTATTATTATTATTATTATTATTATTTTTAAATTATTATTGTTATTATTATTATTATTGTTATTATTATTATTTAATTATTATTTTTATTATTTTATTATTATTATATTTTATTATTATTATTATTATTATTATTATTATTATTTTTATTGTTATTATTATTATTATTGTTATTATTATTATTTAATTATTATTTTTATTATTTTATTATTATTATATTATTTTATTATTATTATTATTATTATTATTATTATTATTATTATTATTATTATTATTATCTACGAGGAGCTCAACCCTTGTGTGGCATTCACGAAGAGGATGCTTGATCGTTCTGTAGTTACCAGAGAGAAACTTTACTCTCACAGCAATAAACTTAATACGAAGTACTGAATTTTGTGCTGTTGTTAAGAAAGAATAAACAGGAGCACCAAATTCAAGGCTTTATTTAAAATATTAAATGCGTTATGAAGGAATAAGAAAATAGCACAAAATTCTTTCACGGTTCTTACGTCTGAAGCCAAGGGGAATTCTTCAGAATAATGAAGCAGACTTTAAAAAAAAAGTTGGGTTCCTGAAAACATTAAATGCATACTAACTTGGTGCAGCGGGAGACTTGTGCAGTAATTTCTGAGGACGTTGTGGCCAGAGATCTTCATTACCAGCTGGGTTGTGTTGAAGCACCCTGGTACTGGCGCCGTTCCTGCCTCGTATGTTGTGACCATAGCGTACTGTTGCAGTACCTCGCTTCACGGGGGCTGCCTTGATGCTGGTGAAGCAATGTTGAGTTTTAGAAACTAGAGCTGCCTCTTTCTTGGTCTGGTCGAGCCATAAGGGCTATAAACACAAAGACACGTGTCTCTTTGTATATCTGTGTGTATCTGTCAATGAATATATGCCGAGAAGTGTCTCTCAGGGTATACACACAGAGACATGTCTCAGTGTACGTAAATACAACGAGACGTGTGCATCTGTCAGTGTGTATAAATCGAGAAGTGTATTTCTCAGTGTATATAGGCTAAGAGCTTACTTTAATCCGTATTCTAAGGATTAGAAAATCCTTGATTCGTGGTATGCAAATGACATGCAACATTAATGATCCCTCGAGTAGACGATAGCCTTTAAACCTAACAAACTACTACAACTTCGATCAAACGTGAATGCCTTCCATTTCCCAGTAGCTGCATGACCCTTACAAGTTTAGAGCTTCCCATGCACACTCAAAAATAATTTATTCTGTGTGCCCTCGAACTGAACAAATTAAAATATTTTTTTCGACTTCAGAAGCTGCTCTAATGGAATATACTAACTAAGGGATAAGAAGAGAAAAATCCTTCTCTGTCTCTAGTGACATTCGCCCGGATTCATTCCATGAAGTTCTTGACACAATCTAAAGAATACAATTACAACTCAGTTGCCACAGTGTTTGACCTCAGTGCACTGTGAGGGCTGGGTACAGTGATGTGATGAGTATGAAGAAGAGGTGATTGTCATATGGTAGCTGTATTGTGGTGTAATTCTGGTGATTGTTGTAGTAGTGGTGGCTCTGATGATTGTTGTGGTGGTAGTAGTTGTGGTGATAGTTAAAGTAGTGGTAATTTCCATGATTCCTAAGTGTTTATACACTGAGAGATGTATATACCTCAATATATATACAAAGAGAGGAGTGTATACCTGTATATGCACAGGTGATGTCACAATATGCTGAACAACCACTGTGAAAAATATAGTGAACTTCCAAGCACTTTCGTAATTTCTCATATTTTAATTTTGCAGTTCCTTGATAATTTGAGAAATCATGAAAGCGCATGGAAGATATATATAAATCTTCATAAATGTTACTTTGCTCACACTCCAACAGCATGTCTAGTGCTTTTTATTATTATTATTATTATTATTATTATTATTATTATTATTATTATTATCATTATTATCAAAAACAAGTTCTAGATCTATAAATTTTGGTTATTCAGGCTGATGTGTTGAATTAAATTTGCTCTAACTTGAAAACAAATTCACCTTTGGTATTGAAAGAACAATGACTGAATATTCAACACTTGTCTACCACTCCACTTCTCTCACCCCTTCCATTGACGTCTCTCTCTGGGAAATCTTGACTTTTTTTTTATCTCCCAATCAAAATTAATTGACTGTTGAAGAGCCAATAAATCCCACTACAATTATTGAATTCGCATGTAATGGGAAGGTAACTCTAGTTCCTTGGAAGAGAAGCGTTTAACAAGCATCAAAGTACTCCCATGAAGAGCCAAGCTCTAGATATAATAGAAAATGTATGTGGTGTAGCGATATAGATTAATCTATTCCTCTGTAATTTAGTCATTTAGATTTTCCTTGCTGTATACAGCAATCTGGTAAATCAAAATTCAGACAGCTGAAAGAGAATGGAGTTTTGAAACAGGACAAAAGGCTATTGTCTCGACGTCCAGTGTTTTTTCAACACACACACAATCTGGAATTGAAAAACGTCTAACAAATTTTTTAGTAATATATAGATAATACCTAATTCTGGTATGTTTTCCCTAATTTACTGAACGGCTTTTATATTAACATTTAAAAATTGAAAATTAATGATGTACAAGAATATTTATGTTTTTAAAATCAAATCTTTGTATACTCTGAACGTAGCATATTTTACGTCACAAATATTAGCCAGTAGATGCTTGTAAGATTAACTTCACCGTATGTAACCTTACATTTGTTAGGAATTAAATTCTTTCTTTTTATAGTTGAATAGTTTTATATGGAAGAGGCGTTGCTGAGATGGTTTGAATATTCAGGAAGGATTGACGATGTATAAATCTGGAGAGGATTGAAATGTGCGGGTCGTTCTACAGAGGGTTGACAGGAGAATGAGAAGGTAGCTTAAAGTTGTATGAAGTTGAATATCAGGGTTGTACCACAGAGTGTTTTGAACCGTATTGGATTATGTTTTTTTATTTGAAGTACTGTTGGGGTGTGAGTATAGTGAAATCTATTAATTAGAAATGAGTACTGGTGACTGAAAATACGGTGTGGCTGTTAATTATCATTCTTTTAATCATTATGTGTCTGTGTGCTGGAAAAGCAGCCAGGGAGTGAGTAATGGTGAAAGTTTCTCCCTTTGGACCCACTCTCTTGATAGAAATCATCCAGTGTTAAAAGAGAAGAGTATAACATGTAAACCAAAATTATCCTGGTAGCGTCCCACTCAACCCTAGACTAAGAAGGCAAATTAGTACTCAGTTCGCCGTGTTTTCAGAGTAATGGATAAGTTGAATAAGCAGGCAGACGTATTAGGAAGACGGAATGAACATTTTTAGGAAAACTATTCATGCAGAAGATGAAATTTAAATAAGAAATTTCATGCTATGACCAACATGGAATAAGATATGTTAGAGAAGTAAAATGTGTAGAAAGTGTCAAGCAATAACCTTATCACTTTCTTCATATTTTGCTTTTGGGAAAATCAGCTTCAGTGGATTGCATTTAGACTCAAATGCTGAAAGTAAAATGGGACAAAATGCCGGAGTAATTAATGCACTTGCTGTGTGTGTGAAAGAAGGGAAGGTATTTAAAGACGAGCAGAGAGCGTGTGTGTGTTTCTCTGACGTAAACACGAAGATGTGACTCGAAATTATAAATAAACTGTAGAAAGCTAAGTTTCATTTATATTCGACGTAAATCAGGATTAAATGAGCAATGAGGAGCAACAGAGATGGACGTAAAAGACAAGTTTTCAGAACTTGCCATTAACTGTGCGAAACACAATACACAAATAACCCGCACATAGGAGAAAGGAGCTTACGACGACGTTTCGGTCCGACTTGGACCATTGACAAAGTCACACATGGTCCAAGTCGGACCGAAACGTCGTCGTAAGCTTCTCTCTTTTATGTGCGGGTTATTTGTGTAATGAAGACAATAAAAGAACAGTAGCTTAGGAAATGGCGCTGTTGTTGATTTTTGTTTATTTAGTAAAGAAATCTGATAAAAAGGCTGCGTGGGTAAGAGGCTGTGTGGGTATGTAGACGCTGTGTGGGTATGAAGAGGCTGTGTGGGTATGAAGAGGCTGTGTGGGTATGAAGACGCTGTGTGGATATGAAGAAGCTGTATGATTATATAGAGGCTGTGTGGGTATGTAAAGGCTGTGTGGGTATGAAAAGGCTGTGTGGGTATACATAACAGACTTTTACTGAGACAATGTTATGTCTGGGTAGAACAAAACGTAGTCCCAATAAAAGCTTGTTCAACATGTCTTTACGAGTACTGACATGTGCAACACCTAGATATCTTTATTGACAGGACGTTTCGCCTGCTCAGTAGGCGAAACCAGCTTCATAAGCGAACCGTATATCAAAAACGATATTCATGTGTTGCACACTTTTTTATTAATCCATCTGAGGTATGTAGCCAGTGTTGCTAATCTACAGAGTAGGTGGTAACGCGTTGAAAGCAGTAAAAAGTTTATGATGAAAGTAAGTGTTGTAGGTGGGAAATATGATGCTTGTACTTTAACGAACTTGTGGGCAATGCTGCTGTTCAGTGGGTTATTGGGCTCTGGAGTTCTTGCACTTTTGAAGACATTTAGAGTGTTGTAGATGAATGGTTCACAGAACCGACACGTTGATAAATTAGACACATGTGCAACTCTTGGGTATCTTTATTAAGGAAACGTTTCGCCACACAGTGGCTTCATCAGTCCTGTGTATGGACTGATGAAGCCACTGTGTGGGGAAATGTTTCCTTAATAAAGATACCCCAGAGTTGCACATGTGTTTAATTTATCAAGACATTTAGAGGTTAGCTTAGGTTAGGTAAGGTTCGTCAGTAAACAGGACAAATGTTTCCTGACGCGGGTCTTAGTCAGATGATGACCCGCTTTTGGAGCTTTTGGTCATCTGACCGAGGCCTTCCCCTGGCTTACCGGTCCACCCCTTTAAAAATTATGGTCATGTAGTAATAAGACATTTAGAGTGAGAGGTAAATGCTTATTTTTTCCTCTGATTATTCTGCTATGGTGAGAACCAGTTGCTGTGTTATATGACATTTTGTATATTTGAGTAAACGTTATTTAGGATGTGATACATGATTTTGAAACCGACAAGTTGAAGATTGAGACACTTACGCAACATATGGGAATCTTTATTAAGGATTCCCATATGTTGCATGTGTCTCAATCTTCGTTATATATTACTGGTTTGTGAAATATAATTAAGGATCATGCTGGTAATTATTTTATTGTAAGTTTTTGTACAGTTAGTAAAGGATTTTTAATCCGTGATATTGGAACTTCCGCTCTCCACAATAAAAAGTAATTGCCTCCCATTCCCCAGGTGCTGTATGGGTTTAATGGTTTCCCATAAATATAAAACAGAAAAAAACGTATATAAAAACACATACCTAAACTTTTCCCATTGCTACAGCTGTCGCAGAACCATACGAACACGCAAGACGGATTTTCCGACTTTCTCTAAAACATAATGTCGTGGGCGGGGGACGGACTCCCCTAGCTCAACATAACACCCCTCTCCCCCCTCCCTCCAAGCTACCGGCTTCACTACACACGAAGTGAGAGACGCGAGCACCAGCCTCAGTGAATCATTTCTCTGGATATTGATCTTTCAAGATTCAAGATACCTTGCCTCTTCGCTCCAACTGTCTCCTTCACGCTCATGTTATAATTTTTCTTAATATTTTTCAAAGGTTCATATTTTCTGGGCTATAGTTGGTAAGTTAAGTACTGTAACGCTTGATTTTACAAAAATGTTTGCAGTTCTAACTGAAGGCATTGTAACAAATCTGGGGGACTGAACACTTTTGAAGGCAAGGCTGAGGGGATTGAACACCACAAAATCATATCTATACTTCTTCGTTCTTCATTATTCTCTGCGTTGGATTGAAAAAAGTCACTGGCTGGTAAAACGTTTAGCCCATAAAAGTATGCTGATATTGTAAATGTATCTTATACATCAATGTCCCTTTTACGGAAAATTACTGAAGTGCCAATATGACAGTATTTCATAATTGTTATTGTTAAGAGAGATTTGAAAGTAAAAATAAATATTGAGATGAAAACGTAAATAACGCATAACTCCTCATGTCGTTGTTGTATACTATTTAAATAATTAAAATTAATAGCGTCGACTCTCTTTTCAGCTGTGATATTTCACGCGGACAGTGGTTATTATTATAATTATGAGGGAGCGCTAAACCCATTGGATTATACAAAGCATGTGGGGGGGGGATGGAAGGCATTCAGACTCAATTCAGGGAACTGGAGCACAGATCCAGTTCCTTAGATCAAGAGCGCTTCACCAGTGTCAAGGAACCTCCCTTGAGGGGACAGTGAAAACCTGACGGTGTCGCTGCATTAACAAACAGACTGCACGTTCCCAGCTCACCTGTTGGTCAACCCGACTGTAATATAATCCCTTCTCTGTATAAATTGTCTCCTCTGCTTGAAGAAGGCCTCAGAACCGAGATCGAAATACACGGAAATCTTCACTTTTCAGTTTGTTTCCAAAGCCAGTTTTAAATGGAATGAACGAGTGAACAATAACAAGGTGTCTACCTAAATAATTTTCATTATTTTATGGTATTTTATTTATATATTCGCTTTTTTCTGGTGCTGTTAAGCAGTGTACACAAACTGCACTTAAAGCCGTATAATAGCCTTAATAAAACAACAGACAGGCATTCAATAGCTAGGTATTCAGGATATAAACACCGTTAGGTGTGTCTCTCAGTGCTCATTCACTGAGAGCTAACTTTAAGGCGCCTTTCAAAGATTAAAGTGTTCTTGGCTGGAGGTCAAACAAGATACATGCAGCCTTAATGACCCTTCGAGTAGTCGATAGGCTTTAAGCTCAACACAACCAACCAACAGCTAGCAAAGCAACTATTTCTACATCTAGCTCAACAGCTTGACAATAATAATATTATTATATAATATCTTTATTTACTACAAGTACATAAACATACATAAGCTGACATACTACTTTATAGAAAGCCCCTTGTCATGTAGAGCATTTCGGGCAAATTAGGTCAGTTTTGTCCCAGGATGCGACCCACACCAGTCCACTAACACCCAGGTACCCATTTGACTGATGGATGGACATAAACAACCGGTGTAAGGAATCACGTCCAATGTTTCCACCCCTTCGCCGGGAATCGAACCCGGACCCTCACCGTGTGAAGCGAGAGCTTTTCCCACCAGGCCACCCAAATCAACAACGAGGCTAGTGAGCAAACTAACAGCCAACTAAACAACATAAGAAACAACAAAAACACCCAACTCCGAAGCCATGTCAAGATTATTATTGAATTTACGATAAACGCTTAACCAATGTGGATTATACAGCGCCAAGTTCTAGTGGAGGCTCGATCCTCCACGCGTAATCACAAAGTAAACACGCAACTCCCATACGACCTGAGCATATCAGGCAACTCGTAATATTAGGCACATTTACTCTAATTGTAGCATTTCAAGAAAAATATCTTAATATTATTGAAAAAAAATCTCTGAAATGTTTGAAAGCACAAAAAAAAGTGAAAATTTTAACCGGCACAACACGCAGACCAAACATGAAGACAGCTATGGA
>NC_069476.1:14747198-14749698 GCF_026875155.1 Cherax quadricarinatus
TCACTCAAAGAGAAAGCTTTATCAAGTGATTTTTGGTCTGTCAAAAATCACTTAAAGCTGAAAAAGACTTTATTAAGACGACGTTTCACTCAAAGAGAAAGCTTTATCAAGTGAAATGGTGGAGTGAAATGGTGGAGTGAGTGTCTCTTTATTGAGTGCACGTCTTTACTTTCCACAACGCTTCATCACTGACATATAGTCCCTGTGTGGGGGAAACGTTTTCTGTAATAAAGGATCCATCTTGTGGTGAAACGTTGTGGGTGATAGATATCCAATGTGTGCGTGAAACGTTGTGGTTACTAAAGGTATCCACTCTGTAAATGAAACATTGTGGGTTCAAGGTGTCACCTATGACACCATTATTACCCACAACGTTTCACTCACACATTGCATACCTTTAGTAAAGGTATCTACTAAAAAGTGTCACTGACATAATCCACTCTCATGGTCACATTTCCTGCCGACTTTCCTCAGCAGGTCGGACCTCCAAGCAACGCACCTGAGGTGTGTGTGTGACTTGGTAAATGGTTCAAGTCGGACCGAACCGTCGTCGTATCTCCACTCTCTTATGTGCGGGTTATTTGTGTAGTGTGTGTTAGTTAGTTAGTTACCATTGTGTCCTAGGCACATGTCGATGTGTGTGTGTGTGTGTGTGTGTGTTAGTTAGTTAGTTACCATTTTGTCCTAGGCACATGTCGATTAGACACTAGGCCTGTAGTATATGCGTGTGTGTGTGTGTGTGTACTCACCTAACTATACTCACCTAATTGTGGTTGCAGGGGTCGAGACTCAGCTCCTGGCCCAGCCTCTTCACTGATCGCTACTAAGCCCTCTCTCTCTCTCTGCTCCCTGAGCTTTGTCATACCTTGTCTTAAAGATATGTATGGTTCCTGCCTCCACTACATCACTTGCTAGACTATTCCATTTCCTGATAACTCTTTGACTGAAGAAACACTTCCTAACATCCCTGTGACTCGTCTGAGTCTTGTGTGTGTGTGTGTGTGTGTGTGTGTGTGTGTGTGTGTGTGTGTGTGTGTGTGTGTGTGTGTGTGTATGTGTGTATGTGTGTGTGTGTGTGTACGTGGAAGATTCATCACTCATTACTGAAATTGGTCATCCTCCTTAAGCCTCGTATCTTCAGCTCCTCGTACCATGAGCTTAAGACGTGATGACTTTTTTTTCACCACACTTGTCGTGGCAAACAACCTCGTAAGACGGGCTTAACATGGGCCAATCCTATTTATGAGACTCGGGGAAGAAAACAGCGTCGTAACACGCCTTCAACGCCCAGGAAACTACCGCAAACGTACCTCCAAGCGTGTAAATTTTGCGATTTAAAAGTGCAACACGTTTAATATTGCGCAAACTGAAAATATAAAAGCTACTGTCGTGCTCTTGTAAGCTCAACTTCACTTGGAAAGTGATTAATAAATATTAGAGAATGCTAGTTGTGTGTGTATGTGTGTGTATGTGTACTCACCTATTTGTACTCACCTATTTGTGGTTGCAGGGGTCGAGTCCTAGCTCCTGGCCCCGCCTCTTCACCGGTTGCTACTAGACCCTCTCTCTCCCCGCTCCATGAGCTTTATCAAACCTCGTCTTAAAACTGTGTATGGTTCCTGCCTCCACTACGTCATTTTCTAGGCTATTCCACTGCCTTACAACTCTATGACTGAAGAAATACTTCCTACTATCTCTCTGACTCATTTGTGTCTTCAACTTCCAATTGTGGCCTCTTGTTTCTGTGTCCCCTCCCTGGAACATCCTGTCCTTGTCCACCTTGTCTATTCCACGCAGTATTTTATATGTCGTTATCATGTCTCCCCTGACCCTCCTGTCCTCCAGTGTCGTCAGGCCGATTTCCCTTAATCTTTCTTCATAGGACATTCCCCTTAGCTCTGGAACTAACCTTGTTGCAAACCTTTGTACTTTCTCTAGTTTCTTGACGTGCTTTATCAAGTGCGGGTTCCAAACAGGTGCTGCATACTCCAGTATGGGCCTGACATACACGGTGTACAGTGTCTTGAATGATTCCTTACTAAGGTGTCGGAATGCTGTTCTCAGGTTTGTGTGTGTGTGTGTGTGTGTGTGTGTGTGTGTGTGTGTGTGTGTGTGTGTGGGTGTCTTACCGAATAGGTAAAACTTGCGATTTTGTCTTAAATAGCAACACTCTTCTTGCCGAATAAGACAAGCTAAAATTTGTGTATGCAATAATTTCGCAAAAATCATTCTGAACCTTACGAAAAAATATATTTTATTTTTTGTTTACTATTAATTTTTTGTAAACTTATCTAAAATATATTTAGATGGATTAAGCTAAATTAAATTGCGCTTGTTATAATAAGGTTAGGTAAGTTTCCTAAGGTGCTTTTGGTACAAAATTATTAATTTTTACATTAACATAAATGAAAAAAAAATATATATCTTTAAACAAATAAGAGAAAATTTTAGAAAGACTTAATTTTAAATGAGTTCTTGCTAACTGACCAGTTTTACCTAT
>NC_069476.1:14754698-14829698 GCF_026875155.1 Cherax quadricarinatus
TGATGTTAGTGCTGCCTGCTTGTGTGATGTCAACATTCCCTGTCTGTATTTGTCTTGAATGAGAGGTATTTTCTTTTTAATTTAATTCTCTTCTTTCACTATTTTTTTATTTTTCTATGAAAAGTACTTACCAACCATTGATTTCTTCTTCTTCTTCTTCTTCTTCTTCTTCTTCTTCTTATTATTATTATTATTATTATTATTATTATTATTATTATTATTATTATTATTATTATTATTATTATTATTATTATTATTATTATTATCATCATCATCATCATTACTGAGAAACGCTAAACCTACCTTTTTCGTAGCCTATTCTTTTTTAATATTATTTCTCAGTGAGAAACAATCCTGTCCCGGTTTTAGGATCGTATTATCTGCCTTTTTTTTTCAAGCGAGGATTTCCTTTTTCTCAGCTTTTTGCATTTCTCTTCTCACTGCTGTCGCTTTTTGTTAGATTTTTTATGGCACTTTTTTCTCTCACGAGGGTTGAGTTTGCTGCCTGCTTGCCTCCGAGTGTCCCTTCTGCTCCGTCTCCTTCTCCTGGATAGTGAGTCCTGGATTTTTATTTTCTCTCGCGTTATATTAATTTTTTTTCTTCTCGTTGTCCACTGATGTTTCTTCTATTAGTAATGGTTTAAAACAAGTTGATGAATAAGACACATCTGCAACACTTGGCTAACTCTTCTTGCCGATTAAAGGTATCGAGGTGTAACACATGTGTCTTATTCTTCATGATGTTTCTTATTTGACGAAGTTTCCTGCCTGACATCGCCTGTGATATTGGTTTAAAATAACCAGGAGTTGGTAAGACATATGTGCAACACTTGGGTGACTTTATTAAAGATATCGAGATGTTAAATATGTCTTCTATTCTTCATGATGTTTCTTAGCTGACGATGTTTCCTGCCTGGCATCTGTTGTGTCCCATTCTTCTGGGATATATTTTTTCCCTTTGCAAATATTAATGATAGCGATCCTGGCGATGAACGGAGGATCAAGCCTGTGAAAGACCATTTACTCAAGTTTTGCTGAAATATTAATTAATAAAATGTGACAATAATAAAAGGACAGATGTTAGTAATGGCTTGAAGGCATATTTCTTGCTTCCTTTAGCTTCATATTTGTGAAAATTAGACAAATTTGCACAGTTCCAAAACTTTCATGGAAGGTAATCTATACCACCTGCCAAGCTTACTGCTTTCATGTAAATTTTAACGAGCGGTGAATATTATCCGAATATTTCCCAGTTCTGCAGTTTCTCTGCCCTGGAGGGGACCGTTAACTTGAAACAGTATTCCAGCCTAGTGAGAGCTAGAGACCTGTGTGTTATTTATACATTTTTCTAGTTAGGTTGCAGTTCTATCGATTATCGCAAAAGACGCAGTTCACCAAGTTACTAGCCAACATGGGTACTTTAATCACTAAAAATGTTAGCCCTTGGATTGATCAGACTGTGTTTATCACCGTAGGTCAACACCGCTTTGAGAGTTCCTTGTTTAAAGTAAGTGGAGTTGACCTTCTTTTCCCTCGGATCAAACATGATTATATCCCATTCCACAGTCGCTCTATAACCCTTTGAGTATAATGATTCTATCTTAATAATAATAATAATAATAATAATAATAATAATAATAATAAAAATAACAATATTAACATTATTATTATTATTACTATCATTATTATTATTATTATTATTATTATTATTATTATTATTATTATTATTATTATTATTATTATTATTATTATTAATTACGTTGATAATACAGCACCTTTCTTTATCCTTGATACAATAGTTCAATAAAAGCAGATATTATATATTTCATCAATGTTAAACAAGAGACGTTATATTGCTTCTGTAAATTTTAAAGTTTACGTAAAAGAATTAATAATGAAGGTATAGTTACATTAATGAATTTCTGAATATTCAAAAAACATCTCTGCAGCTTCCTGTTCAGTGGTAGATAATCTTGAGTGATAGATAATACATCTTGAGAGATGTATTATCTCTCGATTGTTAAGTAATAACTCTTGAACGTCGAGTATTAACTGTTAAGTATAAAGTAATGCTTCGAGATGCGTTGTTCCAGCAACGGTATTGTTCCAGCAACGGTATTGTTCCAGCAACGGTATTGTTCCAGCAACGGTATTGTTCCAGCAACGGTATTGTTCCAGCAACGGTATTGTTCCAGCAACGACATTGTTCCAGCAGCGGTATTGTTTCAGCATCGATAATGTTCCAGCAACGGTATTGTTCCAGCAACCGTATTGTTCCAGCAACGGTATTGTTCCAGCAACGGTATTGTTCCAGCAACGGTATTGTTCCAGCAACGGTATTGTTCCAGCAACGGTATTGTTCCAGCAACGGTATTGTTCCAGCAACGGTATTGTTCCAGCAACGGTATTGTTCCAGCAACGGTATTGTTCCAGCAACGGCATTATTCCAGCAACGATATTGTTCCAGCAACGGTATTGTTCCAGCAACGGTATTCTGAATTTCATTTCTTCTAATTCCTCATCTATTAATATACTGCTTCGAAATGATCCACTAATTGCAGTTCATTACAGTATTAAGCTTAAATATTAAAAAAAAAAAATGCTGCATTTTCTTGATCTGTATACACTCATCAATGCCATCCACGCCAGAAATTACGGCAAAATGTGCTGTATCATTTCTCCTCGATTTAGATTTAGATTTAACCCCAATGGCCAAGTTAATTGGGCAGTGCCACTCATCCAGTGAGTGACATATTCACCATCATTTATATTAATATATATATATATATATATATATATATATATATATATATATATATATATATATATATATATATATATATATATATATATATGTATATATATATATACACACATATATATATATATATATATATATATATATATATATATATATATATATATATATATATATATATATATATATATATATATATATATAACAACACTGCAACTAGTAGAAGACTCGAACCCATGTCGTTTTGGCCATGTGGTTTTGAGAGAAAATCACATGATGCTCACCATGAGGCGGGCCAAAACGACATGGGTTCGAGTCCTCGGCTAGTCGCAGTGTTATTGTTGATTTAATACCACTCATTCGTGGTTACAATAATAGCGCGAACGAGCGACACAAGATGCAAAATAACTATAGGGGGAGTTGAACGATAGCTCTAAGCCTTTCGTGTTGCAATCAACACATCAACAGGAGCTTTGGCAATGTTGCAGATACAAAGCAGGAAATCCACGAAGATCCGTTTATGGGAACCGGGTTTCACGGGGTTGTTAGTCTGGCAACAGTGTACACAGTAGAAAGTGTTGCCAAATTACATACTAATGGTTACAAGAAGAAATAATAACAGTGTCTTAGCAATTAGGTAAACTTAACTGCGGCTGTTAGATAATTATAAAATTACCCAACCCAAAGCTGATGAAGAGGACGGTAAATTATCGTCGCAGTTGCGATATAGGTTCCCGGTTGACAAGGATCGATAATTACCAAACTTATCTGGCTCAATAGAGGGAATTGCAAAATCGATTAAAGTTGTTAAAGAGAATGACCAAAGTGATCACTGGTGGTTGATAAACGGTCCGTCGATCGAAGTCAATTTGGGTATGCAAATATCAGAGAGCATGTCGACTGCTGGCGCCCCCGGTCATGCGTAACTCCGCTGGGAGAAACAAAACCTCGAGACTATTGTCTTCGGAAGTATTTTGGCGTAAGGAGAGAAATTGTGACTGGAAAAATAAATTTGATTTTAAATCCATTTACTAATTTTTGTTGTAAATGAGACAATTATCATATTCGGAAATTAGAGCTTATCTCGTATAGGTCAAAGACTAAACACAAAGTAGTAAAGTACGTAATAAAGAATAAAGTAGCATTGTAATAAGCTTTGCACATGGAAGTACATATATAAATGGCGTCATGAGGCGTCATGAGTTTTCGCCCACCATAAGGCAGGCCAAAGCAGCATGAGTTCGAGTCCTTGGCTAGTCGGAATGTTGTTATTGGTCAATACCACTCGTTCGTGGACACAATAATATATATATATATATATATATATATATATATATATATATATATATATATATATTATATATATATATAATATATAATCAGGCCGAGATCAAATCTCATTGTCTTGTAGTCTTCAGGCAAAGTGATCACCAAAGAATTTAATTCCAATATACAAACATACAGACTACTGGAGATATTACTCTACCCTCACCCCATGTCCTCCAGCGATAGGGTTCATCTATGACCTCCAGTCCACTGGCTTCCAGTCTACTGACCTCCACTTCATTTGACGTCCATCCCAATCATTTTCGCTTCGCTGACTACCAGCCAGGTAGCGATAAGTCTTCTGTTTTTGTTATTGTTCTTTTGACAGATGTCATCATTGACCAACACCTTTACTATCAACGCATCTATCCTCCAACGCCTCCATTATCCAACGCCTCCACAATCCAATGCCTCCATCTTTCAGCGCCTCCACCCTCCAACACCTCCACCCACAACGCCTCCACATACTCCCTCGAGCCGTAAGAGATGAGGAAACTTCTACACATGATATAAATAAAATGTGTGAGACAGTCGGACTGAAGGATATTTATATGAACTTGTCTGATATCAACTTCGTGACAAAGTTAATATGAGAGAATATAGTCAAGAGTTCAGACTCTTAGGGGAATTTAGCCAAGAGTTCGTTCTCTTAGGAGAATGTAGCCAAGAGTTTAGTCTCTTACAGTGTATATAAGATAGTGTTTAAGAGTTCGATCTCTTGTGTGTAGCCAAGAGTTCCATCTTATGAATGCATGTAACCAAGAATTCGGTCTCTTGAAAGAGTGTAGTCAAGAGTTTGGTCTCTGGAGAGACTATCCAAGAGTTCAACCTTTTGGAAGAGTGTAGCCAAACATTCTGTCTTTTGAGAGTGTACCTAAGAATTTGTACTCTTCAGTAAGAGTACCCAAGAACTCTTTGAAAGATTCTTTATAATAATTTATTTTTACCATGAGGTAACATTAAACCTTCAAAGGGTTTTATAAAACCTCGGAGTTTAATCCGAAGAAAAAGAAAGGAGTATCTCCAATTCCTCGGATCAAGAACCCTTTGCCACCATCAAGAGGACCTTTGAAGATGAAGCATCTCTTCATTAGTTGTGCTTTCACAGGATTGAAATTCCCCTCTCTCACCCACTGTTTTCATCAAAGAATGAAGCCGCGGCTTTCATCAAAGCATGAAGAAGCGGCTTTCATCAAAGCATGAAGCCACGGTATTCATCAAAGAATGGAGCCTCGGCATTCTTCAAAGAATACAGGAAAGAGCAATATGGATGCTGGGGAGCGACATGTATACAACCTAAGACAACGATATTATAGCTTTAAGGCATATTGCTTCAGTAGTTGTACCAGGAGAGAGTACTACAACCACATCCACAACCATAATCACAACCACAGACAGTACTACAACCACATCCACAACCATAATCACAACCACAGACAGTACTGCAACCACATCCACAACCATAATCACAACCACAGACAGTACTACAACCACATCCACAACCATAATCACAACCACAGACAGTACTACAACCACATCCACAACCATAATCACAACCACAGACAGTACTGCAACCACATCCACAACCATAATCACAACCACAGACAGTACTACAACCACATCCACAACCATAATCACAACCACAGACAGTACTACAACCACATCCACAACCATAATCACAACCACAGACAGTACTACAACCACATCCACAACCATAATCACAACCACAGACAGTACTGCAACCACATCCACAACCATAATCACAACCACAGACAGTACTACAACCACATCCACAACCATAATCACAACCACAGACAGTACTACAACCACATCCACAACCATAATCACAACCACAGACAGTACTACAACCACATCCACAACCATAATCACAACCACAGACAGTACTACAACCACATCCACAACCATAATCACAACCACAGACAGTACTGCAACCACATCCACAACCATAATCACAACCACAGACAGTACTACAACCACATCCACAACCATAATCACAACCACAGACAGTACTACAACCACATCCACAACCATAATCACAACCACAAACAGTGCTGCAACCAGAACCAAAGACAGTAAACGTTGTACCCATACTCACACCACAGATAGCACTGCAGTCACAACAACAGACAATTCTAAAGCCACAATTACAACCAGAGATAGTACTGCAACCTCAGTCACAAATACAGATAGTGCAGCAACCACAATCCCAACCACAGACAGTACCGCAGCCCCAACCACTGTACTGCGATCACTATCAAATCCACAGACAGTACTGCAATCATATTCACAACCACAAGAAGTACTGCAACAATCACAACCAAAGACAGTATCTCAACCACAGTCACAATGACAGAATATTGCAACCACAATCATAACCAGAGAGAATTCAGCAACCACAGAAAGTGTTTTAACAACAATTTTACCATAGAGTTTTACAACAAATATACACAGTATTACAACCTACAACCTTCCAGAGTGACATTTCTCAGATGTCTAAGCCTATCATTTCTCATTATTTTCCTTTTTAATGCAAAGTTTTAAATGAAACAGATGAAACTATCTTTCTTGGTGGTTTAAATGAGACAGATATGACTATCTTGGTGGCTTAAATGAGACAGATATAACTATCTTGATGGTTTAAATGAGACCGATAGGACTATCTTGGTAGTTTAAATGAGACAGATATAACTATCTTCAGATATAACTATCTTTGTAGTTTAAATGAGACAGATATAACTATCTTGGAGGTTTAAATGAGACAAATGAAACAATATATTTTTTTGGTAACTTAATGGAATTCCTCTCGGTGGGAGAGTTATTCACTCTGCCTTTGACCCAACTAAGTTTTTTTCGGAAAGTGATGACTTATTCTTGGAGCTCCATTGAAAGTCGCTTGAATTTTCGACATGGATTGCGTGAATGGCCACAAAGAACACAAGCTTCTGGAAAAATTATCGAGATATTTACTATTCTTCGTTATTCTTTTGTTTTAGCTGGTTGTGGTTAATAAATTAGACACATGTGCAACACTTGGGTATCTTGAGAAAACGTTTCGCCACGCAGTGGCCTCATCAGTTCATACATAAGAGAACGGTGAAGAACAGGGGGAGTTTGAGGTAATCAGTCCCTCAGCCTTGAGTCGATGTGGTCAGTCCATCAATCCATCAAGACTGATGTGAGCAACTGAAACTCTACATCCACTGGTTAGTTAGTGAATTATCTTTAAAGGTTATCTGGCTTCAAGAAGGTCATTAAGGTTGCATGTTAAGAACACTTTAATCCTTAAAATTTATATTAGTGTAAACTCTCAATGTATATACACTGAGAAACATACACCTCCTGTGTATATATCAGTAACACTGTCATACTTCTGATGGTATGATGAGGTAGCAAGAAGGTAATAAATACAGATAATTGAGACGGAGGAAAAAGTAAATACGCTGTTTTTTCAAGTGACCAAAACATCAAGACCGAAACGTATTCAACAAAGATGTTTTAAATTAATGAATTTTTGTTTTACCTCTAAGGCTTTATCAGGTATTTTAGATCAGACAACAAAGCATTATTCTAGTGTTTTAGCGTTATTCTTCAACTAAAAGGTAAAAAAATATATCATTCAGTAAGTGTCCTGGAAATGGGAAGTACAATCAGTATGAGTCCTGGAAATGGGAAGTACACTCAGTATGAGTCCTGGAAATGGGAAGTACAATCAGTATGAGTCCTGGAAATGGGAAGTACAATCAGTAAGTGTCCTGGAAATGGGAAGTACAATCAGTATGAGTCCTGGGAAATGGGAAAGTACAATCAGTATGAGTCCTGGAAATGGGAAGTACAATCAGTATGAGTCCTGGAAATGGGAAGTACAATCAGTATGAGTCCTGGAAATGGGAAGTACAATCAGCATGAGTCCTGGAAATGGGAAGTACAATCATGTATGAGTCCTGAAATGGGAAGTAAATCAGTATGAGTCCTGGAAATGGGAAGTACAATCAGTATGAGTCCTGGAAATGGGAAGTACAATCAGTATGAGTCCTGGAAATGGGAGTACAATCAGTATGAGTCCTGGAAATGGGAAGTACAATCAGTATGAGTCTGGAATGGGAAGTACAATCGTATGAGTCCTGGAAATGGGGAAGTACAATCAGTATGAGTCCTGGGAAATGGGAAGTACAATCAGTATGAGTCCTGGAAAATGGAAGTACAATCAGTATGAGTCCTGGAAATGGGAAGCACAATCAGTATGAGTCCTGGAAATGGGAAGTACAATCAGTATGAGTCCTGGAAATGGGAAGTACAATCAGTATGAGTCCTGGAAATGGGAAGTACAATCAGTATGAGTCCTGGAAATGGGAAGTACAATCAGTATGAGTCCTGGAATGGGAAGTACAATCAGTATGAGTCCTGGAAATGGGAAGTACAATCAGTAATGAGTCCTGGAAATGGGAAGTACAATCAGTATGAGTCCTGGAAATGGGAAGTACAATCAGTATGAGTCCTGGAAATGGGAAGTACAATCAGTATGAGTCCTGGAAATGGGAAGTACAATGCTTGCACTCTAAAGGAGAGGTTTGGGATATTAGCAGTTTGGAGGGATATGTTGTGTATCTTTATACGTATATGCTTCTAAACTGTAGTGTTCTGAGCACCTCTGCAAAAACAATGATTATGTGTGAGTGAGGTGAAAGTGTTGAATGATGATGAAAGTATTTTCTTTTTGGGGATTTTCTTTCTTTTTGGGTCACCCTGCCTCGGTGGGAGACGGCCGACTTGTTGAAAAAAAAAATGAGTGTAGATGGGGGCTCAGTCCTCCTTCCGTGAACTGAACCTTCTTTCTTCCTTATGAGAAGAGTACAGTAGGAGTAACAACACGACAAAGCTTAGTAATCAACTAGTCACTCTGAACCTCCTTTCTTCCTAATGAGATTACAGAAGGAGTAACAACACGACAAAGCTTAGCAGTCAACTAATAATTCTGAACCTCCTTTCTTCCTAATGAGATTACAGAAGGAGTAACAACACGACAAAGCTTAGCAATCAACTAGTCACTCTCGTGGCTCTGGATGGAGAATCGACCTTGCTTCGTTTCACACAATACAAAAAAAAATAATATTTCGATAACTATTTTTTACTTCTACGACCAGTCGCTTTGCATTTCAAGAAGAAAACATTTTATCTCGATCAGATTGTTTATCACTAAATATAAATGTTGTTAAATTTGTTTAGACGATCATCAGTGATTTTGCCAATACCAATGCATGGGTCAGTCATGGGCCTGCTTCGCATGAGTCAGTAGGCCTGCTGCACTGTTCCTTCTTTCTTATGTTCTTATATTCTTAATGGGATTTCGTAAGAGACAAAGAGATTCTGATTCAAGAGTAAATAATATGAACAAGTTGATGAATAAGACACATGTGCAACATCTGAGTATCTTTAATGAAAGACGTTCCTTTAACATTCTCTAAAAACCTTGGAGAGGAATACTTCTCTGCGCAACAGGAAGCACAAGTCTTGCTACTAGTGCTTAATTTCATTAAAAGTTAAACCTGTATGAGTCATCCAGCGCAAAGAATATTGGAGTCTCGATCTTCAGTCCTGTAATATCGGCCTGGCCAACCAGGCTGTTGCTGGTAACCATCAACATTATAGAAGCAATTGTCATTAAATTTCAAGTGAATGAACCCATTGCCCAAATGCACTGAATCCCAATATTATAGTTTGTTAATCACATACCAGAGTGTAATATTATGTTACGCTCTTTGTAGAGCTTAATGAAGCCATGACTTGACTCACGAAACCGTAATGACACGATTGCAAACAAACCATACCACGGGTAGGGTTTGAACCGCGATCAGAGAGTCTCAAAACTATGCTAACCTTCCTATGGTGTAGAAATATACCTAGTTGGATGAATCTTACTGAAGCTAGCTAGTCCAATGGCTAAAGCGACGGTCTGGAGTCTTGAGACTCTCTGACCTCGGGTTCAAACCCCACCCGTGGTATGCTTTTTAAAGCCATGACTTGATAAAACATTCGCCTTGGCACCCCTAAAAATCTAGAACTAATAACCCAATAATCAATATACTAGGAAAATTTAGCAAAGCCAGAATTCACAATAAATATTGAGAGAGATATCTCATTAGTGATTCTTGGTCTAGCTGTGGTTGGCTTCCGCACTTCCTGACTCCAACAACGACAATCTGAATTGGTGAAAAATCTACTAACGAAGGTAATTTTTTTTTCTCATGTGCAGCTTGTAATAAATGTATGTACATGTACGACTTCAGACGATGGTTATTAAAGTAAATGCACTATTAAAAATATATACTCAAACACAATTCATGCCATTGTAACTATTTAGTATAAAGTATATACATAGGGATGTATATATACCAAAATGTGTGCATCTCTCACTGTATATACAGTGAGATGTGTGTAACTTTCAGTGTATACAAAGCTAAATTGCCTATCTCTGTGTTTATACACAGAGATGAATCTCCTAGTGTACTAAGACTGAAATGTGTACATCTCTTTGTGTATATACACTGAGATGTGTGTACCTTTTGTATGTATCCCTATGAATCATTAAAGTATCCATGAATAGCGGTATACCACTCAGGTGACATTTCACCTTTAAAACCTTCATGTAGTCGATAGACAAAATTCTAATAAATTATGCTCTACACCATCTTTTTAGGTACAAATAGTGATCTTTAAGTTCAAATGAACTGCAGCAGTGATGAATTATTTTCAGATGACAGACAGTAAACCTGCCAGTCTAATTTTTATTCTAATATAAAAGGGTAAATCAGTTTTAATTGAGTACATGTGAACAACGACCCACAACACCGACATGTACTCGCTATGCTGAAGTTAGGCAAAGTTCGTCAGGAAACAGTCTGGGTGTTTTCTGACGCGAGTCTTAGATGATGACCCGTCGTTGGAGCTTTTGGTCATCTGACCGAACCCTTCCTCTAGCTTACCTGTCCACCCCTTTAAAAATTATGATTATTATTATACCCATTTTTTATATAGGCCTGAGAGCTCCCAAACTAACCAGTCACCACAAAGGTTATATTTATGCATAAGACATGTTCTCGTAGCACAGGAAATGTCCCATGATTTGGTAATACGTTCTTCATACATGGTACACAATACCAACAAGATGAATAATAAGAGACTTGTGTAACATCTGGGTATCTTCATTGTATGTAAAAATCTACTGTCTTCCCAATAAGTCCTTGAATTTGCATAGATAAAGCCACCGGATGAGAAAAGGTCTTCAATAATGATGCCCGATAGCATATGTCTAATTTTCCACTTCGTTTGGTAATAAGTTGTTAAATGTACCAATATTATGTACAGGGGGCGGGGGGCGGGGGAGGGGGCGAGTATCCTTCATCTCTACTTCTCACCGCTAGTTATATTTCCCATCATTATTTATTTGTTTTATATTAAATTCACGAAACTACCGCCAGAGTGCGTCCAGAAACAACACAAACCTAATGTAATAACCACAACATGGCAACCGTGCGCTGAACCACAACAAAAACCTGATATAATAACCACAACACCGCAAGCGTGCGTTGAACCGCAACATAAACCTGATATATTTACAACATCGCAAGCGTGTGTTAAAGCAATGTAACCCTGATATAATAATCACAACACTACAAGCGTGTGTCTGTCCACAACATAACCCTGTGAGCGTGTCCCACCACAACACAACCCTGGCAGCGTTTCTCCCCAAAACATAACCCTGATATAAAGAACATAAACACGGGTGATAAAACTGAACAATGGTAATAACAATAAAACCAACAGTAATAATTATAATAATCATCATAAATATAAATAACGAGGTGAGTACAAGGAGAATAAGGAGGAGAGAGAGAGAGAGAGAGAGAGAGAGAGAGAAGAGAGAGAGAGAGAGAGAGAGAGAGAGAGAGAGAGAGAGAGAGAGAGGGCAGAAGGGAGGGACAAGAATTGAAGAAAGAGATGAAGGAAGCTGTTAAATTGTTTCATAAAATATTATTCTTTTAATATATCGTTATTATTATTATTATTATTATTATTATTATTATTATTATTATTATTATTATTATTATTATTATTGTGGAACTTGTGTGAATCATTCAGTGGGATGACTGGTGGAGGCTCGATCCCCCGTCAGATAATCGTGATACGATTTCTTACCGAACATTCTGTTGGGGACCACACATTTCTCTTACTAAATGCATTTCTACATTAAGCAGAAACCACTATGTGAAAGGACACAGGAACGAGTCTGCATAGATTTTATTATAGGTATGACAGGATCGCCGAGGATAAGAGGGAGTAAATCTGCAGAGAAACCACTAAACAAACAACGTTTCGCCCAGGACTGGATGGTATCAATGTCACTGACGAAACATCACGACAAAAGTTTGTCTAAAAACACAGTGTTTTTCTCATTAGCTGTCGGCTTACGCCCTCCTTTAAGAGCCAAGAGCAAAGTCTCGACCCTGTAACCCCAATTAAATGAGAAAAAATAGGTGACTTCGAGCACTTAGGTGTGATGCACCTCTTGTCACTGAGGGGAGAACACAAAAGAAGAACTGAGGGCACCCCAGTGTGCCTTAGTTACCAATAATTGACCTATTTCTGGGAAAATTGGATGAAAAAATTACACTGAGTAATTATCAGTCATTAAGCTCACACTTAATTACGCCACTTAAGTTGATAGGACGACGCTCGGTGAGATTGACTTCGTTTCTAGATTTGGAATAGCATGCTATGTCATTTTCAGGACTACATAAATGTCAAGAACCTAAACTAAATTGCGACGCGATTTTACGAATCGTAACTCAACTAATCCTTGGTCTGTGCCCTACGTTTTCCTCACATTACTCAGAGGCATTTTCTGGACCTAATGTAATTTTAGTAGAAGAGTAAGATGCATGCGCAATAGCTAGGCCTTTTCATTTGCGAAATTTTTGGCCTACATAAAAGGCTTTTTCAGTCGTATTCAGAGGTTTCTTAATATGGAGACAGCAAGAGCAGATGTGAACATTTCATCAACACGTTTCATGGTTCAGAGAACAAAAAGGCACAATACCGTGATGGAACAATACACAAATAACCCGCACATAGGAGAGAGGAGCTTACGACGAAGTTTCGGTCCGACTTGAACCCTTTACAAAGTCACACTGTAAATGGTCCAAGACTTACCGAAACGTCGTTGTAAGCTCCTCTCTCCTACGTGCGGGTTATTTGTATAATGTTTCGTGATATGCCTGCAATCGTGTTATCACGACTTCGTGAGTCGTATCTTAGCGACCTACTTGTTGGTACTGTATGCCAGTATTGTAATATTTCTACATATTGTTCTGTTCATGTATTATTCCAGGATAAAGCGGTCGCTCTGGGCTTATCCATGAAGTGCGAGGACGTGTTTCCATATAAACATGAAAAGCATAGCTGTGTATGGCCGGAAGAGCAGGTGACGTGAGGTGCAGACCTGACAATGTCATGTCCGGAGAGCAGTATAATCTGAGCAGCATGTAAACCAGAGTTCCCACCAACTGGAAACTAAGTTTGAATAATTTTTTTTTAGAAAACCGACAAGTTGATAAATAAGTCATTTGTTCAACACCTGGGTATCAATATTCTGGATTGCGAAAGTTTTCCAAAATAAAGATACCCAACTGTTGCATTAATGGAAACTCTCCTGGTTCTGGGTAATGGTATCTGTGCCACGAATATTACCCTATTCAAGGCATTTTCTTCAGTTTTTTTTTGTCCTCTAGGATAACCATACACGACCCAGTCATGCAAGATTTTAAAGAGAAAATTCAGGGAAAAAGTAATATTTCAATAGCCGATATCAACAGAAATAATATACAATCTTTCCTATTTCCACGGTACCTAAGAACACTTCTAGGTTACTTCAGAAAGTTAATGACATCACTGTCACTGTCAACATCCCTAACAAAGACATAACTAAGCATGAAAGAATTAATGCTACCCCTTGAGGAAAACAGGTACCTACACCATACCTTGTAACAGCTGTGAGACGGATAAAAATTTGTGTACACGAGTATACGAACATTGATATGCTTGCCACACTAATGATATCAATAACACGTGTGTTTTCCATCGTACCACGACCTCACATTCCATGAATTAGCCAAGAGCGAGTATACTTACTCCAAAAGAAGCTTGTTTTACAAAATCTGTGATGCTTTTCCTTTTTTTTTTGCAAACAGTATTCGCCACAAATGTAGCACAGTGCATTGTTATTGTTTAAGCAGACTTTTCGTGAAGAACTCATTTTTATCTGGAATAATTACAAAATAAAGGTTACAATATTGGCAGGTGATCGTTGTTGACACATCTCCTTTCGTTAAATATTAAATAATTAAGAAATAAAATTCTAATGTTAATTAAAACTATCTGTATATACAAATTGTCACTACATATACATATACACGAGTTATGGCTAAGTTCCCTGTTAATCGAGGGTAGGTAGGCAATATCTCACAAACTAGAGCCACTTTGGAAAACCTACTGCAATTTTCGAATCCAACAACCCCAAAATATCCTAAATACCTTCAAATACCTTTGGCAGCGATTTTTTTCTGGAACGTACGTACGTACGTTCCAGCCAGAGTATTATGACTTCAGTTCTTCCCATTTGTCAGGTAATGTACCTTCTTGACTAAAAACGTCTGCTCCTTAGTGTTGTGTCTATGTGAAGCATTCTCAACACCAACTCTATTCAGTGTTCCATCAGAGTGCAGCATTCTCTGCACCAGTCAGCAACGCCAGGTCCCTGGAGTGCTCCATCAGTGTGCATCATTCTCTGCATCAGTCAGCAACGCCAGGTCCCTGGAGTGTTCCATCAGTGTGCATCATTCTCTGCACCAGTCAGCAACGCCAGGTCCCTGGAGTGTTCCATCAGTGTGCATCATTCTCTGCACCACTCAGCAACGCCAGGTCCCTGGAGTGTTCCATCAGTGTGCATCATTCTCTGCACCAGTCAGCAACGCCAGGTCCCTGGAGTGTTCCATCAGTGTGCATCATTCTCTGCACCAGTCTGTAATGCCAGCTTCCTTGCGTGTTCCATCATGGCGCAGCATTCTAATTGCTGGGACTTAGTTTTTCTCAGCACAGAAAGAGGTCCAGTGACATAACATTATGGAACATTTCTTTGGCGGCTTATTAAAGTATTTCTACACCCAAGTTTTTAGGAGGGCAATAGAACTGCCGTTATCAGTGAAGATATTAAAAAACTTGAAATCCCATAAAGTCTTAACGAGCATCAGGACGCAATAAACTGACTAAAGAAACTTACAAGACACCACAATTTCCGAGTCATATTTGTTTTGGAAGAAAATGATTTATCTTCAACCGCGAAGACAGCAATATTAAGAGGCAAAGTTGGTCTTGCAAACTTGGCTCCCGGGGTGGGAGAAAAGTCCACTCCGAGAATACTCAGTGGAAACTACAAGCTCCACTCTAGTTTACATAATGTGTTTCCGCTAAAACATTATTATAGTCATCTTACGCACACGAAAACGCTTGGAAGTTGAGTGTTTTGTGGTTGTTTTGCACACACACACACACACACACACACACATGAGGAGAATTAAATCTCATGAGGACCAGGCAGGACTTCAAAGAGACCTGGACAGACTGGACACCTGGTCCAGCAAATGGCTTCTTGAATTTAATCCTGCCAAATGCAAAGTCATGAAGATAGGGGAAGGGCACAGAAGACCACAGACAGAGTATAGGCTAGGTGGCCAAAGACTGCAAACCTCACTCAAGGAGAAAGATCTTGGGGTGAGTATAACACCGAGCATGTCTCCGGAAGCACACATCAACCAGATAACTGCTGCAGCATATGGGCGCCTGGCAAACCTGAGAACAGCATTCCGATACCTTAGTAAGGAATCGTTCAAGACACTGTACACCGTGTATGTCAGGCCCATACTGGAGTATGCAGCACCTGTTTGGAACCCGCACTTGATAAAGCACGTCAAGAAACTAGAGAAAGTACAAAGGTTTGCGACAAGGTTAGTTCCAGAGCTAAGGGGAATGTCCTATGAAGAAAGATTAAGGGAAATCGGCCTGACGACACTGGAGGACAATAGGGTCAGGGGAGACATGATAACGACATATAAAATACTGCGTGGAATAGACAAGGTGGACAAAGACAGGATGTTCCAGGGAGGGGACACAGAAACAAGAGGCCACAATTGGAAGTTGAAGACACAAATGAGTCAGAGAGATAGTAGGAAGTATTTCTTCAGTCATAGAGTTGTAAGGCAGTGGAATAGCCTAGAAAATGACGTAGTGGAGGCAGGAACCATACACAGTTTTAAGACGAGGTTTGATAAAGCTCATGGAGCGGGGAGAGAGAGCCAGGAGCTAAGACTCGACCCCTGCAACCACAAATAGGTGAGTACAAATAGGTGAGTACACACACACACACACACACACACACACACACACACACACACACACACACACACACACACACACACACACACACACACACACACACACACACACACACACACACACATATATATATATATATATATATATATATATATATATATATATATATATATATATATATATTATATATATATATATATATATATATATATATATATTATATATATATATATATGCAAAACAACCACTCTGAAAGAATAGAGAAATTCCAAGCGCTTTCGTGACTACTCACATTATCATAGTTCCTTGATAATGTGAGTAGTCACGAAAGCGCTTGGAATTTCTCTATTCTTTCAGAGTGGTTGTTTTGCATATTCTGAAATCACCTGTTTACTGTGATCTTATTGCATATATATATATATATATATATATATATATATATATATATATATATATATATATATATATATATATATATATATATATATATATTATATATATATATATATATATATATATATATATATATATATATATATTATATATATATATATATATATATATATATATATATATCAAAACAACCAGTGGTTGTTTTGCATATTCTGAAATCACCTGTTTACTGTGATCTTATTGCATATGTATATATATATATATATATATATATATATATATATATATATATATATAATATATATATATATATATATATATATATATATATGTATATATATATATATATATATATGGGGTCCACCTTTGGTGTTAATTATGCAACGCATAGCCTCGGAGAAGTGGATAAAAAGGCTTCAAGGAAGAATATTTGGATTTCTTCCTGAAGCCGTTTGAATATTCGGGAAAGCGCCTAATAGTGGCCTAGGAGACAAATAGCGGAAAACCGATAAAATGGAATAGAGGCCCTGTTGTGGACTAGCCTCTGTCTCCTGTCCACAGGCGAAACGTCTATTAAATTTGATAGGTACGTGCTGAGAAGGATTCCGTAGTGTGTGCTCAGGAGGACTACGAGTTTAGTGTGTTTTTTTTTTTCATTATTCTGTAAAACACAAAAAAAAGTTCACCTAGCGACTAATTCGAAGCACCTAAAAAAAATACTTTGACATGGACACATTATTTTTCTTTTTTGCTAGGATGTGTCTTTCAGGCAGCTCCACCACCATAAAATTTGAAGACGGCCAAAATGAATTTATTGACTTTCATGAGAGCGATATGAAAGGAAGGACACAAGCAAAGGCTGGACCACAACAGGACCACATCCTGCTTATGGAAGAATTTATGAGCCCAGTCTGACTTCTGTACAAAGATATCATGAATAAATGTATGGGATGACTGAGAAGAATAACTTGGAAAGAAAAAGGGAGCTACAGCCCCCACTAATTTTCCACAAACCCCTCAAATCCCCCAATACTATTAGTATTGCTAACAATAGTAAAAATAACAATAATATTGCAATAAAAATAACTCATCTTCAGAATACTTCTCGTAGCTCCCTTTCTGACCAGACTGCCACCCTAAACCTTCTCTTGTACAGAAATTGTGGGGCTGCCCATGTTCACGACTGTTTCCTGCTGTATTATTAAAAGATCAGTCTAACGTGAACTAGCACCACACAGGATGTCATTCCTCTCATTCACTACGTATAAATACGTAAGAACAAATGGTGCACTGAAGATCGAGCCTCCAACACTTCATCACGGTGAACAATCATACGGGATTAGCGCTCATAAAAATTAAGAATAAAAGTTACAACAATATTGTAGGCGAAATAAATCACGGTGGTATAAACCTTGGTAATAAATACTGACAAATTGGTTTAAGAAAACACGTGAGCAAAGAATATCATGATGTAATATAAATAAATATGTCGTAATGTTTGCTCACGTACCTTTCTAAACGAAATAAATCACAAATAATCCACACTTAAAAGAAACCTGTGACGACCTCTCGGTCCGTAGCAGATCACGACCGACTTGACAATGATCCAAGACGAACGGGCGAATTGTGATGAATAAAATACATAGATAAATAGATTGTACTATGTTTTGTCACTTGTCTCTTACCCGTCTATCATTCTCTCGGGATTGTCTACCCTTCCTCATCAATTCCCTTCCCCCACCCCACTAACTCCACTTGTTCGCTCAATAATCGTCCTACTCTCTCTCTCCCTACCTGATCGTAACGATGGCAATCAGCTGTTGAAGGGGGCTCCGACGACATCAAATAAGTGATTCTCGGGCATACTTTGTTGACGATATCAAACTGAAGTCACTGGAGGAGCTGTTGTGCGGCTCTCAGTGGGACTTTCGTAGACTTGCTTTGATGATATTTTTTTTTTTACTGGAAACCTGGCTGCGAGAGTAGGGTTTTTGTCTATCATGTGTAGTGGATAGAAGTTCGAGCCTTCGACACTTCTTGATAATAGACATATGGCTCAAAATCTTCACTATTGCACCACAACTCTCTCCTATAGCCTTACTCTGTCATTTCACTCTTAGACTCCCCTCCCTTCCCTAAATACATTCCCAAACCCGCTAAAAATAATTCCCACTCCCCTGAAACTTTCTCATATTCCCGATATTCACTCTGAATACACTCTCATATCCATGAAATTCTCTCCTACACTCCCGATATTCACACTCGCATTGTGAATACAATGTCACAACCTAAAAGCTCCCTCCCACACCCTTCAAGTCTCCCACACCAAACTCATATTTTCGAAATCCTCCCACTTCCCTTATCTTCAAGAGTTCTTGTACTCACATAGCCATCCTCTTCCCTGTACTTTTCCAGCTCAGTCTCAAACCCTCCTAACCCATTCCCATACTCTACCATACCTCTCCAACAATTCTCCAACTCTCTTCTACCTCCGTCTAACTCACAACAGAGCTCATTTTCAACACCTGTCTTTCTCCAACACCTGCCTCAGATCCCACACCCATCAAGGCCGGTTCCTCCTGTTTGCATGCAGCATCACAAAACACATAACCCTCCCTATAAATTCATATTTTGTTTTCACTTGTGCATCTGCTGAAGAGGATCCCAGAATGGGGTCGAAATATATCATAATATCTTGCATGCAATAAGCATGCAAGATATTATGTTTCTTATGGCGTTTTATTAAGACGTTCTAGCCACCAGGAATTAATACACCTTCCATTGATCTTCCACCATGGCTGATGTCTCCAGGAGAGTGGCTCATCTCTGTATTCATCTCATGAAGCCTGCAGCGCAGGCGAAACGTTTCGTCAATAAAGTTATCTAGTGTTGTACATGCGTCTTGTTCATCAACTTCTCGGCATTGTATACTACTCGCATTTATAATACGAAACCAATGATAAGGTCTCTAGTGGGCGAAACGTCTTCTCAATAAAATGCCATAAACTGCATGCACTCGGAGAGTGTCTTTCACAACCTTCACGACTTGTTGTCCCTTTGCTGCGACTGATATCTTTCTGGGAAACAAAATAAAAATCTTTGGCAGGAAATTACATTTCTTTTTCCTGGCTGTGGAGAATTTTTTTCGTCCAAGATTTCTTCCTCGTCTCTTACATAACAGCGTAGGATTAGGCAAGGATTTTCGTAGCGGACTTAACCTAAGCTGAAGAATAGATCCTTGAGCTTTCTTGTATTATCATCACTTCCCCTTGTATAATAAGGATGAGGAAAATTCTCCCATTTTCCATTTTACATACTAATAGGCCTATCAGGGGCTCAGTTTAAACTATGGGTTTCAACTGTGGGTTAAAACTGTGGGTTAAAACTATGGGTTTAAACCATGGGGTTAAACTATGGGTTTAAATTCTGGGTTTAAACTCTGGGTTTAAACTATGGGTTTAAACCATCGGTTTAACTATGGGTTTATACTTTGGGTTTAAACTGTAGGTTAAATTATGGGTTTAAACTGTGGGTTTAAAGTGATGGTTTATATTATTCGTATACACTATTTAAACTATGGGTTTAAGCTCATTATTGGTTATAACTATGTTTTTAAACCAGGGGTTTACACGACATGGTTTAAACTATGGGTTCTCCAGGATTAAAAATGGAAGTTGCCACACGAGTTTTAATTCTGATAAACCCACATGGGTCGAAGATTTTGATAAACCCATGTGGGTCGAAGATTTTGATAAACCCATGAGGGACTATGGTTAGGATAAACGCAATGTATGTTCACTCTTATATACAAGTCTTTCAGTGTATATACAGAGAGAGGTGAATTTTTCTCACGTCATGAAGACATAGATAGATAGATAGATAGATAGAGAGAGAGAAGAGAGAGAGAGAGAGAGAGAGAGAGAGAGAGAGAGAGAGAGAGAGAGAGAGAGAGAGAGAGAAAGAGAGAGAGGGAGAGAGAAAAGGAGGGGAGAGAGAGAGAGAGAGGAGAGGGGAGAGAGGAGAGAGAGAGAGAGAGAGAGAGAGAGAGAGAGAGAGAGAGAGAGAGAGAGAGAGAGAGAGAGAGAGAGAGTGAGAGAGAGAGAAAGAGAAAGAAAGAAAGAGTGTATCTTTTTCAGTGTGTATTCACTAAACGTTACTCTTACATTCCTCTTTTAAAGAATGATGGAACATTCTTGATGAAACAACAATAGTGACGCACGCGCAGTCGATAGGCTCTAAACCAAGCGCAATAACCCTCCACCAAAAGAGACGTGCATTTTTGAACGTGCAATACGGTGCGCGGAGTGCAGATTTACTTGATGATCGGGCACTGCAGCATTCAGGTGGAGGCTATATTTCGCCACTAAAATGTTCGCCAGTGTGAATGATGGCTATAAAAGAGCGAGGCGGAGTAATTAAGAGTTTATGACTCTGGCCTCCGCCGCTAAGAATGTCGTCAAGAGGAACCAGAAGATGCCTCTGATAACCTATTGTATTTCTTTATTTTTTAGTGTCTGGGTGGAGCCTTGGTGCTGGTGAAGGGTTTTTGACCTGAAGCTTTAGAGATGCTTTCCTTTACCTCAGGTCAAATTTGTGGGCTTTGGTGGTCTTGAAGATCTCTTGACCTGAAACATTAGAGCTCTTCTCCCTTTCCTCAGGTAATTTTTGGGTTTGGGGGGCTGTGACACGACCCCTGCAACCATAACTAGGGTACACACCACAACACACACACAACAACTGAGACATGTACCCATCTACGAGTACATACTCTGTTTATTTCGGTTCACTTACACATCAAAAGGTATATAGTAATCAGAATATAAATACAAAGTGAAAAATTGTTATTTTATTGGTCAGGAAACAGGACAAGTGTTTCCTTACATGGGTCCTATTCATGTAAATGACAAGTTTTTCTTAAGTTGCAAACTGAGCGAAAGTTTTTTTTTTTTTTTTTTTATTCGCCGGTACTCTCCCGGCCCGGGTCTTTTGCAAGTAGTGGTTATTATTATTATTAAAGATTAGCCGGTATTCTCCCGGCTCGGGCCTTTTCCAAATGGTGGCCCGGCCTTGGCTCCCTCTTTAGGGAGTGTCTGAGACCTAAGTCTCCCATGGGAGGAGGCACAAGTACCTCCTCATCTTTGGGACCAACTGTCCCCAGGCCTAGCCACAAGCTAGGCCTCTCTGGTCTGCCATCCCCGCCCCAAGGGGGCAAATGGGAATTACAGTCTTATGAGCTAAAGGCTCGGGCTCAGGCACCTACCCTACCCTAGAAGGGTTAGGCATGGTGTCGATCAAGTAGTGGTTAGTTAAAGATTAGCCGGTATTCTCCCGGCCCGGGCCTTGTCCAAGTGGTGGCCCGGCCTTGGCTCCCTCTTTAGGGAGTGTCTGAGACCTAAGTCTCCCATGGGAGGAGGCACAAGTACCTCCTCATCTTTGGGACCAACTGTCCCCAGGCCTAGCCACAAGCTAGGCCTCTCTGGTCTGCCATCCCCGCCCCAAGGGGGCAAATGGGAATGACAGTCTTATGAGCTAAAGGCTCGGGCTCAGGCACCTACCCTACCCTAGAAGGGTTAGGCATGGTGTCGATGAAGTAGTGGTGACAACGTGAAACGTGGTCTAAAATAAAAACTTGGATTCCATACTGTCTTTCTGTGTCAATAAGATAGTGAGTTCATCTTTAAATTCTTCTTGTTCCACTTAATAACCATCGAAAGGCTTTAATACCAATAAATTATTCTTTTCTCAATCAATTTCTAACACCAAATCAGTCTATATGAGTAAATATTATTTAACACCAATGGAAATAAAAGGACCCCAATGGAAACAAGTCACTCTGTCTGACTTTTTTGGGTTATCCCAGGTTCTCTACACATATACTGCTATGTATGATAATTCTATGTAACTGTATTTGTGTATACCTGAATAAACTTACTTACTTACTTACACAATAACAATGGAATATTCAACAACCGTATCCACACAACTAGTGTTTACTTACAGAAAACGACACACAACTCATCTGGTGACGTGGTCAACTAATGTATAAAAATGACGCACTGACGATAATGTATTTTTCTACGTGTGTCAGGGCAAAAAAATCAAACTTTTTTACGGTTTTTAATGCTCTTTATTTAAGAAAATATCTTAAGCCGAATTTCAATATGTTTTTTACTTACTATTACACTGCATTAGATCTATCCAAATCTCCGTATACATGTAGGTACAATTTTTTGTCCTTTTATGCTCTATAAGTTTTGTATATAGAATATAGCTCAACCGAAATATTCCGTATAGGAAGGTTAGTTGGGTTTTAAAGCCTGTCCATAACATGAAGGTCATTAAGGCTCCTCGTAACCTTTCCATCACCAGACAAGAATACTTAATCCCTAAAATGGGGATTAAAGTAAACTCTCGGCATACATTCCCTGAGAGAAAGGCATCTCTCAGGGTATATATGTTGTGCTCTGTACAACCAAGAGCTTTCCAAGTGTACTATTCCGTGTATATATTCTGAGGAGTATATACTTGTTGTGTAAGTACCTAGAGCAGGTGCGTAAATTCAGTAAGGGATATATATTTCAGTATATATAAACTTTTATTTTCCCTTTGATAATCCCTATATTACTTGGATTTAAACGTTTTCGTGACCGGTGGTGTAAAGATAATAAATATGCAGCATTGATGACCCCTTATATAGTAGACAGACTATAAACCAGTAGAGCTCTGTAACCAACAAAGCTTCACAACCAATTGATACACTCCGAGAAGTGTATATCCCTTAGTCTGTCGTAGCAACCCACTTGAGGGACAGAAACACAGCAAATATAATGCAATGCCTATTTCGACCTCCAGCTGAGGCCCTCTTCAGCAGAGGAAATATAGAGATCAATTTATTTTTCATGTGGTTGCCCCGTTGTAGAATGCTAAGTCTCACTGAAGGATGTTCATTGCAGTTTTCTCCCAAGAACTTCTCACGGTATACACCTGGGTTTTACCTGTGAGCGGTTTAAAACGTTCTTGATAAAGTTCCACTGTGGGTGAAACATCGAAAAATGAGCGTTTTCCTGGACGTTTCATTATATGAGCAACTTTTGTCCTCTTTAATCTCTTGAACAATGTCAAACTAACTCTAGAGTCGTCGTCGTCGTCGTCGTCGTCGTCGTCGTCGTCTTTTCTTCTTCTTCTTCTTCTTCTCATTGATATTTTTATTATTATTTATTATTATTATTATTTTTATTATTATTATTATTATTATTATTATTATTATTTTTATTATTATTATTATTATTATTATTATTATTATTATTATTATTATTATTATTATTATTTATTATTATTATTACTGGAACAAGATAACGAACCTGTGGAACTAGACTAAATCTTTGAAACAGGATATAGAGTCTCTGGAACAAGATAACGAACCTGTGGAACTAGACTTTAAATCTTTGAAACAGGATATAGAGTCTCTGGAACAAGACTTTGAACATTTTTAATGATGCTCCGAACTTTAGCACTAGACTTTGAGCCTCTGGAATGAGATTACGAGCTCCAGAACGACACCCTAACCTGTTGGGGTGAATATAGGCTTCAGCAGAGGTGCCGAATAAACTGGAATAGATTCGAGTGCATATACACATTTGTATCAATTGTATAACACAATTTTAATGGTAAACAAGTCTCTGAGCATTCAAAAACACAATTTTAATAGAATATTTGGGACAAATCGGTATAGCAAAATCCTGTAAGAGTAAAAAGCGTGTCCACTCACTAGCTAGGAGTAATTACACTACATGAGATACTTATTAAACCGGCTGAAGTATTTGATCTACCATTTTTGTGAGCTTATTAGTTAATTGTTAGATACAGGTTCGTGAGCTCTTTTTATGCGAACGGGTTCAGTAAACTAATGGAAATTACTGGATGGCGTTTTTATTGTCATTAGGCGGAAGATATATATATATTTTTACTTAATTAGTGGACTTAAATCATAGGGGATGTTTTTCTTTTCCAGCGAAAGTCATGAAAATATTGATGATTTTAGGTAATATTAAAATATAAAAGAGTAACTGAAAATCTTACAGAAAATTTTTTTTTGCCTATAGTATTATTAGTAGTCGTAGTAGTAGTAGTAGTATTAGTAGTAATAGTAGTAGTAGTGTTAGTAGCTGAAGAAGTGGAAGTAGTAATAGTAGTTGTAGTATTGGTAATATTTGTATTCAATATTATGTGTGTACTCACCTATTTGTACTCACCTATTTGTGGTTGCAGGGGTCGAGTCCTAGCTCCTGGCCCCGCCTCTTCACCGGTTGCTACTAGACCGTCTCTCTCCCCGCTCCATGAGCTTTATCAAACCTCATCTTAAAACTGTGTATGGTTCCTGCCTCCACTACGTCATTTTCTAGGCTATTCCACTGCCTTACAACTCTATGACTGAAGAAATACTTCCTACTATCTCTCTGACTCATTTGTGTCTTCAACTTCAATTGTGGCCTCTTGTTTTCGTGTCCCTCCCTGGAACATCCTGTCCTTGTCCACCTTGTCTATTCACGCAGTATTTATATGTCGTTATCATGTCTCCCCTGACCTCCTGTCCTCCAGTGTCGTCAGGCCGATTTCCTTAATCTTTCTTCATAGGACATTCCCCTTAGTCTGGAACTAACCTTGTTGCAAACTTTGTACTTTCTCTAGTTTCTTGACGTGCTTTATCAGTGCGGGTTCCAAACAGGTGCTGCATACTCCAGTATGGGCCTGACATACACGGTGTACAGTGTCTTGAATGATTCCTTACTAAGGTGTCGGAATGCTGTTCTCAGGTTTGCCAGGCGCCCATATGCTGCAGCAGTAATCTGATTGATGTGTGCTTCCGGAGACATGCTCGGTGTTATACTCACCCAAGATCTTTCTCCTTGAGTGAGGTTTGCAGTCTTTGGCCACCTAGCTATACTCTGTCTGTGGTCTTCTGTGCCCTTCCCCTATCTTCATGACTTTGCATTTGGCAGGATAAATTCGAGAAGCCATTTGCTGGACCAGGTGTCCAGTCTGTCCAGGTCTCTTTGAAGTCCTGCTGGTCCTCATCAGATTTAATTCTCCTCATTAACTTCACATCATCTGCAAACAGGGAACTTCTGAGTCTAACCCTTCCGTCATGTCGTTCACATATACCAAAAATAGCACTGGTCCTAGGACCGACCCCTGTGGGACCCCGCTCGTCACAGGTGCCCATGTGATACATCTTTACGTACCATGACTCGTTGTTGCCTCCCTGTCAGGTATTCTCTGATCCATTGCAGTGCCCTTCCTGTTATATGCGCTGATGCTCTAGCTTCTGCACTAATCTCTTGTGAGGAACTGTGTCAAAGGCCTTCTTGCAGTCCAAGAAGATGCAATCAACCACCCCTCTCTCTCTTGTCTTACTTCTGTTATTTTATCATAAAACTCCAGAAGGTTTGTGACACAGGATTTGCCTTCCGTGAATCCGTGCTGGTTGGCATTTATACTCCTGTTCTGTTCCAGGTGCTCCACCACTCTCCTCCTGATAATCTTCTCCATAATTTTGCATACTATACACGTCAATGACACAGGTCTATAGTTTAGTGCCTCTTTTCTGTCTCCTTTTTTGGAAAATGGGAACTACATTTGCCGTCTTCCATACCTCAGGTAGTTGCCCAGTTTCCAGGGATGTGTGTGTGGTGTGTGTGTTGTGTGTGTGTGTGTGTGTGTGTTTTGTGTGTGTGTATGTTGTGTGTGTGTGTTTGTTTGTGTGTGTGTGTTTTGTGTGTGTGTGTGTACGTGTGTGTGTGTGTGTGTGTGTGTGTGTGTGTGTGTGTGTGTGTGTGTGTGTGTGTGTGTGTGTGTGTGTGTGTGTGTGTGTGTGTGTGTGTGTTTTGGTTCAATGCCGTAAAAACTTAACTAACATGGGGTTGTCCGTCTAGTTTAATTTGAAAAATGAAATAGAGGGCAAAACTCCTTTTCTATAAGTTGTAATTGTTCCTGGGTTAACACCTGTCACTTTTATCCCACCTAACACATTTCTCGCCATCCTATTCGAAAACTTTCCCATCCTTCATATTCGCCCCATAAAAGCTTTTTTTCTGTACTAAGCTCTTCTATTGTTTTCGTTCCATCCCTTTACAAATTGATGTCGGTATATGTGTGCATGAGGATAAAGGTCTATTGAAAAACAATCAACAATTACGATTTGTAGCTTGAGATAGTATACCAATACTGACTAGTTGCTTTTGTTGATAAAAACACAAAAACAGTTATTGAAAATAACTCTAGCATTAAGACTGTATAAAAGACTTTTTGAAGTCAATGTTCAGATATATATAGATGGAGCTGTAAGAGAAGTGAATGCTCGGGTGTTGGCAAGAGGTGTGGGGTTAAAAGATAAAGAATCTAACACAAAGTAGGAGTTGTCACAGTTGCTCTTAGCTGATGACACTGTGCTTTTGGAAGATTCTGAAGAGAAGTTGCAGAGGTTAGTGGATGAGTTTGGTAAGGTATGTAAAAGAGGGAAATTAAAGTGAATACAGGAAAGAGAAGGTGATGAGGATAAAAAAAATAAGTAATGAAAGACTGGATATCAGATTGGAGGGAGAGAGTATGGAGGAGGTAAATGTATTCAGATATTTAGGAGTGGACGTGTCAGCAGATGAGTCTATGAAAGACCAGGTAAATCATAGAATTGACAAGGGGAAAAAGATGAGTGGTGTACTGAGGAGTCTGTGGAGACAAAGAAATTTATCCATGAAAGCAAAGAGGGGAATATATGAGAGTATAGTTATACCAACGCTCTTCTATGGGTTTGAGACATGGGTGGTGAATGTTGCAACAAGGAGAAGGCTGGAGGCAGTGGAGATGTCATGTCTGAGGGTAATGTGTTTACCTGGAGTTTACCTGGAGAGAGTTCCGGGGGTCAACGCCCCCGCGGCCCGGTCTGTGACCAGGCCTCCTGGTGGATCAGAGCCTGATCAACCAGGCTGTTGCTGCTGGCTGCACGCAAACCAACGTACGAGCCACAGCCCGGCTGATCAGGAACTGACTTTAGGTGCTTGTCCAGTGCCAGCTTGAAGACTGCCAGGGGTCTGTTGGTAATCCCCCTTACGTGTGCTGGGAGGCAGTTGAACAGTCTCGGGCCCCTGACACTTATTGTATGGTCTCTTAACGTGCTAGTGACACCCCTGCTTTTCATTGGGGGATGGTGCATCGTCTGCCAAGTCTTTTCCTTTCGTAGTGAGTGATTTTCGTGTGCAAGTTCGGTACTAGTCCCTCTAGGATTTTCCAGGTGTATATAATCATGTATCTCTCCCTCCTGCATTCCAGGGAATACAGGTTGTGTGAATATAATGCAGAGAATCCGTAGTTTGGAGATTAGTATCGTAGGGGTTCTTAAAAGGAGATATCGAGGATGGTAACTATATATTGTCAGACTGTGTTGATGGGAGATGGAACCCAGCCTCTGCCTTGTCCTAGCCTGTGTCAAACGCCGACTGAGAGGGTGGCAGAGGTACGAACGTACACATGCGCATCCCGTGACGTCACACAAACAGTCACAGGCCTAGGGATCTCCTATCTAAAGCACATGGATGATACTGATATGCTATACAACACAGGGATCAGCAACTATGCTGACAGCTCGGTCATGTTACGTATGTCGTCTCGACATACACTACTATCTATAGGCTGAACAGGCAGGTGGTTCTGGGCTGATTCTATACAATAACAAATTCATATATAACTTAGAACTAATGGATGGTATCATACTGGATGTTAACAAGATGAATTTTACGTAATGGGTGTTAACGTAATCACTTTTAACATAATGATTTTTAATGTAATGCATTACAAACTATAAGAACAAATCATTGTACAATATGGGATGGAATTGATCAATCGATCTGTATTCATGCACTCTACGGATTCTGAGGAAGAATAAATATTTATATATACAAGGTGAAATTAACAGCAAAGGCATCTGGTGTGCACTCAGATCATTACTGTCAAATTCTCAGAATACGGAGGGAACATGAATACGAAAAAACAAAATTTTCTGAAAAACTAATCAGTTAATAACAAACAGTTGACAATTTACTTCATCTTGGACATCTAGTTATACAGACTATGTACATTTAAACCCAATTCTGCGAGGGTGAGGTTTACATATGCAGAATGGTTATCATCTCTGGGAGGATCGAATTCCTCTGCAATGGCTAACACATGCCTTGACTGAGGGAGATTTGAACGAGTATCTACAAAAGATACTTGTGGGTTTCTCATTACTTGTCGAGTACGCAAGGAGTAACGACATTCAGGTTGATTATTTGACTGAGTATCTGAGGTAGAGTGTACAGAGTCAAGAGGATTTTCAGCATCTGTCACATTAGTCTGGGTAGCAACATCATCAACATCGCATACTAATTTCATATGATCTAAATGCGATTCTTTGTACTTACCAGTACTAATTTCTCTAACTTTATACTTATTACCAGAGATATGTTCTACAACTCAATAAGGTCCGACAAACTTTTGATCGAGCTTAGGCATTGCGGATGTTTTTGTTGAAATTTGTCAGCATTACTCTCGAACCTACTTTGACTTTTGATGGCTTAGCACGGCTATTAGTTACTCTAGTAAATTCTGCTGTTGATTTATGAAGTGTTTCACGGATTCTTCTAAAAACACTTTGAGCCATGCTGGTACGAGTTGCTACGAAATCATCAGGGTTGTAATTAGGTTTCGGAGTGGAATATAACAACTCATAGGGTAAACACTTGTCTACACCATACAATGCATAATGTGGAGTATCACCTATGGAAGCATTGTAAGCGGAATTTATGGCACATTGAACATCTGGTATGACTTCATCCCAAGTTTCACTATTGGGGTTGATAGTGGCTCTCAGGACATCAAGTACTTTCTTATTGGTTCGTTCGGCTAACCCATTGCTGGCAGGATGATGAGGAACATGGTGGATTTAGAGATCTTGTATAAAGTACACAAATTTTCAAGAATCTCATTACAGAATTCACCTCCATTATCTGTTACTAAGGACTTAGGGGTGGTATGCCTGCAGATAATGCATTCTTTAAACGCTTTAGCTACTGTCTCTGCAGTCTTATCTGCAATAGGAACTAACTCACAATATCTGGTGAAATGGTCTACCATAACACACAGATGTTTGTTGCCTTGGAGGGAACATTTAAAATTGGTTAACAAGTCAAGGGCAACTCTTTCCCACAGTTCGCTAGTGGTTGGGTACACTTGGATTGGATTAGGACCATTGACATTTCCTTTATATTGCATACAAACAGTACATTTCTTAACGTACTCGGAAATGTCAGTTGCCATATGTGGCCAAAAGTATTTCATTCTGGCTTGTTTCACAGAACAATCCATACCAGGGTGTGCAACACCTGGTGCATCATGAACTAGCTGTAGAGCTACGTTCACTAGTGACTGTGGAATTACTAACTGGTACACTCTTCTACTTGGAGTACCCAACTCGGCTGTTCGATACAGTAATTCTTGGCTCATTACAAAGTCACTAATGGGTGCTGGTGGCTTCACAGTAAGAATAAGATCTTCCTGGAGCAGGAATCGAATCACACCAGACCACATGGGATCTGTTCTTCGGGCATTTTTGACATCCTCGACAGTAAATGGAGGATCTGCAGTAACTACACTAACGTGTCACGATAAAGCATCTGCGACTTCATTTGACTTGCCAGGTAAATGTTCAAAGGTGGGATTGAACTCTTGGATAGTCAAGGTCCATCTGGCTAACCTTCCAGTAGGCTGTTTGTTCTGGAATAAAGATATCAGTGGTGCATGGTCTGTCAAGACATGAACAGGGTACTGGTAAATAATGTCTCGGAAGTGCTTTAAAGACCATACTATTGCTAAGCTTCTTGCTCCGTTACTGTATAATTACGTTCAGCCTTCATAAGGACTCGGCTAGCAAATGCAACTGCGTTGTACTTTCCATCAGTCTTCTGAGCTAGTACGGCACCTATGCCAATTGAACTAGCATCAGTTGTTAGATAGAAAGGCTTAGAAAAATCTGGGAATTTCAAAATTGGAGCAGATGTTAGCTTTTCTTTTAGAGTTTGGAATGCTCTTTCTTGACGGAAGGTCCAAACGAAAGGAACATCTTTCTTAAGCAATTCAGTTAGCGGAGCTGCTATTGAAGAAAAATTTGCAATGAAAGGTCTGTATTAGGAGGAAGTGTGGGATTACCAAAACTATTATCCCAGAGAGCTGAGGATGGGTTATTGAGACGGTTTGGACATGTAGAGAGGGTGGAACGAAAAAGAATGACTTCGAGAGTGTATAAATCTGTAGTGGAGGGAAGGCGGGGTAGGGGTCGGCCTAGGAAAGCTTGGAGGGCGGGGGTAAAGGAGGTTTTGTGTGTGAGAGGCTTGGACTTCCAGCAAGCGTGCACGAGCATGCTAGATAGGAGCAAAGGGAGACAAATGGTTTTTAGAACTCGACGTGCTGTTACAGGGAAGCCGGCAGGTCGAACATGAGTCCTGCAGATGGAAAGTACAGTGTCGGCACTCTGAAGGCGGGGAGTTAATATTGCAGTTTTATAACTGTAGTGTCAACATGTCTATGGCAAGATAGTGATGAAGTAAATGATGAGAGTTTTTTTTTCGGGCCACCCTGCCTCGGTGGGAAACCGCCGCTCTGTTAATAAAAATAACTTATATATTATAACATATGTACATACATTACACACACACACACACACACACACACACACACACACACACACACACACACACACACACACACACACACACACACACACACCAATATATATATATATATATATATATATATATATATATATATATATATATATATATATATATATAAGTCGTGTCAAATAGGTAAGGCTGATCAGTGAGCAAGAACTCATTTAAAATTAAGTCCTTTCTAAAAAATTTCTCTCATACGTTTAAAGATATATTTTTTTTCATTAATGTTGATGTAAAAATTAATATGTATAGGGGTGTGTGGTATAATATATGTGTATATTTAAGTGTGATAAATTTTATATGTTTAGGCTGAAGTATGTATATTCTTCACTTCATAAATCTATTTTTTTTATATATATATAAAAATGGTCATTCAAAAATTTCGAGAAACGTTTATCTGGTACTAAAGACGCCGACCTTGATTCGAGCAAATATTTTTCTTTTAATAATGGATGGTCGGGGAGAAAGAAAAGTCTTAAGTCCCGTTGCTGATGTCAGCTCCTGGCTGGCGTGAGGCAAATGTTGACGACTGTGGTGATGAAAGGAGCGCTGACGATGATTCTACTGACGGTTATGCTGACGGTGGCGATGCTCCCGTTGCTGACGCAGACAGACGGACATACTTACGTTTGTTCTCAGAATAAACCATTTCCTGTGATTTTTTTTATTTTACCTTTTCCATTACTTACAAAACCTTTATTACATTCACAATACAGAACTATTCTTTCTTGCACATTAAATATATCTCAAGTGGTTTTACACTGCTTATACATTTAACAAGATAAGTGAATCTCGTAGTTTAAATACAATAGAAATATTTTTTAGCATTATTAGTATTATTATTTTAATTATTTATTATTATTATTATTATTATTATTATTATTATTATTATTATTAATAGTAGTAGTAGTAGTAGTAGTTTTATTATTATTGTTATTATTATTAATTAATTTTCAATCTGTGGATTTTTTTTTGAATTCTATAGATAGATTTCCAGGCGAATAGAAGTTCATGAAAGTAATATTTATAAATAAAAAAAAAAACTTGTATTAGAAATTCCTAATATTTTCTTTTTTCAAAAAAGTCACTCAAAAAATAATAACCTAGATAGCATTAAAACAAACAGTTATTAAAATTGGCCAGGTTGAATGGTGCCATAGAGTTAATTATCTGGATCGGACACAAAAACTAATTGTTTTGTAACTGATGACAGTTCCATAATTTTATTAATGAGTTTGTGAACAGATACATTGTGGAGGTGGCGTTATGTGGGTTTAAATGACTGGTGGCACATTGGTTAATCTATAAATTCTTTTGAGAACATGAAGACCATTATAGCCGTATAGAGCCTGTTAACCACCAGTGAAGTAGACTGAAGAAATATATATATATATATTTATATATATATATATATATATATATATATATATATATATATATATATATACTATATTATATATATTTCTTTCATTCTTTCAACACACCGGCCGTATCCCACCGAGGCGGGGTGGCCCAAAAGGAAAAACGAAAGTTTCTCCTTTTACATTTAGTAATATATACAGGAGAAGAGGTTACTAGCCCCTTGCTCCCGGCATTTTAGTCGCCTCTTACAACACGCATGGCTTACGGAGGAAGAATTCTGTTCCACTTCCCCATGGAGATATATATATATATATATATATATATATATATATATATATATATATATATATTATATATATATTATATATATATATATATATATTTATATATATATATATATATAATATACGAACAAGCGATACAAGATGCAAAACAACCACGGGGGGAATTGAATGATAGTTTTAGGCCTTTCGTATTACAATCAACACATCACCAGAAGCTTCCAGTGTTGTAGAAAAGAGGAGGAGGTCCAAGGAAATATGATCAGAGGGAGCGCCTTTGTTCACATGTAGCAGAGAGACGGGAGGCAGGAGGCAGGAGGCAGGAGGCAGGAGGCAGGAGGCAGGAGGCAGGAGGCAGGAGGCTGGAGGCAGGAGGCAGGAGGCAGGAGGCAGGAGGCAGGAGGCAGGAGGCAGGAGGCAAAAATTACCCCAATGCCCATAGCAAGAGAGATTGAATATTATAGCATTAGAAGACAGCCAGCCAGCGCACAAGCACTATTATTATAGTAGTAACCTAACGAACGTAATATGACAATTAAAAAATAATTCGTGGAGTATACTATGGCCGTCTTCCTTAGAATAAATTACAGATGTTTCCCTTTAAATGGACCCGTTTTCTACATTTGGTAGGTAACGTTATTTATGTAATTTCTGCAACACAGAAAGCTCCTGATGATGTGCTGATTGCAACACGAAAGGCCTACAGCTATCATTCATATATCACCTTACAAGTGTAATATTATAGATATTCTCCAACTTCATTTCAATAAACAGCTCAACTGTTATACATTCCTGCATTATTAATTTTCTCGATTCTTCATTCAGTATTAATCCCAGAACAGATTAATTAAAACTGAATGAGGATTAATGGCATGATTTCCTGTCTGCCTGGCAGACTATTAATCAAAAGGATTCTTTATACCATTTAAATTAACAGATTTGCTCACGTGTGAACCTTGAGAGGGAACTGCCTTGATGCTGGTGAAGGGCTCTTGATCCAGTGAACTGCAGCTACAGTCTCCTTCATTTGATCAAACCAAATTATCACTCATTCCTCATATGCTATACAACCTCAATCTGCTTAGCGTTTTCCAAAGATTATGGCATTAATAACAATTATAAAATAATTTTAATAATAATTTTAATAATTTTAATAAGAATAATTAAAATAATAATAATAATAATAATAATAATAATAATAATAATAATAATAATAATAATAATAATAATAATGATAATAATAATAATAATTAACATTGCTGGCATTAAAAATCATGAAATTTCGCGATTTATTCTGAGTAATAATTCTCTTTGTAATTGCTGTTCTACATTGTGTGAGTAATAAAGTGAAATATATCTATACCAGAGATAATCTCGACCACTATTAGTATTATTAATATTTTTATTAGTAGTAGTATTATTGCATTATTATTATTATTATTATTATTATATTATTATTATTATTATTATTATTATTATTATTATTATTATTATATTCATGGGGAAGCATTAAACTCTAAAGGTCTAATGAAACGAGAAAAATAATCAAGTTGAATCAAAAGAAGATGAGAATGGATCAACAGCCTTTTACAGTTATTACACATTTCCATTACATTTTCGGATTACACTTATCCATTACAGTTGGCCATTTACCTTCAACGAACTTTCTGAAGCTCAAATACTTTTTTTTTTTTAAATATGTTGCCTAATTTCACCAACAGCCTTAATGTTCAGAGACAGGGCCGTGATTTGTGGACGGAGGATTGAGCCTCCAATGCTACAGCGTTCGTTAAACTGTCGTCACGGGTTCAGCGCTTTACGTCAAATAATTCGATTTTTTAAATGGAAAAGTTATTTGCGCAAAATAAGCATGAGTTTTTTCTGGTTTGTTAAATACGGCCAACCGTGTGTGTGTGTGTGTGTGTGTGTGTGTGTGTGTGTGTGTGTGTGTGTGTGTGTGTGTGCGTGTGTGTGTGTGTGTGCGTGTTGTGTGTGTGTGTGTGTGTGTGTGTGTGTGTGTGTGTGTGTGTGTGCGTTGTGTGTGTGTGAAGAAAGAGAGAGGGAAAGAGAAGACACAGCAATGACCTGAGGGGTATACAAGTACCAACAGTGTAGGCCACAAACTCGCCCATACAGCACATTCCATGGACCACTGAGCCAAGGTGATCTGATTTCCCTGAGGTGTGCTGGACTGCTGGTATGTTAGTGTGCTGGTGTGTTATATGCTTTCTTCCTTCCTCTTTCGTCGTTAGATATATATTTCTCTCACTCTCTCCTCTTCCCTCTCCACTTTCACTGCATTTATGACCTATCCCTTATACCTATGGAAAGGTTGTATTTTCCCATGTAATTAATTCGCTTCATAACAAGTAATTTCCATTTTTTCCAAGTATCATCATCCATCTATTTATTACCCTTCGTGTTCCTCATTTCATTGAGATCACTATTTCTCTCTCTTCAACTTTTCCCATGCTCTTACTCTGCTCTTCAGATTCTATAAGGCATTATGTGTTAAGGTGATATATGATATCCTCTCGAATTGTCCTCACGTACATAAAGGCACCTTAGGTACCCACTATATTCAAGTTTCAACAGCAGACTTGCCAAGTCTTGGCTCTGGCATAATGTTTACGTCTCTCTCCAGATGCAGGATGAGGCAGCACCCTGGACGGCGCCAGCTCAGCACAAAGCTTTTATATACACTACTTTGTGAATTATTCCATGATAAATTTTAAGTGCAAAGTGGGGAAAGGCAAGAAAAAAGAGCAGACATGTTAAGATACTCGTGCGGGTATCGTCACAGTATTCACTGTCGTATAGTGATTCTTTGTTGTCTTAAATGTGCGCGTGAGAAGCTAGTTCTTGTAGGCGAGTGGATGAGACAAATAAAATGCAGAATTTGAGGAATACGCAACAATTATATTTATTTAGGGAAAGGATATATTACAAGGATCAATATCAAATAAGTTTCTTCACAAATAACCCACACTTAGAGAGGAAACTATTCGCGCGAGTTATTTGTGAATTTTTCCAACCACAGTATTATAACATCTATTTTTCTGATGAGTATAATAAATATATTTTTATATTCACTTTCAAATTTACTTTGGGAACATATTCTTATGAAAAATTTATCCTCACCACTGATCTAGCCCTTAAAAACTGTACATCAGAAGACTCAAACCTGAACACTTTCCCTAACATGTTCCTCTAGTTTAATCTCCCGTCATCTGGGTCCTTCCCATACACCTAATTATTTTCTCAAAGAACTTTTCTTCTTAACTGTGAATTTTAAAGATCAGTATTATATCCATCTCTATACTTTGCTGGAACTCTGGTAAACCACACCTTTAATAGTATATACACTGAGAGGTGGGTATCTCACGAGGATATACTGGATACGAAGGGGTGTGAATCTCTCACTGTATATACACCGAAAAATTTGTATCACTCATGGATATATGCCAAAGGGGTGTACCACTCTCAGTGTATTGTATATTCACAAACAGCTGAGCATTTCTTAGTATATATACACCAAGAGCGGACACACACGGAGAACTGGGCTACTCTGAGTGGATACACGCCGAGAGGAGTAAATCTTTCAGTCTGTATGCAACGAGAGATAATTTTAATTACAGTTTTGGAAAATAGAGTAATCGTGACTCTTACAGATGTAACTTGCAGCATTAACAATCCTACTCTAGTCGATAGGATTTAAACTAATTAAGTAAATCAACCAAAACACTGATAAGTGCTCGTAACCCAATTCAAATAACCATTTAGTCCTCTAAGAGTATATACTCATTCTGGACTCGCTGATGTTGTGAACTCCTCAATTAAAAATATCTTCCTTAGTTAAATTCTTTATTAAAAAATTCTAACTAATTAGCTCCCCCCCCAAAAAAAAAAAAAACACAGCAAATTGAGAACTATGAAACTTTTCAGTGTTAATTATCTTTCTGCCTTTTTTAGAGACAATATAAATTTTTCCATTAGCATCTATGAATATTCCCTTCAAATATGGATAGGGTGTCTTAATGCGGGTGAAGGGCTCTTGATCTAAGAAGTATGAGCTCAAATCACTCCCTTGTTAAGGGCTTTCTCATAATTATTGAATTTGCGATGCTCGAACCACTGATTTTGACCTCTATAGTGGATTTGCTCGACATCATCTACTTGTGTGTGTGTGTGTGTGTGTGTTTGTGTGACGATTGCTAAAGAATTCTCAGCCAACCTTCTCCCCCATGGTCTCCCTGACGAAGAAAGCCGTGAAGACGATACCCAAGAGGCAGACGGAGGCGTAGAAACCGTAAAGGCCGGCTTGGGTGAGGCTCACCATCATGGGTGTGTACAACTGCAGAACTGCGAAGTTCCCCAAGATCCACACTGTGACGCATATGCTGCTCGCCTGCCCAGGGAAATCCAGACATTTAGTAAGGGTTTATCAGCTTAATAAATGTAGGTCATTAGGGCTGCCATTTATCTGAACACTAAACTTCATTGTATTTACATACCAAAATATATACATATCTCGGTGCATATGGTCATTATGTGAGGATAAGAGTGTGTATAAGATAGGGATAGTTAGATTAGGTTAGGTAAGGTTTGCCAGGAAACATGACAACTATCTTAATGATATGACGACCCGCAGCTGAAGCTTTTGGCCATCTGACCGAGGCCTTCCACTGGATTACCGGTCCACCCCTTTAAAATTTATGGACATTAAATAAACTTGCAACAAGGGAATAAAGTGTCATGGAAACTGAGAGGAGATGGAACCGAAGTAAAGATTTAACAAGGAAAGACTAATGAGGGATGAGTAGGAGGATTTGAATCACTCCGTCTTTCATTTACTCTGGTAGCATCACAGAGTGTGAAACAGCCGATTATTTGACAGAATAGAATGTACAGCATAAATTCACTATGATATGTCCATAGGAAAGAAAGACTTTGTACTGCATTAGAACAGATTTACATATGACGAAACATGTGTAGGTAAAAAGTATAACTTGATGAGTAGAGACGCTGGTGGCCAGGATTCCTTTACACTACCGGAATACATTTGCATGTCTTTTGCAACTCTGTGAGTGCAATATGTGTGGACAAGAAGATTAAATCATATAAATGAATAAATAATGCTGCCTTTTACAGCCATGGTGATTTAAAACAAATTATGAATCTCTCTTTTTTTCACAAAAAATGTCGTTGAATTATAGCATTATCCATCTCAATTATAGCAAAAAAAAAACTTTCATTTCATTTACATACTGGAATATACAAAACAACCACTGTGAAAGAATAGTGAAATTCCAAGCGCTTTCGTGACTTTTCACATAGTTCCTTGATGTGAGAAGTCACGAAAGCGCTTGGAATTTCACTATTTTTTCACAGTGGTGGTTTTGCATATTCTGATATCACCTGTTTACTGTGAATTTATTGCATACCAGAATAAATACATATCTCGGTTCATATGATCATTATAAGAGGATAACAGTGTGTATAAAGGCAGGTGACGTTATATATATATATATTTTTCTTCCTCCAGTGTTATTATTTATAACTTGAGAGAACAATATTATAATTATAACATCAACTGAACAGCATTAATCGTTGATGACTGAGTCATTAAGTGGCTAATGTGCAACGCTTTCTTTTTCCATTTTTTTTTTTTACTTTACAGAAATAATTCTAGTGGTTCAGGTTCAGAAAATTGCCCTCAAAGAGAAAATTCAAGATTGCGTTTTCGTCAGTAAGGATGTGATAAGTGACCCTCAGGGGCCAAAAATTTAAAGCGTCCTTTGCAGACTATAAACTATTTGTACATGAGATATAAGAAGACAAGAAATAAGGAGCACTGCAGCAGGCCTACTGGCTCATGCGGGGAAGATCCAAGTCACATACCTAAAATAATCAGACGCAAAACCTGCCAGTAATGCTCCTATTCATATATTTTAAAAAAAAATGGCGTGTACCTGCGATCGCAAGATTGTAGAAAAGTACTCCTGCGTGAGTATAAGAGGCATAAAGTTGACCCCGAGGACCACCCCCGTCTGCGACACCACCAGGCAAGCAAGGGGCATCCAGCCCCCTCGTCTCACCACTTGAGCTCTTGCAGTCACTGACTCCAGCGTCAATAACGTCTCCTCATACTTTCTGTTAAGAAGAAATTCACGGTTTTATTTTCAATAATAAAATTTTTGCTTCCTCATAAATTAGATGCTTAAGATTTAAAGCCTATTCACTATACCTGGGTCATAAAGCCAGCAATTCATTTGTAAATTAACATTAAGACTGTTTTAGTTATTAAAACCAGAGATAAACACCTCTCAGTGTATATAATTATAAATAATATATATGTAACATATTATATATATATATATATATATATATATATATATATATATATATATATATATATATATATATATATATATATATATATATATATATATATATATATATATATATATAATATGTATGTCGTGCCGAATATGTAAAACTGGCCAATTAGCAAGAACTCGTTTAAAATTAAGTCCTTTCTAAAATTTTCTCTTATACATTTAAAGATATATTTTTTTCATTAATGTTGATGTAAAATTTATAATTTTGCACCAAAAGGAACTTAGAAAACTTACCTAACCTTATTTTAAAAAGCGCAATTTATTTTAGCCTAACCCAACTAAATATATTTTATTATTTTACAGTATTTAATACAAGGAAGCGCTAAACCAGTGAGGATTATACGCGCTTGGTGGGGTTGTTGGAAGGCATTCAGGATTAATTCGGGAATGGATGACAGATCCAATTCTAAATCAGATGCCTCCTCACCACATCAAGAACTTCTTTGAGGGGTAAAATCATTTTAGATTTGTTTACATGATATATATTTAATAATATAAACAAACACAGTGAAATATATTTTTATCGTAGGTTCAGATGATTTTGGTGAATTATGCATAACAAATTTTCACTTGTCTATATGGCAATGAGCGTGTATTATAACAATCGCAAGTTCGCCTATTCGGCACTACATATTATATATATATATATATATATATATATATATATTATATGAATAATATAGTAATAAAGTATTTATAATATGATAAACAACACTACTAATAATAATTATATATATATATTCATATATTATTGATGATATATGCATACGATACAGTTAAACAGGTGATTCAGATATGCAAAAAACACGTGAAAGAATAGAGAAATTCCATGCGCTTTCGTGATTACTCACATTAACAAGGATAATGTGTAGTAAAGCGCTGAATTTCTCTATCTTCACAATGGTTGTTTTACACACACACCACACACACATATATAAATAATATATATATATATATATATATATATATATATATATATTATATTATATATATATATATATATATATTATATAATATATATATATATATATAAATATATATTATGAATAGTTGGTACCTCTGACGGGACGGTAACATGCTCAGAAACACTGTTTTCGAATCTTTATAAGAAGCTCCGTAGCCGAAGCGGTGGAGCTCTGGACCTGTCAATCTCAAGACCATGGTTCGAGCCTTCCGTTCACATCTGCTTATTATTCCTTGCTCTAATTTCTCATTTCACTATTTATTCTTCACTTTTTTCTTCCCTTCAAGACCTCTTGATCCATGAAATCAAATGCCACTTAAGTTTCCATGGATCAAACCTGATTTCTCAAAGTTTCCAAGCTAAATATGTGTTCATTCCCTCGTAGTCGTAAGAGCCTAGTTATTCCCAGCTCTTGTTATAGACATACTTTAAGGGGGAAGGTAATTTGATGCTAGAGATAAACTCTTATCAATCCTGGTGGCCTTATAACGCACTGTTTGACCCTTACGAGTTCAGTGCCTCTTTAAGTATTTAGTAATAATAATAATAACAATAATAATAATAATAAAAATGATTACTCTGGCTGTGTTACGCCCACAAAGAAAGACAGAGTTCCTAGGCCGGCGGTCATGAGGATAAATCCCAGGTATAGGATATTCCTGCGGCCGATCCTGTCCATGAGCATTGATCCACCAAGCCCCGCTCCAAACTGTGGAAAAAAATTGCATCAGTCTGATAGGTTCATTATTAATAGGTAGACTTTTTTCGTATCCCAAGGTTCATGTAACATGCACTATCTATTAAAGACAAGATTTTTACCAATGATTTAGATCTAGATCTGGTGATTTAGATCTAGATTTTGCCTCCGAAGCGGGTAGTTTATAATGTCCACTCTGTGGGTGGTAGCGCAAGAGTATAAAGATATACAAAGGACCTAAGAGCTAGGTCCCCAAAAAGAGTTAACAAGAGTCCATCTGAAGTTACTGTACTGCTACAATTTATGTCTTATCTGTTGCATTCAAATTTAGGATATTTGCTTGACGTTTCTGGTATCTTATTTCATTAATTAGATATCTCGACATACCACATAGAATAAATATGCTGTCTCTGTCTCAGTAACTGAAATATCAAGAGCGTAATGAGAGAGAGTGAGACCATTCACATCTTGTTACCAAGAAGATGCAAAACTATACGAGGTACAAGTGTGTTCACACCTTCGACAAAGTAGAGACGGGCTGGAGTTTTGAGACTCTATGACCGCGGGTTCAATCCCGGCCGGGGGTATGGAAAGTAGAGAACCTAGCCAGACGACTTATCTATAAGCTCTTCCTAACCTGGATGGATCTGTCATTTCAGCAGAGCCGTCAACACTGAAAGATGTGGATGGCCTTACTGTCTTCACTCTGCGGAAGCGAAAAGACAGCTTCTATACCACAAGACAGGCAGAAAATGGCAACTACACTTTAGATGTACCTTTCTCAAGAACACCACATTTAAGATCATTCATTTCTAGAGTGACTCAAGTCTGGAACAGCTTAACATTGATGTAAAAAAGTAATTGACAAAAGTGGAATCGTTGGCCCACGGATGGATCCAACTTAATTTTATTCCCTATTTGAATGTTGCATAACAAAAAAAAAATTAGTAAAAGTAATACTAGGTAGCCTTGAGTTGAGGTAATAACAGTTCTTAACTTGCAAATAAAGGAAGTCATAACCTAACTCTATAACAACCCTAGTTTAAAAAATAAACCTCTAGTATTATTAATTATATTTTTAAATCCTGGTCTGGAAGTAGGCCACGGGAGCGCTGACCCCTGAAACAGCCTCCAGGTAATTAAGCCATATGAGCACGAGTATACCACCACTCACCTGGACAATCATCAGGACTATGGTGCACAATTTTGCCTCCACCGTGGACCCAGAGGACTTGAAAATTTGAAATGAGTTAGCGTTCAGCACCATGTACCCTGGAGGTGAAGACAACGTTCATTATTATACAGGGCGCAGAAGAGAATGCTGCAGCAGAGGATGCTGAGGAACTGGATGATGATGAGGAACAAGATGATGTATAACAGGATGCTGAAGAACAGGATGCTGAAGAAAAAGATGCTGAAGAACAAGATGCTGAAGAACAAGATGCTGAAGAACAAGATGCTGAAGAACAAGATGAAGAATAAGATGCTGAAGAACAAGATGCTGAAGAGCAAGATGAAGAACAAGATGCTGAAGAACAAGATGTTGAAGAACAAGATGCTGAAGAACAAGATGCTTAAGAACAAGATGAAGAACAAGATGAAGAACAAGATGCTGAAGAACAAGATGCTGAAGAACAAGATGCTGAAGAACAAGATGCTGAAGAACAAGATGCTGAAGAATATGCTGAAGAACAAGATGCTGAAGAACAAGATGCTGAAGAACAAGATGCTGAAGAACAATATGCTGAAGAACAAGATGCTGAAGAACAAGATGCTGAAGAACAAGATGCTGAAGAACAAGATGCTGAAGAAACAAGATGCTGAAGAACAAGATGCGAAGCAAGATGCTGAAGAACAAGATGCTGAAGAACAAGATGCTGAAGAACAGATGCTGAAGAACAAGAGCTGAAGACAAGATGCTGAAGAACAAGATGCTGAAGAACAAGATGCTGAAGAAACAAGATGCTGAAGAACAAGATGCTGAAGAACAAGATGCTGAAGAACAAGATGCTGAAGAACAAGATGCTGAAGAACAAGATGCTGAAGAACAAGATGCTGAAGAACAAGATGCTGAAGAACAAGATGCTGAAGAACAAGATGAAGAACAAGATGCTGAAGAACAAGATGAAGAACAAGATGCTGAAGAACAAGATGCTGAAGAACAAGATGAAGAACAAGATGCTGAAGAACCAGATGAAAAACAAGATGAGCAAGATGCTGAAGAACCAGATGAAAAACAAGATGAGCAAGATGCTGAAGAACCAGATGAAAAACAAGATGAGCAAGATGCTGAAAACAGGATGCTGAAAAACATAAACAAGAAAAACTTTCGTTTTTTTCTTTTGTGGGTGGTCCTGGCTGGGTGGGAGACGGCAAGTATGTTAAAAAAAGTTATATTATTAGTAAGAAAACAGAAAAAATGGAGAAGTGATGAAGAGAAGATATGGAAAGAATGCGAGTGCTCATTAATGAGTACCACGCTGTTTTTTTGCTACGAAATGTATATGGATGATTTCAAATGAATCTAGGTATCACCTCACTTGTGATACCTGAGCCAAGTATCACCTTATTTAGTTACATATCAATTGTGTATCTCTTGTCTCTTCATGGACATGAGATCAGTCAGTTTTCCCTGAAAGTTCACTCATATTCTGTACACATAGTACACATGTGGATACATAATGCATATATGCATACTTAATGGCTATAATTATGAAGATAATTTTTAAATGGGAGGACCGGTAAGCCAGAGAAAGGCCGCTGTCAGATGACCAAAAGCTCCAGCTGCGGGTCATCACATAACTAAGACCCGTGCCAGGAAACACTTGCCCTGTTTCCTGACAAACCTTACACAACCCAACTAAATCAAATACACTTGAAGAATCATTAATATTACCATTAATATTAGAAGAATCTAATATAACTGATTATACTAAAGGTGCCGCTACAGTAGGCACGAATACATTAGGGAATCTCTTACTACTCTCTCTCCCGTCATGGATAAAGGAACAAATGCAGCACAAAAATAACTCGCACATAGTGGGGAGCTTACGACGACGTTTCGGGCCGACTTGAACCATTTACAAAGTCATACTAACAGAAAGTAAAGTAGGCAGTATATATAGGCCAGCAGACAGGGACGGGACAAGAGAGGTAGTAGGAAAGGAAGTAGAAAGGAAGTGGTAGCGGGTTATTTGTGTATTGTTTCAGTCACGGTATTGTGCCTTTTTCTTGTTCACAAATGCAGTAAAATGTGATTTTTTATTGACAAATATTTTACCAAAACAGTGGGCTCTGTCCGGTCTCAAACACATCTTTATCAATCTTGTCTATATTTTTAAAACATCAATTTCATTGGGCATAACACAGTACCTGAGAACGTGTTGATGAGAAGCAATGTGCAGACCACAGCCAAGGATCTGAAGTGGTCGCTATGTGTGAGACTTCTCCATCTCACTCTCTTTGAGATGGCTGGGTTCAGGTCTTGGTATTTCTGCATCTCAGTAGACAGGTCAGCATGTTTTCCTCTAAGATTTAGTAGTATTTTCCTCGCCTGCTCCTCCTTACCTGTCAGAGAGATGGAGACAAATGGTATAAAATACTGTCACGATGGAGAAATTGACACAAATGCAGTATAATGCGTTCGTCTATTGATTGCATTTCGCCCACACAGTGGGCTTTATCGGGTCACAAGCAGATCTACCTGAGTAGAGAGCAAATGATTATAGGAAGCATGGTGACGTGAAGCGTTAGGTGAGTAAAGTTGCAGTTGACTGAAAAACCAAGAGACAAAAACTCATGAAATTGATTGGTCTGTATATTTCGACCCCCCTTCTGGGATCCTCTTCAGCTGAGAAGAGGTTGAATTTGAAAAAGACCTGCCTAATTAATTTCATGATAATTTGATCGTTTAATTTTAGACAATTCTTTAAAATCACTGTTAGAGTTTTAATTAAATGAAAACCTTGATATATTTTTACATTTGTCGTAATTTTAAAATATTTTTTTATGAAATCAAAAATTTTCCAAAAAATTCAGCTACTGTTGGTTAAGAAAAGGATTACCTTTGAGAACAAGGAGTGCAGGACTCTCCGGCAACCAGATAAGAAAGATGAGGAAGAATACAGGGACGAGTGTATTGATCAGAGCTACCACGTAGTAGCGGGCAGCATATCCCAAACACACAGTCAATAGTTGACCTGTCAGAGGATGAGAAGCTAGCGGCTGGACCCTGCTCAAGGATCGTACTCAAACACCCTTGGACATGTTTAAGAGATTTGGGAGTATATGCAGAATTATGTACTGTATATGCAATTCATATGACTAAAATAATATATATATATATATATAATATATATATATATATTATATATATATGTATATATATATATATATATATATATATATATATATATATATATATATTTTTTTTTTATTATCACACCGGCCGATTCCCACCAAGGCAGGGTGGCCCGAAAAAGAAAAACTTTCACCATCATTCACTCCATCACTGTCTTGCCAGAAGGGTGCTTTACACTACAGTTTTTAAACTGCAACATTAACACCCCTCCTTCAGAGTGCAGGCACTGTACTTCCCATCTCCAGGACTCAAGTCCGGCCTGCCGGTTTCCCTGAATCCCTTCATAAATGTTACTTTGCTCACACTCCAACAGCACGTCAAGTATTAAAAACCATTTGTCTCCATTCACTCCTATCAAACACGCTCACGCATGCCTGCTGGAAGTCCAAGCCCCTCGCACACAAAACCTCCTTTACCCCCTCCCTCCAACCCTTCCTAGGCCGACCCCTACCCCGCCTTCCTTCCACTACAGACTGATACACTCTTGAAGTCATTCTGTTTCGCTCCATTCTCTCTACATGTCCGAACCACCTCAACAACCCTTCCTCAGCCCTCTGGACAACAGTTTTGGTAATCCCGCACCTCCTCCTAACTTCCAAACTACGAATTCTCTGCATTATATTCACACCACACATTGCCCTCAGACATGACATCTCCACTGCCTCCAGCCTTCTCCTCGCTGCAACATTCATCACCCACGCTTCACACCCATATAAGAGCGTTGGTAAAACTATACTCTCATACATTCCCCTCTTTGCCTCCAAGGACAAAGTTCTTTGTCTCCACAGACTCCTAAGTGCACCACTCACTCTTTTTCCCTCATCAATTCTATGATTCACCTCATCTTTCATAGACCCATCCGCTGACACGTCCACTCCCAAATATCTGAATACGTTCACCTCCTCCATACTCTCTCCCTCCAATCTGATATTCAATCTTTCATCACCTAATCTTTTTGTTATCCTCATAACCTTACTCTTTCCTGTATTCACCTTTAATTTTCTTCTTTTGCACACCCTACCAAATTCATCCACCAATCTCTGCAACTTCTCTTCAGAATCTCCCAAGAGCACAGTGTCATCAGCAAAGAGCAGCTGTGACAACTCCCACTTTGTGTGTGATCTTTATCTTTTAACTCCACGCCTCTTGCCAAGACCCTCGCATTTACTTCTCTTACAACCCCATCTATAAATATATTAAACAACCACGGTGACATCACACATCCTTGTCTAAGGCCTACTTTTACTGGGAAAAAATTTCCCTCTTTCCTACATACTCTAACTTGAGCCTCACTATCCTCGTAAAAACTCTTCACTGCTTTCAGTAACCTACCTCCTACACCATACACTTGCAACATCTGCCACATTGCCCCCCTATCCACCCTGTCATACGCCTTTTCCAAATCCATAAATGCCACAAAGACCTCTTTAGCCTTATCTAAATACTGTTCACTTATATGTTTCACTGTAAACACCTGGTCCACACACCCCCTACCTTTCCTAAAGCCTCCTTGTTCATCTGCTATCCTATTCTCCGTCCTACTCTTAATTCTTTCAATTATAACTCTACCATACACTTTACCAGGTACACTCAACAGACTTATCCCCCTATAATTTTTGCACTCTCTTTTATCCCCTTTGCCTTTATACAAAGGAACTATGCATGCTCTCTGCCAATCCCTAGGTACCTTACCCTCTTCCATACATTTATTAAATAATTGCACCAACCACTCCAAAACTATATCCCCACCTGCTTTTAACATTTCTATCTTTATCCCATCAATCCCGGCTGCCTTACCCCCTTTCATTTTACCTACTGCCTCACGAACTTCCCCCACACTCACAACTGGCTCTTCCTCACTCCTACAAGATGTTATTCCTCCTTGCCCTATACACGAAATCACAGCTTCCCTATCTTCATCAACATTTAACAATTCCTCAAAATATTCCTTCCATCTTCCCAATACCTCTAACTCTCCATTTAATAACTCTCCTCTCCTATTTTTAACTGACAAATCCATTTGTTCTCTAGGCTTTCTTAACTTGTTAATCTCACTCCAAAACTTTTCTATTTTCAACAAAATTTGTTGATAACATCTCACCCACTTCTCATTTGCTCTCTTTTTACATTGCTTCACCACTCTCTTAACTTCTCTCTTTTTCTCCATATACTCTTCCCTCCTTGCATCAGTTCTACTTTGTAAAAACTTCTCATATGCTAACTTTTTCTCCCTTACTACTCTCTTTACATCATCATTCCACCAATCGCTCCTCTTCCCTCCTGCACCCACTTTCCTGTAACCACAAACTTCTGCTGAACACTCTAACACTACATTTTTAAACCTACCCCATACCTCTTCGACCCCATTGCCTATGCTCTCATTAGCCCATCTATCCTCCAATAGCTGTTTATATCTTATATATATATATATATAGTGTGTGTGTTGTGCCGAATATGTAAAACTGGTCAATTAGCAAGAACTCATTTAAAATTAAGTCCTTTCTAAAATTTTCTCTTATACGTTTAAAGATATATTTTTTTCATTAATGTTAATGTAAAAATTTTTAATTTTGCACCAAAAGAATCTTAGAAAACTTACCTAACCTTATTATAACAAGAGCAATTTATTTTAGCCTAACCCAACTAAATATATTTTAGATTTGTTTACAATAATTAAATACTAAACAAACCCAGTGAAATATATTTTTTTCGTTAGGTTCTGAATGATTTTGGCGAAATTATTGCATACACAAATTTTCACTTGTCCTATATGGCAAGATGAGCGTTGCTATTTAAGCCAAGATCGCAAGTTCTGTCTATTCGGCACGACATATATATATATATATATATATATATATATATATATATATATATATATATATATATATATATATATATATATATATATATATATATATATATTAATATAATATATATATAATATATAATATATATATATATATGAAAGTTAAGACACTTTTGCAACATCTGGTTATCTTTATTGTAAACGTTTCGCCATCCAGTGGCTTTATCAATACAAATTCTTGGACATAATTAGAAAACAGAAGAACTATATACAAAAGATGAGGTAATCAGTCCCTCAGCCTTGGAGGTGGTGTTTACAACACCGTGGTTGTAGAGATTCTGAAGCACAGGTAAGGAGACTGGCGCTTATACAGGCGTCAGTGAAGAGAGACGTGTAGCAGACGAGGGCATAGTCACTGGTAGGCGGGATTCCCCAGTGGAAGTAGGTCCTTCCCAATGATGTTGCGGTGCCTGACAGGCACCGCAACATATATATATACAATATATATATACAATATATATATATATTATATATATATATATATATATATATATATATATATATATACAATATATATATACAATAAGATCACAGTAAACAGGTGACATCACAATAAGCAAAACAACCACTGTGAAAAATAGTGAAAAATTCCAAGCACTTTCATGATTTCTCACATTATCAAGAACCTGATAAGGGTGACCTCAAAAGAAAAACGAAAGTTTTTCTTTTTAGGTCACCCTTATCAGGTTCGTCAGCCTCTGTGGGATACGACCGGTTCGTGACCCAAAAAAGAAAGAAACACTTTCACCATCGTTCACACATGATAACTGTCTTAGCACAGGCGTTCAGATACGGTAGTTCAGATATCACTCAAAAACAGCCAATTTCCTAAGCCCCTCTTTTATGTGCAGGCATTGTTCTTCCCACCTCCAGGACCGATTTTCATGAATCCCTTCGCAAAATATTACCTTGCTCACACTCCAACAGCTCGTCAGGTCCCAAAACCATTCGTCTCTATTCACTCATATCTAACGCGTTCACACATGCCTGCTACATGTCCCTGAGATCGAGACTATGCTCCTGTCCTTGCCTGCTAGACTATGAATGATTACTGTTTTCTGGGGAATTGCTACACCTACTCGTGAAGCTGCGTGTGTGATAGCTCACCTTTCATGATGCCCAGATTAAGAACCATGGACATCATGCCACGGACCTCATCATCAACGAGTTCGGTCACATATGCATTCAGCACCACTGCGAAGCCTCCCATGGCTACACCTGACACACACCTGTAACAACAATGCTGATTATAACGTTAAACAACTGTTATTGCCAGCATGTGTGGATTGACTGACACCCACCGCATGAAAGGACGATCACACATGTTTCCTGTAGCCTACATAAAGCCAAACACCTGACTCTTCCAGAATAAGTGGACAGACGCAGCTCATCCAGCATATGTGGAGACACCTTAGAGACGCCTTAATGTGCTCTTCTCTCTATTGTGTTTTCAGTAATTATACTAATATTTATGTAAAATTAATAAAAACATAATAATTATAATTATAACAATAATAATAATAATAATAATAATTTATATTATTATTATTATTATTATTATTATTATGGCTTCTGCTTCTGCTCCTAATACTACTATTACTACTACCACTGCTGCTGCTGCTGCTGCTGCTGCTGCTGCTGCTGCTGCTGCTGCTGCTGCTGCTGCTGCTGCTGCTGCTGCTGTGCTGCTGCTGCTGTGCTGCTGCTGCTGCTGCTGCTGCTGCTGCTGCTGCTGCTGCTGCTGCTGCTGCTGCTGCTGCTGCTGCTGCTGCTGCTGCTGCTGCTGCTGCTGCTGCTGCTGCTGCTGCTGCTGCTGCTGCTGCTGCTGCTGCTGCTGCTGCTGCTGCTGCTGCTGCTGCTGCTGCTGCTGCTGCTGCTGCTGCTGCTGCTGCTGCTGCTGCTGCTGCTGCTGCTGCTGCTGCTGCTGCTGCTGCTGCTGCTGCTGCTGCTGCTGCTGCTGCTGCTGCTGCTGCTGCTGCTGTTACTACTACTGCTGCTACTCACCTGGATATGAGAACACCCACAACAGAGGGTAGCAAAGCCACTCCCAACCAGCCCAAGACAGCCAACACACCGTGAACAATCATAGCCTTGCGTCGTCTCAGTTGGAGGTCCAAGGAGGCTGTCACCCAGGCCCCAGGCAGCGACCCCAACATTACCAAACTACCTGTGTAATAATTATTCTTATATTAACGGCATATTCATAAAGCTACGGGCTGGCCAAACGCTCCAAGAATAAGGATTTCTAATTGTTGCTTGTGTGACTAATAATTCTGTACATAATATTTGAGATACGTATGTAAATTATGTTAATATGGGTGGAGATAAATTAGTTACTTAGTAATACTAGTACTAGTATTACTACTGCTACTCATACACTACTCGTGGCCATTAGGGTCATCTTACAAGAGCACTGTTGCTTCTTAGAGCTTGTTAGAGGTGCGATAAGAGGGTCAACCCTGCACTTGCCTACCAAATCCTAAAAGTTTTACAACACTATCCGAGTTATAAAACACCAAATAAATCTTCTAAGCCCTACTGTACTGCCAGAGGTTTAAAGAGCTTACTAACCAAATCGTGGACGCTTTACCATACTTCCACACTGTTAAAACGCCTACCATTCAGTTTCAGTTTTAAAACACTCACCAACCATGTCCTCTAAGCCATCTATGGAGATATTGGTGCCATATATGGTGGTATGATGCGCGTAGAGGTCTGCAGCAATGACTGAAGGAAACGTAAACAGAGTGCCTATCATGCAGGTACCAAGGCTCACCTGCATCACTTTGCCCAGCTGGGGAGGTAAATTTAAGTTAGTAACTTTTAAATCTAGGTGGTACTGCAATGAGCATTGATTCACCCACTGTAAATGAGATAAAGTCCCTGTATATAATACATAATTTTTAGCATATTTATTATTATTGCTATTATTAATTTATAGTTATTATTATCAATATTATTATTGTTATTATTATTATTATTATTATTATTATTATTATTATTAGTAGTAGTAGTAGTAGTAGTAGTAGTAGTAGTAGTAGTAGTAGTAGTAGTAGTAATAATAATAATAATAATAGTAGTAATAGTAATATATTTATAGATTATTACCTATCAATTACACCGAGAGAAATTGTGAAGATGTGGTCTCCTTGAAGTCCTAACTTACTACTACTACTACTACTACTACTACTACTAATAATAATAATAATAATAATAATAATAATAATAATAATAATAATTTTCCGCAAAGATTCATTTGTTACAAAGATATTTTTTACGTGGAAGAGCATATATTTAGGCAATGCATCACAAGATATATACACTGAGAGTTAACGTTAATCCCAATTTTATGGATTCAAATATTCTTAACAGGTGGCAAACAGGTGAGATGCAGCCTTAATGACCCTCGTGTCATCAACTAGCTGTACATCTCACTGTGTAACCAACCAAGGTATTTCGAGCAGAAATTTCCCAGTCTAGTATGTGACGGGTGTGAGCTCTTATTGAAGTTCCCATCAATGTGGTTGGTAGTGTTCTTTTCCCCGCAGCTCCGTAATAACACTAAAGAATATTAAGCATTGTTACTGACCTGTCTCCAGATTCTCTTCTTCTTGGACTCGGATGATTCACCTTGTTCCACTTCTTCTATCATTAGGATCTCAGGTGATGTACCGAGCTGTAGTGGGTCTGATTTCTGGGTTTGCAGATTTTCATGTGAGTGTCTGACCTGTAGGGGCTCAGTTTCTGGTATCTCCAGGTGCATAGATGAGTGTCTAGACAGCAATGGATTCATTTCCTGCATCCTCAAGTGCTTAGGTGAGTTACTGGTCTCTTGTGCCTCATTTTCCTGCGTCTTCAGGTGCTTAGGTGAGTTCTCGGGCACCTGTGTGTTATTTTCCTGCTTTTTCAGGTGCTTAGGTGAATTCCTGGCCTCTTGTGCCTCATTTTCCTGCATCCTCAGGTGACTAGGTGAGTTCCTGGGTTCTTGTGCCTCATTTTCCTGCATCTTCAGGTGACTAGGTGAGTTCCTGGGTTTTTGTACCTCATTTTCCTGCGTCTTTAGGGACCCAGGTGAGTTCTTGGTATTTTTTACGCCATTCTTCTCCGTCTTCAGGTGCTTAGGTGAGTTCCCGAGTTCCCGTGCTTTATTTTCCCGAGTCTTTAAGCGTCTAGGTGGCCCTTTGGGATATTGTGCCTCAGTTTTCTGTGTATTCACGCGCCCAGGTGAATGCCCAGGTTGTAACGCACACATTGTTCCAGGTGCCTGGCTGCTGTAGCAGTAGTTGTAGATACCTAGAGTACAAAAATATGCTAAATTAATTCTAATTGCCGAGGTACCAAAATTTAACGCAAATTTTTGCTCTACAATAAAAAGAATAGCCTACAAAGTTTTTTAAAATGTCTGATTAGCAGGGAAGCAATTAGCTTTTTAAACTGAGAACTCGTTATGAAAAATATGAAGAGCCTGTAACGCCGTAAATGAGTAAAATCAATGATGTTTTTATTTAGGAAAATTGGATACATCAGTAATACGCTTCTGCCTTTACCATAATTATACTAGTTATACATTGGAAACCAAAAGTAGTTACGTTTCCCTGTCAAAATCCATCACACAGTATGGGTCACGTAAACAGTCTTGAAGTCTGTCAGCCTGAGGTGAGAGATTTCAGATGGGCAATGAGGATATAAAAACATAAGGAGGAACACTGCAGGAGGCCTACTGGCCCATGCTAGACAGGTCCTTCTCAAACCCAAATCCACTAACAAAAATATTTGTCCAATTCACGAATTTTGTCTGCAAGAAAAATTCTTCAGGGTGAGTAATATATTTGCCAGCTTAACATTCCAGGCTAAGCAGCGAAATATTATCGTTCTTTCTCTGAGATTGAGATACAGTCAATAGCAGGTTAACATGAAGGTTAAAAGGCTAGAAGGATCAAAATGGCGTATTATCGAAAGTAGTAATATGAAAAATTCGTTTAGACTGAACTGAGGAAAGATAACGTAGCTTCAAATTTCCTGGATCAAAACCCACTCGTCGGCATCAAGACACCTTGCTTGAAGAGTGACTAAAACTGAATGGTAGTAATGTTCATCATAATTTTCACCTGATAATCTCAGGGTGCCTTAATGCCGGTGAAGGGGCTTTTGATCCTGGGTGCCTTAAATTTTTCCCTGGCACTGTATGACCCCTATGAGATTAGTGTTACCCCATGAAAGTAATGCGAATATTATTAATAATAATAATAATATAACAATAACGAAAATAATAACATTGGTATTATTATTATTATTATTATTATTATTATTATTATTATTATTATTACTATTAATTAAGGTTGGTAGCGTCTCATACTCTCACAAAATTTAAGGTTCTCACATCCTCACCAAACAATGATGTCAGATCTTGTCGTCTTATCAACTGATAACGCCATTAAGAACTGTTTGTGTGTCCAAATTTTGCCCCTGGAGAGTGCGCTGTCTCATCAAGTCCGGATTGTCGTTAAGTATCTCAATAACAAAAACATTCTCCATAGTTAACAATCAGGTTTCAGATCTCACTCGGCCGACACCTCCTTGATTAATCTGATGGACTCCCTGAAAACTGAAATGTCGCTAGAGAATCTCATATTTATGGTGACCTTAGATTTACAAAGATCTTCGATACAGTCAACTGTAATATATTATGTAAGAAGCTACATGCTATCGGCATAGGTTCTGTAATCTAATTTAAGTCCTACCTGGGGAACAGGAAACAAATTGTAAAGATAAACAACACAGAATCAGAATCCCTACAGATAGCATGTGAGGTTCCCCAGGGTAGTATTCTGTGTCCCTTATTCTTCCTATGTTATGTGAATGACATGTCCATGAGTGTCAAGTGTAAGCTTCTGATGTATGCAGACGACAGCGCTCTATTAGTGTAAATATACCTTAATAAACTTACTTAAAGCACTGGCCATGCAGTTCACTGATGACTTTCAGATGTAAAGTAGAAAAAAATATATTATTGAAGAGGGATGTTTTTTTGCAGAAAAAGATTTTCTTTCGGTGGATGTCCCATAAAAGTTTTATCTGTTGGAAGTTCGGTCATTTGAATCCTGATTATAATACAAATCAAACAAGAGGGAAAAATAAAAGGAAGATCAGCGGAAACAGTTAAACTACCAAACTCGTGGAAAATAATGAGAGCACTTCAGACAGTGATCGAATGAGGGATTACTGACGTGAATAAATATACAGATACATGCAGACGAACGAGACTTTATTGGGAACACGTCCCCTCTCTAACAAGAGTGAGGGGGAAGTCTTCAAAAAAAAGGTCTTCCTTGAGCTAAATGTTGTTCCAGTAAAGTTTTGTACTCTTCTCGTATCTCTGTCTTCAATCCCAACATTCCCCTCCCCATCCCCCCCCAAAAAAAGGTGACAGACAGGTACAAACAACTAAGTTAAACATCTACAGAGTACCTCATGCTAAGTGATGAGGCAATAATGAGTAAATGTCTAGTATAACACCTACGTATTAGTACATACTTTCCTTATTCGGATCAATTCTGGCTCAACTTTACGGCTTAAGCAATTCCCCATGATTATTATTATAATATTAATAGTTTCTCCTGCTTCTTCTTTTACTCTTCTCCTGCTTCTCTTCCTTCTTCTTCTTCTTCTTCTTCTTCTTCTTATTATTATTATTATTATTATTATTATTATTATTATTATTATTATTATTATTATTATTATTGTTATTATTATTATTATTATTATTATTATTATTATTATTATTATTATTATTATTATTATTATTATTATGTATGGAAAGCACTCAAACCGGTGTTGGCTATTCAGAGCAAATGTAATCAAGGCTCAATCCTACGTATGCAAATAGCAGCCCATTATTTAACCAGTAAGGCTGTTGGTAATTGCCCTGAGCTTTTAGGTCGTAAACAAAACGAGCAAACATGAAACAAAAAAATGTAAGAAAAATCACAAAGGAAAATAAAAAACTCTAATTCAAAATCAAATTAACCAACAGAAGTAGAAAAGTGGGCCTAATTATATTATTACAGCTAAGTACTATTTACAACTAGGCGATTACTTCAGCGTTGATTTGTCACTTCCAGCACTGGTTCCAGAGAATCTCTCTTATGCAACGTTTTTCACCTTAGACTTGAGCGAAAAGTTGTATCAGAAGGATCCTCTGGTTGTATCAGAAGGTTCCTCTGATTGTATCAGAAGGTTCCTCTGGTTGTATCAGAAGGATCCTCTGATTGTATCAGAAGGTTCCTCTGGTTGTATCAGAAGGTTCCTCTGGTTGTATCAGAAGGTTCCTCTGGTTGTATCAGAAGGATCCTCTGATTGTATCAGAAGGATCCTCTGATTGTATCAGAAGGTTCCTCTGGTTGTATCAGAAGGATCCTCTGATTGTATCAGAAGGTTCCTCTGGTTGTATCAGAAGGAGCCTCTGGTTGTATCAGAAGGATCCTCTGGTTGTATCAGAAGGATCCTCTGGTTGTATCAGAAGAATCCTCTGGTTGTATTAGAAGGATCCTCTGGTTGTATCAGAAGGATCCTCTGGTTGTATCAGAAGGTTCCTCTGGTTGTATCAGAAGGATCCTCTGGTTGTATCATAAGGATCCTCTGGTTGTATCAGAAGGATCCTCTGGTTGTATCAGAAGGTTCCTCTGGTTGTATCAGAAGGATCCTCTGGTTGTATCAGAAGAATCCTCTGGTTGTATCAGAAGGGTCCTCTGGTTGTATCAGAAGGATCCTCTGGGTGTATCAGAAGGTTCCTCTGGTTGTATCAGAAGGATCCTCTGGTTGTATCAGAAGGTTCCTCTGGTTGTATCAGAAGGATCCTCTGGTTGTATCAGGAGAATCCTCTGGTTGTATCAGAAGAATCCTCTGGTTATATCAGAAGGATCCTCTGGTTGTAACAGAAGAATCCTCTGGTTGTATCAGAAGGATCCTCTGGTTGTATCAGAAGGATCCTCTGGTTGTATTAGAAGGTTCCTCTGGTTGTATCAGAAGGATCCTCTGGTTGTATCAGAAGGATCCTCTGGTTGTATCAGGATCCTCTGGTTGTATCAGAAGGATCCTCTGGTTGTATCAGAAGAATCCTCTGGTTGTATCAGAAGGGTCCTCTGGTTGTATCAGAAGGATCCTCTGGTTGTATCAGAAGGTTCCTCTGGTTGTATCAGAAGGATCCTCTGGTTGTATCAGAAGGATCCTCTGGTTGTATCAGAAGGTTCCTCTGGTTGTATCAGAAGGATCCTCTGGTTGTATCAGGAGAATCCTCTGGTTGTATCAGAAGAATCCTCTGGTTATATCAGAAGGATCCTCTGGTTGTATCAGAAGGATCCTCTGGTTGTATTAGAAGGTTCCTCTGGTTGTATCAGAAGGATCCTCTGGTTGTATCAGAAGGATCCTCTGGTTGTATCAGGATCCTCTGGTTGTATCAGAAGGTTCCTCTGGTTGTATGAAAAGAATCCTCTGGTTGTATCAGAAGGATCCTCTGGTTGTATCAGAAGGATCCTCTGGTTGTATCAGAAGGTTCCTCTGGTTGTATCAGAAGGATCCTCTGGATGTATCAGAAGGATCCTTTCGTTGTATCAGAAGGATCCTCTGGTTGTATCAGAAGGTTCCTCTGATTGTATCAGAAGGATCCTTTGGTTGTATCAGAAGGATCCTCTGGTTGTATCAGAAGGTTCCTCTGGTTGTATCAGAAGGATCCTCTGTTTGTATCAGAAGGATCCTCTGTTTGTATCAGAAGGATCCTCTAGTACCAATGTTATATTCCTACTTGTCAGCGTTTGCTATGGTCTTCTTGATCAGTTCTACTCACCTTACAACAAGAGAGGAGCCCAGTGCTCTAACATATATACACCGAGAGGTGTATATCTCTCAGTGTATATTCACTGAGAATATACTTGAATCCCTCCTTCAACGAACTGAGTGTTCTTAATGTTATTGTTCAGGTGAACTAGAGTTTCTGACTCCCAGTGGGTAAGTTTCAAACCCACCCCGATACCTGACGAACACAGCAACACACTCACACTCACACATGCGCACACACACTACTCGACACACTCACTACTACTCCACTGTTATGCTTATCTTTGTGACAGTAATGTATTCCTGTAAGATAAGTAGATTTTATTCACCTGGGAGATAAGATGTACAATAATATGCTTTTTATAATTTTTTTTTTTGCTAGTTTTACAGTAGAGAAAAATATACTTTAAGTTCTGCAGACTGGTAAAGTACAGGAGGGTATTTTTGTACTGTTGTCGTCATTTAGGGCAGAGAAACTTAGGCTTGAAAATTAGACATGTGCAACATCTGGATATCTTTATTGTAGACGTTTCGCTATCCAGTGGCTGTATTAATATAAATAAGTGCCAGTTTTCATGCCTTTGCTCCAGAATCTTCACGACTACGGTGCTCTTCACACCAAGTCCAAGCTGAGGGACTCATTACCTCACCGTTTGTATATAGTTCTGCCTTCCAATCATGTTCTTGAATTTGTATTGATAAAACCTCTGGATGGCGATACGCCTACAATAAAGATGTTTCACATGTCTAATTTTTGTCTTGTCGATATTGTATATCATTCATGTACAGACTTAGACTTGCAGAGCAGTGACATCTTTAGGTATTGCTGTCGTCTCACACAGCATAAAAACTTATCTTCTGCTGCAAAACAGAAGAACTTTCTGCTATTGTTTATTAAAACATCCTGCTGTTGGTCCATTTTTTTCTGGGAAATATTTGCTTCTTAAACCAACTGTTTATGCTAAAAACTGATGTTAAATTCTGAGGATGAAAACTGGGGTTAAAACTGAAGTTAAATATTTTACGTTTAAACTGAGGTTAAATACCGAGTTCGGTGAATTACAGTTAATGATAAGGATAACAATTTTCAGTTATCTGTGACTGGTGCGGCTCAGTTACTGACATCCAGTTGTGACCCAGCTACAGATTTCCAACCTTTGCTCAGTCACTGATATCCCGATATAGCGTAAATACTGATATACAGACGTACCCCTCCTACTGTTTAAATGTTGCCCAATTATTAACATCCAGCTGCTGATATGCAGATGTGGCACAGCTGCTGATATCCAGATGTGGCACAGCTCCTGATATCCAGATGTGGTACAGCTGCTCAAGACTCTGAGCAGATACCTTACCGATGAGTTGTGACCATGTGTCTGATAAGCAAAATATGTAACCCTGCTGGTAGTGTTTATAAGATTCGTCTAGTTACTTAAATAGTGTGTGATTCAGCTACTGATAATGGGATTATTTTATGACTATTGTCATGCTTCATGCACGGTTCACTTAGTTAAGTGTAGTTCTGCATTGTTCATAATTAACTCAGACTTAGAATTAGAAAGTGAAAACGACGTTTCCATCCATTGTAGGTCATTCCCATTTGACAACTTTTAAAATCTGTCACTTGATATTGGTCCAGAAGTGACCGAAACTTCGTCTAAAGTTTCCTCTCTCTTTCGTGTAGATCAGTTGTGATTTGTTCCAGCCACGGTGTTGTGGGTTAGTTGTGATTTGTTCCAGCCACGGTGTTGTGGATTATGATTTGTTCCAGCCACGGTGTTGTGATTTTCATTCTCCATTCCCACTATTGATTATAGACTGATCAACTGATCAGTTGCTGTTATTTAACAATCCCTTCTAGTAATTGGTCATCCACTGCAGATATCATCAGTTTTCCGCTGTCTTTTCAGAGATCTTTTGTTGCTATCTTGCTGATATCCTTATCAGTTTACCGTTATCTTTCAATACTTTTCCTTCATTTCGAGCCCTTCCATGGGGATACCTTGATGTTGGTGAAAGACTACTGATCCAAGGAACTGGAGTTACCTTTCCTTTCCCAAAATCAAACTTGTTCTCTTTCCATACCCCAGGCGCTGTATGACCCCTACGGGCATAGCGCTTCCCCATTATTTTTTATATGCTTAGGAGGCTATAAGTTACGACAAAAACACACACATACACACAAATATATATATATATATATATATATATATATATATATATATATATATATATATATATATATATATATATATATATATATATATATATATATATATATTATATATATATATTATATATATATATATTATATATATATATGCAAAACAACCACTCTGAAAGAATAGTGAAATTCCAAGCACTTTCGTGACTACTCACATTATCAAGGAACTATGAAAGTGAAGCATCCAAGGAAGCTATATAAGGGGTCCGGCCAGCACCTCACTATCAGATCCCACAACGGTTAAACACGTGACGCGCGGCGAGCCAACTTGGATAGGTCCTTTGCACAACTCACCCCCAAGCTATTTATTTGTCCAGTGTATTATTAAATTCTTCCCAAATTCTATTAATTATAAATGGATCTAATTTATATAAACCAAAGGAAATATTCATATTATTGTCAAAACTGCTTTTTATGAAACAAGATTCAATTATATTCCTGTCGACCATGGACTTGCTTGATACTACTTTCTCAACTTTTCGAAAATCAATTGGATGGTTAAAATCTCTTACATGAATAAATAGAGCATTGGAATCTTGTCCAGTTCTAATGCTATATTTATGTTGTTTTAATCTTAGTTCGAGATTTTTACCAGTTTGACCGTAATAAACTTAATCGCAAATTTTACAAGGAATCTTATAGACACATCCATCAGCATTTTGGGGGGAATTCTTTATCAAAAGTTTTTTTACTGTATCAAGATTTTTGAATACAACTTTAATATTAAAAGTCTTAAGAAGAGAAGGCATATCAACCAAGTTTTCATGGTAAGGGAGAACCAACATATTTTTAGTTGAATAAGGCTGGTTGCCCCTTTTTGGATTATAAAAAGTGTTTCTAGCAACTTTAAAAGATTTATCAATTACATTTCTTGGGTATTTTAAATCATTACCTATTTCATAAATTTTGGATATTTCCTCATCTATGAACTCAGGACTACAAATTCGTAAAGCTCTCAAAAACATTGATGAGAAAACAGACAGTTTGACTCTATCTTGATGCGAGGAATAATAGTGGACATAGGAACAGTTATTTGTAGGTTTTAATTATTAAGGGTAATAATGAATTCAAATTTAAAATTTACAGAAAACCTACAAATAACTGTTCGTATGTCCACTATTATTCCTCGCATCAAGATAGAAAAGAATCTTAGAAAACTTACCTAACCTTATTATAACAAGAACAATTTATTTTAGCCTAACCGAGCTAAATATATTTTAGATTTGTTTACAATAATTTAATACTAAACAAACAAAGTGAAAAATATTTTTTTCGTTAGGTTCAGAATGATTTTGGCGAAATCATTGCATACACAAATTTTCACTTGTCCTATATGGCAAAATGAGCGTTGCTATTTAAGCCAAGATAGCAAGTTCTGCCTATTCGGCACGACATATATATTATATATATATATATATATATATATATATATATATATATATATATATATATATATATATATATATATATATATATGTACATATATATATATATATATATATATATATATATATATATATATATATATATATATATATATATATATATATATATATATATATGTATATATGTATATATATATTTTTTTTTCAACAAGTCGGCCGTCTCCCACCGAGGCAGGGTGACCCAAAAAAGAAAGAAAATCCCCAAAAAGAAAATACTTTCATCATCATTCAACACTTTCACCACACTCACACATTATCACTGCTTTTGCAGAGGTGCTCAGAATACAACAGTTTAGAAGCATATACGTATAAAGATACACAACATATCCCTCCAAACTGCCAAAATCCCAAACCCCTCCTTTAAAGTGCAGGCATTGTACATCCCATTTCCAGGACTCAAGTCCGACTATATGAAAATAACCGGTTTCCCTGAATCCCTTCACTAAATATTACCCTGCTCACACTCCAACAGATCGTCAGGTCCCAAGTATCATTCGTCTTCATTCACTCCTATCTAACACGCTCATGCACGCTTGCTGGAAGTCCAAGCCCCTCGCCCACAAAACCTCCTTTACCCCCTCTTTCCAACCCTTTCGAGGACGACCCCTACCCCTCCTTCCTTCCCCTGTAGATTTATATGCTTTCCATGTCATTCTACTTTGATCCATTCTCTCTAAATGACCAAACCACCTCAACAACCCCTCTTCTGCCCTCTGACTAATGTTTTTATTAACTCCACACCTTCTCCTAATTTCCACACTCCGAATTTTCTGCATAATATTTACACCACACATTGCCCGTAAACAGGACATCTCCACTGCCTCCAACCGTCTCCTCGCTGCTGCATTTACCACCCAAGCTTCACATCCATATAAGAGTGTTGGTACTACTATACTTTCATACATTCCCTTCTTTGCCTCCATAGATAACGTTTTTTGACTCCACATATACCTCAACGCACCACTCACCTTTTTTCCCTCATCAATTCTATGATTAACCTCATCCTTCATAAATCCATCCGCCGACACGTCAACTCCCAAGTATCTGAAAACATTCACTTCTTCCATACTCCTCCTCCCCAATTTGATATCCAATTTTTCTTTATCTAAATCATTTGATACTCTCATCACCTTACTCTTTTCTATGTTCACTTTCAACTTTCTACCTTTACACACATTCTCAAACTCATCCACTAACCTTTGCAATTTTTCTTTAGAATCTCCCATAAACACAGTATCATCAGCAAAAAGTAACTGTGTCAATTCCCATTTTGAATTTGATTCCCCATAATTTAATCCCACCCCTCTCCCGAACACCCTAGCATTTACTTCTTTTACAACCCCATCTATAAATATATTAAACAACCATGGTGACATTACACATCCCTGTCTAAGACCTACTTTTACCGGGAAGTATTCTCCCTCTTTTCTACACACCCTAACCTGAGCCTCACTATCCTCATAAAAACTCTTTACAGCATTTAATAACTTACCACCTATTCCATATACTTGCAACATCTGCCACATTGCTCCTCTATCCACTCTATCATATGCCTTTTCTTAATCCATAAATGCAATAAAAACTTCCCTACCTTTATCCAAATACTGTTCACATATATGCTTCAATGTAAACACTTGATCTACACATCCCCTACCCACTCTGAAGCGTCCTTGCTCATCCGCAATCCTACATTCTGTCTTACCTCTGATTCTTTCAATTATAACCCTACCGTATACTTTTCCTGGTATACTCAGTAAACTTATTCCTCTATAACTTTTACAATCTCTTTTGTCCCCTTTCTCTTTATATAAAGGGACTATACATGCTCTCCGCCAATCCCTAGGTACCTTCCCCTCTTTCATGCATTTATTAAACAAAAGTACCAACCACTCCAACACTATATCCCCCCTGCTTTTAACATTTCTGTCATGATCCCATCAGTTCCAGCTGCTTTATCCCCTTTCATTCTACGTAATGCCTCACGTACCTCCACCACACTTACATTCTGCTCTTCTTCACTCCTAAAAGATGGTATACCTCCCTGGCCAGTGCATGAAATTACCGCCTCCCTTTCTTCCTCAACATTTAAAAGTTCCTCAAAATATTCTCGCCATCTACCTAATACCTCCCTCTCCCCATCTACTAACTCCCCTACTCTGTTTTTAACTGACAAATCCATACTTATATATATATATATATATTATATATATATATATATATATATATATATATATATAATATATATATATATATATATATATATATATACATATTATTATTATTATTATGCGCCTGCTGTCGATACAATTTCCGGGCCACAAGATAGGGTGACCCGCAGAAAAAAAGGAATCACATTCACCGTCATTCACTCAAACACAGTTTCGCAGGAAGTGTATAAAATATATTGAGAAATGCGTTGTCTTTATTATCAGTTAAGTATACAAGTTAGTATATTGTTAGTCTATAACAATTTTGGTTGGAAACTCGTTTAAGTTTCGCTTCAAGATTACAATTCAACTCAACGTGATATTGATTAGACTGCTGTTGACAACAGCGAAGAATAGACACACAGTGATGAACAAGCTTTTATTGGGACATAGACGTCCCAAGAAAAGCTTGTGCTAAAACAGTATTTGCTGTTTATGGCATTTTGAGAGAACGTTTCGCTCCTTAGAGATTTTATTAAGGTGAATTCATAAATTCTCTGGAGGGCGAAACGTCTTCTTAATATTATACCACTAATATTGACAAGCTTGTTATACAGTATATGTGTGTGTTCCTCACTATGTCGTGAGTTTACAGAATCATGTGTCGTAAATCTTAATGACTGGTAGATACATCACAGAGACCCTTATAGGTGGTGGATGGAACACCGCTGCTGCAGGCCGTGGCTGGGGGCCCCACCTCGTAAATAGGGTCCCCTATGGTGTTGCCAGAGGGTCCGTAATTGCACACATAAAGGTGGCTTACTTGTACTTCACGCTGAAGGTAGTAGACAGCACCACACCCCACCTCTCGTGTCTCGCCCCAGATCATCTGCGTGAGGAGAATGAAACACAGGTTGAAGAGAATTCCCGGTGAACTTAGCGAGAAGATAATATCACTGAGTACACAAGTATTGAAAAAGGAAGCAGCACTGTAAATAACTTAAGTGATAAGAGCCTTCTTCTTTTATCCTGGATTCGTTCAGGATAATACACGTGAGTTCGATTCCCTAGCGAGGGTAGAAACATTGGGCGTGTTTCTTTACACCGGTTGTCTATGTTTGTCATCAGTACAATGGGTACCTGGGTGTTAGTCGACTGGTGTGGGTCGCATCCTGGGACAAAACTAACCTAATTTGTCCGAAATGCTCTGCATAACAAGGGGCTTTCTATATAGTAGTACGTCACTGATGTCAGCTATGGTCTGTATACCTTGTACATGTACTTGTAGAAATAAAGATATCATTATCATCATTATCATATCATTATAATCTAGGTAGGAGTAGAGAGTTCTTCCCAACAGATAACCTCCGTGTGGACTTACAAGTCCTCTGCTATCTCTCTTTCCTATGTACTCCCATGTACTATACCCATGTACTCCCACGTACTTCTATCTAAAAGTCTCAACTGCAGAATAATATTTCCTTGTGTCACACTAAAACCTTTCTTTGCAATGTCTTCATTCATTACTGCTGGTAGTACAGCTTCTGTTCATATATAACTATAAAATATAGAGTTTGACTTGATAATAGTGCAGAATGGACAGAAACATAATAAAAAATCCAATATCAAATCCTGGTTTATGGTTTTGTTTGTTACCAGCCACAGTATAGTGACTGATAAATACTGATAAAGGAAGTTATGAAACATACACAGAAAATACATTGTCCACTAAGAATGAAGACTTAGAGATAAGATACGGGATGACTCAACACACACACACACATATATGTATATAATAAAATATTCATTAATATGTATATATTATTGTATGTTTTTTTAAATAAGATATTTAACAGTTAATTACTGGGTTTCATAATATCTAATCTTATGTGGAACGCTAAACCCGTTTGGGTTTAGCAAAAGCGCTGCCTCGAACCCCTGTTTGCTAGTCAAGAAACATACACACTACCTAAGTATACTCTCTCATTCCCTAAGAGGATTGCTTTCATGCTGGTAAAGTGCTTTTGATCAAAGAAATTGGAATCGCTCTCCACTTCCTCGGATCAGAGCTGATTCCATTCCACAAGATGTTTATATATTCCATATAGGCACACCATTTTTAGATTCATTTGGAAGCGCTAAACCCGCTGGGGTCATTCGGCGCTTAGGAAATGGAAGGTAATCATGTTTGAGCAGAGAGAGGAGAGCAGCTCTAGTTCCTTAGATGAGGAGCCCTTCATTGTCATCAGTACAAATATCTGAATTCCTTGATGAGAATTTTGTACAACCTTCCTGGGGTTGGGAAAACCTTGTTGAGAGATAAGAGTTTTTGTTTCTCTCTGACCTGACGGAGGATCGAGCCGTCACTCCTTTCGTTAAATAATACATATATTTACCGATTCAAACAAACAAAAAAAATTTTTTTCTGTTTTTGTTGCTAGGACCGACCTCGGTGTAGCTAGGACCGACCTTGGTGTAGCTAGGACCGACCTTGGTGTAGTTAGGACCGACCTTGGTGTAGCTAGGACCGACCTTGGTGTAGCTGGTGAACTTCTTAGTCGAGGAGTTGACTCGGAAGCTGTCAACGAAGGTGCTGGGTAAGTTAGCCACTTCCAGGTACCAATGATGGATGACTTCTGGCCAGCTCTGTGGCGAAGATAAGTCAGGGGTAGGATCATGTGAGCACTCCACTGCTGTAGTCATTAACCACCCCCTCCACTACACCCACAACAACGCGCTCCCCAAGACACACACAAGAATAATAGGGACCATAAAGCTAGAAGGGAGAGAATCTGGTAAACTGCAAGTTAAGAGGCTGAGACAGAAGCTAAATCTTTACAACTGTTAGCATACATAAGTAAACATACACACACACACACACACACACACACACACACACACACACACACAACACACACACACACACACACACAAATCAGAATAAAAAAGTGTCTGAAAAAAAATACAAAAAAAAAAAAAGCCTGAGTATTCATATATTTACAGACATTTACCTGAATATTTATGCTAGCACAAGAAAACTCAAAGGTCTCCAATTCATTCAGAGTAATATTTCTAACACAACAAACATATCAGCCAAAAAAATATCTACTGTAAAGAGCCACAAGAAGACAACAAGTGAAGGTCTGCCAGCAGCCACCAAGGAAGAGAAGACAAATATTTTCATTAGAGCAAATTTTCATTTGAGACAATTCAATGTTAAGGAAATTTTTTTTTTTAAGCTGGAAAAAAAAAGCTCTTTGAGCAACTAAGGAGTTTCTTCTATGTGTTTATTACTTGTATAGATTATTATTATTATTATTATTATTATTATTATTATTATTATTATTATTATTATTATTATTATTATTACTATTATTATTATTAATGTTTATTAACATTATTATTTATTATTAATAATAATTTTAATAATATTAATACTATAATTATTATTTATTATTATTATCATTATTATTATTGTCGTTGTTATTGAAAAACGCTAATCTATTACGGGGTCAAGGAACTCATGGGGAAAGAGAGACAATCTGTTTCGATACAGTCAAGGGGAGAACAGGTCTAATTCCTTGCATCAAGAGCCCCTCATCTTCATCAAGGCACCATCCTGAAAGGAAAGTTCCTTGATGCCGGAGAGAGGCATGCACGGATAAGCACTTAAGTCATTATCGCCATGCAGTGCCTGTTGATTATGAGCTAATTGGACGTGATTCATTGAAGAGGAGGGTACTTATTATCCCTTACATCAAGAGACCTTCACCAGAATGAAGGTACTTACCGCAGAAAGGTTCCCTGCTAATTTAAAGTACAAGTTCTGTCCCACGATGTACTTCCGTGAGCAGATACGTCGTTCGTCAAAACCATCGTAGGACAGACGACACTGATTAGCCCAGGCCTGTGAAAGAGAGAGAGAGAGAGAGAGAGAGAGAGAGAGAGAGAGAGAGAGAGAGAATACTATAATTAATAACAGGTTGGCGCTTAGTGAATTTATGTGTGTGTGTGTGTACTCACCTGACTGTGCTTGCAGGAGTCGATTCATAGCTCCTGGCTCCGCCTCTTCACTGGTTGCTACTAGGTTACTCTCTCCCTCCTCCTTGAGCTTTATCATACCTCTTCTTGTGTGTGTGTGTGTGTGTGTGTGTGTGTGTGTGTGTGTGTGTGTGTGTGTGTGTGTGTAAAGATGACGGATGCCAGCATTAAGTATAATTTAAGTATACGTCTTACGTCTTGTAAAGAAGACCATTTACTGAACAAGCCTTCATACAGAAAACATTTTACTCTGTGTAGTCTTATCACGACACAGAGCGACATGTCGTCCCAATATGAACAAGTGTCATTGTCCTCGTTGTTATCAATACAACATTTCATCTATTCATAGCTAATTTTGCTCACTAATAACTGTGTATTATTCGTATTTAATTTCTACACTGTCAAAGAAGCATTGCGTGGGTGGAAACTGGAATTATGCAAAACAGTTATTCACAGAGCATTCATAATGAATGAGTTCATATATACATAATGAAGAGCATCGCTGGTATATTTCTTTTTAGAGATATACCTGTGAATGGTTTCATGAGTCATACTTTTGAAGACTTTATTGATGACTGGTAGATGGAGCTTGGCTGTGTTTAGTGTGGCTGAGTTGTAGTGTGGCTGTGTTGTAGTGTGGCTGCATTGTAGTGTGGCTGTGTTGTGTTCTGCCTGTGTTGAGGTGTGGCTGTGTTGTGGTGTGGCTGTGTTGTAGTGCGGCTGTTGTAGTGTGGCTGTGTTGTGGTGTGGCTGTGTTGTAGTGTGACTGTGTTTAGTGTGGCTGTGTTGTAGTGTGGCTGTGTTGAAGTGTGGCTGCGTTGTAGTGTAGCTGTGGTGTAGTGTGGCTGTGTTGTAGTGTGGCTGTGGTGGTTGGCTGTGGTGTGTGTTGTGTTTAGTGTGGCTGTGTTGTAGTGTGGCTGTGGTGTGTGGCTGTGGGGTGTGGCTGGGGTGTGGGCTGTGGTGGGGGTTGGGGGCTGGGTGTGTGGCTGGTGTGTTGCCTGTGGTGTTGGCTGTGTGTGTGGCTGTGGTGGGGTGGGGCGTGGGTTTTTGGCTGTTGTTGTTGCCCGGGGTGTGGTTTTGGGTTTGGGGGTTTGTTGTGGTGGGGGTGGCTGGGGTGTGTGGCGTGGTGTGGGGGCTGGGTGTGTGGCTTGGTGTGTCTGGGTTTTGGGGGCGTGGGGGGGTGGGGTTGGGCGGGGTTGGGGCGGGTGGGGGCTGTGGGGGTTTTGCTGGGGTTTTGGGTGTTGGAGAGGTTTGCGTGGTTTGGCTTTTTTGGGTGGGGGCGGGGTGGCTGTGGTGTGTTGCTGGGTGGTTGCTGGGGGTTGTTGTGGGGGGGTTTTGTTGGGGTTGGCGGGTGTTTGCTGTGGTGGGGCTGTGGGGGTTTTGCTCTGGTGTGAGTTTGGGGTGGGGCTGGGGTGTGGGCTGGGTGTTTTGCTGTGGTGGTGGCTGTGGTGTGGGCTGTGGTGCGTGCGTTTTTTGTGGCTGTGGGGGTGTTGCGTGGTTTTGGGGGCTGTGGGTGTGGCTTGGTTGTGTGGCGGGTGTGTGTTTGGTGGTGTGTGTGTGGTGTGTTTTTTGGGGATGGGGCTGTGTGTGGTGGTGTGTTGCTGTGGTAGGTGCTGTGGTGTCCCCCTTTTTAAGTGGTGTGTGGCTTGGTGGTGGCTGTGGTGTGTTGCTGGTGTTTGCTGTGTGGTGTGTGGCTGTGTGCGTGGTTTGGTTGGCTTGTGTGTTGCTGTGGTTTGCTGTGGTGTTTTGGGCTGTGGTGTGTTTGTGGTGTGTGATGTTACTGTGTGTGACGGTGTCGTGTGTGGCTGTCGTGTGTGCTACTGGTGTGTGGCTGTGGTATTTGCTGTGGTGGTGTGGCTGTGGTGTGTGATGCTGTGGTGTGTGCTTGTGTGTGTGTGCTGAGATGTGTTGCTGTGGTGTGTGCTTGTGGTGTTTGCTGTGGTGTGTAGTGGCTGTGTGTGTGTTGCTGTGTGTGTGTTGCAGTGGTGTGTTGCGGTGTGATTTGTTGTGGTGTGTGAATGTGGTGTGTGGCTGTGTGTGTGGCTGTGTGTTGCTCGGTTGTGGCTGTGGTGTTGTGGCTGTGTTGTGTGGCTGTGGTTGTGCGTGTGTGAAAGCTGTGGTGTGTGGCTGTCGCTGTGCTGTGGTGTTTGCTGTGGTGTGTTGCTGTGGGTGTGGCTGTGGTGTGTGGCTGGGTGTGTTGCTGTGGTTGTGGCTGTTGGTGTGTGTTTTGTGCTGTGGTGTGGTGTGGCTGTGGTTGTGGCTGTGGTGTGTGGCTGTCCTTGGTGTGTGTGGCTGTGTGTGTGGCTTGGTGTGTGTGTGGCTGGGTGTGTGCTGTGTTGTGTGGCTGTCCTGTGGTGTGTGGCTGTGGTGTGTGTGCTGTGGTGTGTGCTGTGGTGTGTGTGCTGTGTGTGTGGCTGTGGTGTGTGGCTGTGGTGTGTGGCTGGTGGTGTGTGGCTGTGTGTGTGTGCTGTGGTGTGGTGTGTGGTGTGTGCTTGCTGTGTGTGTGGCTGTGGTGTGTTGCTGTGGTGTGTTTGCTGTGTGTGTTGGCTGTGGTGTGTGGCTGTGTGTGTGGCTGTGGTGTGTGGCTGTGGTGTGTTGCTGTGGTGTGTGTTGCTGTGGTGTGTTGTTGTGGTGTGTTGTTGTGTGGCTGGTGTGGTGTGTGGCTGTGGTGTGTGGCTGTGGTGTGTTGCTCTGGTGTGTAGTGGTGTTGGCTGGTGGTGTGTGGCTGTTGGTGTGTTGCTGTGGTGTGTGCTGTGGTGTGTGGCTGTGGTGTGGCTGTGGTTTGTGGCTGTGGTGTGTTGCTGTGGTATGTGGCTGTGGTGTGTGTGTGCTGTGGTGTGTGTTGCTGTGGTGGTGTTTTGCTGTGGTGTGTTTGTGTGTGGTGTGTGTTTGTGTGTGTGGCTGTGGTGTGTGGCGGGTGGGGCTGTGGTGGTGGCGGGTGGTGGTTGCTCTGGTGTGTGCTGTGGTGTGTGGCTGTGGTGTGTGGCTGTGGTGTGTTGCTGTGGTGTGTGGCTGTGGTGTGGCTGTGGTGCTGGCTGTGGTGTGCGTTGGTGGCTGTGTTGGGCTGTGGTATGTGCTGTGGTGTGTGGTCTGTGGTGTGGTGGGTGTGGTGTTGTTTGGTGTGTGTGTTGGTTGGCTGTGTGGTGTGTAGCTGGTGTGTGCTGGTGTGGTGTTGCTCGTGGTGTGTGGCTGTGGGTGTGTGGTGTGGTGTGTTGGCTGTGGTGTGTTGCTGGAGTGTGTTGCTGTGGTGTGTGCTGTTGTGTGTTGTGTGTGTGTGGCTGTGGTGTGTTTTGCTGTGGTGTGTTGGTGCTGGGTGTGTGTGTGCTGTGGTGTGTTGTGTGGTGTGTGCTGTGGTGAGTGCTGTCGTGTGTGCTGTGTGTGTTGCTGTGGTGTGTGGCTGTGCGTGTGTGGCTGTGGTGTGTGCTGTGGTGTGTTGCTGTTGTATGGCTGTGGTGTGTGGCTGTCGTTGTTGCTGTGGTGTGTTGGGCTGTGGTGTGTGTGTTGTGTTTGGGTGGGCTGTGGTGTGTGGCTGTGTGTGTGTGTTGCTGTGGGTGTGTGCTGTGGTGTGTGGCTGTCGTGTATTGCTGTGGTGTGTAGCTGTGGTGTGTGGCTGTGGTGAGTTTGCTGTGTGTGTTGTTGCTGAGGTGTGTGGCTGTGGTGTGTGGCTGTGTGTGTGACTGTGGTGGTGGCTGTGGTGTGTGGTCTGTGGGGCTGTGGTGTGTGGCTGTGGTGTGTGGCTGTGGTGTGTGTGGCTGTGGTGTGTGGCTGTGGTGTGTGGCTGTGGTGTGTGGCTGTGGTGTGTTGCTGTGGTGCGTGGCTGTGGTGTGTGGCTGTGGTGTGTGGCTGTGTGTGTGTGCTGTGGTGTGTCGCTGTGGTGTGTGGCTGTGGTGCGTGGCTGTGGTGTGTGGCTGTGGTGTGTTGCTGTGGTATGTGGCTGTGGTGTGTGGCTGTGGTGTGTGGTGGGCTGTCGTGTGTTGCTGTGGTGTGTAGCTGTGGTGGTGTGGCTGTGGTGTGTGGCTTGCGTGTTGTGTGCTGTGGTAGTGGTGCTGGTGTGTGGCTGTGGTTGTGGTGGCTGTGGTGTGTTGCTGGGGTGTGGTGTTGTTTTGCTGTGTTGTGTGCTGTGGTGTGTTGTTGTGGTGTTGGCTGTGGTGTGTTGGCTGTGGTGTGTTGGGCTGTGGTGTGTTTCTGGTGTGTGTGTTGTGGTGTGTGGATGTGGTGTGTGGCTGTCGTGTGGTGTGCTGTGCGTGTGTTGCTCTGGTGTGTGGCTGTGGTGTGTGGCTGTGTGTGTGGCTGTGGTGTGTTGCTGTGGTGTATGGCTGTGGTGTGTGGCTGTCGTGTGTTGCTGTGGTGTTTGCTGTGGTGTGTTGCTGTGGTGTTGTGGCTGTGGTGTGTGCTGTCGTGTGTTGGCTGTGGTGTGTAGCTGTGGTGTGTGGCTGTGGTGTGTGGCTGTGGTGTGTGCTGTGGTGTGTTGCGTGGTGTTGATGGCTGTGGTGTGTGGCTGTCGGTTGTTTGGCTGTGGTGAGTTTGCTGTGGTGTGTTGCTGAGGTGTGTGGCTGTGGTGTGTGGCTGTGTGTTGTGACTGTGGTGTGTGGCTGTGGTGTGTGCTGGTGTTGCTGGTGTGTGTGCTGTGGTGTGTGCTGTGGTGTGTGGCTGTGGTGTGTGGCTGTGGGTTGTGTGGCTGTGGTGTGTGGCTGTGGTGTGTGGCTGTGTGTGCGTGGCTGTGGTTTTGTGGCTGTGTGTTGTGACTGTGGTGTGTGGCTGTGGTGTGTGGCTGTGGTGTGTGGCTGTGGTGTGTGTGTTGTGTGTGGGTGTGGGCTGTGGTGCTGTGGCTGTGTTGTGGTGGCTGTGGTGTGTGGCTGTAGTGTGTTGGCTGTGTGTGGCTGTGGTGTGTGCGGGTGTGTGTGGCTGTGGTGTGGCGGCTGTGGTGTGTGGCTGTGGTGTGTGGCTGATTGCGTTGTGTGTGGTGTGTGGCTGTGGTATGTGGCTGTGGTGTGTGGCTGTGGTGTGTGGTCTGATGGTGTGTGGCTGTGGTGTGTGGCTGTGTGTGTGTGTGTGTTTGGTGTGTGGCTGTGGTGTGTGGCTGTGGTGTATGGCTGTGGTGTATGGGCTGTGGTGTGTGCTGTGGTGTGCGGCTGTGGTGTGTGGCTGTGGTGTGTGGCTGTGGTGTGTAGCTGTGGTTGTGTAGCTGTGGTGTGTGGCTGTTGTGTGTGTGGCTGTGGTGTGTAGCTGTGGTGTGTAGCTGTGGTGTGTAGCTGTGGGTGTGTGGTGTTGGTGGTGTGGCTGTGGTGTGTGGGCTGGTGGTGTGTGGGCTGTGGTGTGTGGCTGTGGCTGTGGCTGTGGTGTGTGGCTGTGGCGTGTGGCTGTGGTGTGGCTGTAGTGTGTTGGTGTGGTGTGATGGCTGTGGGTGTGTGGCTGTGGTGTGGTTGTGCTGTGTGTGTTGGCTGTGGTGTGTGGGCTGTCGTGTGTTGCTCTGGTGTGTAGCTGTGGTGTGTGGCTGTGGTGTGTGGCTGTTGGTGTGTGGGTGTTGGTGTGTTTGCTGTGGTGTGTGGCTGTGGTGTGTGGCTGTGGTGTGTTACTGGTGTGTGTTGGCTGGAGTGTGGTGGCTGTGGTGCGTGGCTGTGGTGGTGGCTGTGTGGTGTTGCTGTGGTATGTGGCGTGGTGTGTGGGCTGTGTGTGGTGTGGCTGTGGTGTGTGGCTGTCGTGTGTTGCTGTGGTGTGTAGCTGTGGTGTGTGGCTGTGGTGTGTGTGGTGCGTGTGTGGCTGTGGTGTTGCTGTGGTGCTGTGGCTGTGGTGTGTGGCTGTGGTGTGTGGCTGTGGTGTGTGGCTGTGGTTTGTGGCTGTGCTGTGGTGTGTTGGCTGTGTGTGTTGCTGTAGTGTGGTTGTGTGGTGTTGTGTGTTTGGCTGTGGTGTGTTGCTGTGGTGTGTGCTGTAGTGTGTGACTGTGGTGTGTTTGGGCTGTGGTCTGTGGCTGTGTTGTGTGGCTGTGGTGTGTGGCTTGGGTGTGTGGCTGTGGTGTGTGGCTGTGGTGTGTGGCTGTGGTGTGTGTGCGTTGTGCTGTGTGTTGTGGCTGTGGTGCGTGGCTGTGGTGTGTGCTGTGGTGTGTGCTGTGGTGTGTGGCTGTGGTGTGTGGCTGTGGTGTGTGGGCTGTGTGTGTGGCTGTTGTTGTGTGTGCTGGTGTGTGGCTGTGGTGTGTGGCTGTGGTGTGTGGCTGTGGTATGTGGGCGTGTGGGCGTGTGGCTGTGGTGTGTGGCTGTGGTGGCGTGGTCGTGTGTGTGGCTGTGGTGTGTGGCTGTGGTGTGTGGCTGTGTGTGTGGCTGTGGTGTGTGGCTGTGGTGTGTGGCGTGGTGTGTGGCTGTGGTGTGTGTGGCTGTGGTGTGTGGCTGTGGTGTGTGGCTGTGGTGTGTGGCTGTGGTGTTGTGGGGCTGTCGTGTGTTGCTCTGGTGGTGTGCTGGGTGTGTGGCTTGTGTGTGGTGTGGCTGTGGTGTGTGGCTGTGGTGTGTTGCTGTGGTGTGTGGCTGTGGTGTGTGGCTGTGGTGTGTTCTGTGGTGTGTTGCTGTGGTGTGTGACTGTGGTGCGTGGCTGTGTGTGTTGCTGTGGTTATGTGGCTGTGGTATGTGGGCTGTGGTGTGTGGCTGTGGTGTGTGGCTGTGGTGTGTGGCTGTCGTGTTGTTGCTGTGGTGTTTTTTTGTAGCTGTGGTGTGTGGCTGTGGTGTGTGGCTGCGGTGTGTGGCTGTGGTGTGTTGCTGTGGTGTGTGGCTGTGGTGTGTGGCTGTGGTGGTGTGGCTGTCTGTGTGTGGCTGTGGTTTGTGTGGTGTGCTGTGGTGTGTGGCTGTGTGTGTGTTGCTGTAGTGTATTGGTGTGGGTGTGTTGCTGGGTGTGTGGTGTTGCTGTGGTGTGTTGCTTGTGTGCTGTAGTGTGACTGTGGTGTGTTGGCTGTGGTCTGTGGCTGTGTTGTGTGGCTGTGGTGTGTGGCTGTGGTGTGTTTGCTGTGGTGTGTGGCTGTGGTGTGTGGCTGTGGTGTGTGGCTGTGGTGTGTGGCTGTGGTATGTTGGCTGTGGCGTGTGGCTGTGGTGTGTGCTGTGGTGCGTGGCTGTGGTGTTGGCTGTGGTGTGTGGCTGTGGTGTGTGGCTGTGGTGTGTGGCTGTGGTGTGTGGCTGTGGTGTGTGGCTGTGGTGTGTGGCTGTGGTGTGTGGCTGTGGTGTGTGGCTGTGGTGTGTGGCTGTAGTGTGTGGCTGTGGAAAAGTCACGTCCAGCAAAAGAAGAATATGTTCTCACGACCTTCCAATTATTTGAAAGTAAAACGCAGTAATAAAAGACCTTCTTTTCTTATATGTGTCTTTTAAATTTCCACTGTTGTCTGCCTGGTCAATCAGGCTGTTGTTGGTTTGACAGGTAAAAGGATACTCTCGTGTTAAGTAGAGCACATGCACTTAAAGCATAATAAACATGTATTTACCTTCGAAATGCTCAAATATGGCATGCTCTGTTATTCGTGGCTTTGGTCTCCCAAGCTGTTGCTACCACAACAATAATGCACAACACTAACCTGAGCAACTTCGGCCAGTTCGTCGTTCCACACCAAAACACCCATGTTGGCAGCCGGTGGCTGGGGACCCGGGTTACCCAGCTGTTCGTCTCCTCTTGCCACCTGGGAGAGGCAAGAAACAAATAAAATT
>NC_069476.1:14837198-14844698 GCF_026875155.1 Cherax quadricarinatus
CTGAGTCTCTGAAAGAGGAAGCTGGTCGCCCTGTGGTCCTTGGTTTCTATGATGAGCTTTTCACCCAGCTCTTTGAGGAACTTTAGAGCACACTTGCCCCATGCTCCAAGGGTCTCCGACCCTATTGGAATGAAGTTATAGCAAGGGGGAAGGTCTTCATATTTTCGGATCTTCTGGGTCTCCCTGTGACTAGCAGCTCCACCCCCTTCCACTACATAGTATGGCAAGTAGGTGTCTGCCAATGTGGCAGCACAGGTGTAGTCCCAGGCAATCTACTTTCCATCCTTCCAGGGTAGCATAATGGCTCCATCAGGACGCTTTTGACTTCCATCAGACCTCTGTACTTGGGGTTCCCGTTGAGCTGGGCAACGGGCTGTGGCGAGGCTTCTCTTTATTATGTCATTGATCTCCTCATGTCTGGAATACTTCCCTTCTGCTGTGTGGCACACGAGACCATGGAGTCCGAATTGATCAGCTGTCGCCCTGCCGCAAATACACCTATGTTCGGTGAGGATGGGGGCGGCTAGGCGAAGAGCAACACCAATCCGAATGGCCTGTGGGTCGAGACGGGTGCCCAGGGAGGAATTGGGAACAGCTAACAGGAAATCTCCTGAGTGTGGTGCCTTCACTGCCAGGAGACGAGCTTTGTTCTTTCCTGAAGCATTGGAGAGCATTGTGTTGGCGATTTTTTCCATGATTGGTTTGTCCCAGTGGGACTGTTTGTGCTGTTTGGGAGGAGCTGGTCTACTGGAGGAGTCTGTAAGGGTGTCCCACCGAATTGCTGTTTCAGTAAACCTGGGGTCTTGAGCTCCTACCAAGTCTCTCAAGCGTTCGGGCACTATCTTCTTGACTAATGCACTGGAAGCCAAACACGAAGACAGAAAAGCAGGTAAAGCAACATGCGTTGTTTTACGCACCCCTATATATATATATATATATATATATATATATATATATATATATATATATATATATATATATATATATATATATATATATATATATATATATATATATATATATATATACATATATACATATATATATATATATAAATATATATATATGAAAGAGGGGAAGGTACCTAGGGATTGGCGGAGAGCATGTATAGTCCCTTTATATAAAGGGAAAGGGGACAAAAGAGACTGTAAAAATTATAGAGGAATAAGCTTACTGAGTATACCAGGAAAAGTGTACGGTAGGGTTATAATTGAAAGAATTAGAGGTAGGATTGCGGATGAGCAAGGAGGTTTCAGAGTGGGTAGGGGATGTGTAGATCAAGTGTTTACATTGAAGCATATATGTGAACAGTATTTAGATAAAGGTAGGGAAGTTTTTATTGCATTTATGGATTTAGAAAAGGCATGTGATAGAGTGGATAGAGGAGCAATGTGGCAGATGTTGCAAGTATATGGAATAGGTGGTAAGTTATTAAATGATGTAAAGAGTTTTTATGAGGATAGTGAGGCTCAGGTTAGGGTGTGTAGAAGAGAGGGAGACTACTTCCCGGTAAAAGTAGGTCTTAGACAGGGATGTGTAATGTCACCATGGTTGTTTAATATATTTATAGATGGGGTTGTAAAGGAAGTAAATGCTAGGGTGTTCGGGAGAGGGGTGGGATTAAATTTTGGGGAATCAAATTCAAAATGGAAATTAACAGTTACTTTTTGCTGATGATACTATGTTTATGGGAGATTCTAAAGAAAAATTGCAAAGGTTAGTGGATGAGTTTGGGAATGTGTATAAAGGTAGAAAGTTGAAAGTGAACATAGAAAAAAGTAAGGTGATGAGGGTGTCAAATGATTTAGATAAAGAAAAATTGGATATCAAATTGGGGAGGAGGAGTATGGAAGAAGTGAATGTTTTCAGATACTTGGGAGTTGACGTGTCGGCGGATGGATTTATGAAGGATGAGGTTATCATAGAATTGATGAGGGAAAAAAGGTGAGTGGTGCGTTGAGGTATATGTGGAGTCAAAAAACGTTATCTATGGAGGCAAAGAAGGGAATGTATGAAAGTATAGTAGTACCAACACTCTTATATGGGTGTGAAGCTTGGGTGGTAAATGCAGCAGCGAGGAGACGGTTGGAGGCAGTGGAGATGTCCTGTTTAAGGGCAATGTGTGGTGTAAATATTATGCAGAAAATTCGGAGTGTGGAAATTAGGAAAAGGTGTGGAGTTAATAAAAGTATTAGTCAGAGGGCAGAAGAGGGGTTGTTGAGGTGGTTTGGTCATTTAGAGAGAATGGATCAAAGTAGAATGACATGGAAAGCATATAAATCTATAGGGGAAGGAAGGCGGGGTAGGGGTCGTCCTCGAAAGGGTTGGAGAGAGGGGGTAAAGGAGGTTTTGTGGGCAAGGGGCTTGGACTTCCAGCAAGCGTGCGTGAGCGTGTTAGATAGGAGTGAATGGAGACGAATGATACTTGGGACCTGACGATCTGTTGGAGTATGAGCAGGGTAATATTTAGTGAAGGGATTCAGGGAAACCGGTTATTTTCATATAGTCGGACTTGAGTCCTGGAAATGGGAAGCACAATGCCTGCACTTTAAAGGAGGGGTTTGGGATATTGGCAGTTTGGAGGGATATGTTGTGTATCTTTATATGTGTATGCTTCTAGACTGTTGTATTCTGAGCACCTCTGCAAAAACAGTGATAGTGTGTGAGTGTGGTGAAGGTGTTGAATGATGATGAAAGTATTTTCTTTTTGGGGATTTTCTTTCTTTTTTTGGGTCACCCTGCCTCGGTGGGAGACGGCCGACTTGTTGAAAAAAAAATATAATTATATTATATATATATATATATATATATATATATATATATATATATATATATATATATATATATATATATATATATATATTATATATATATGAAAAGACCGTCACCGGCTCCACTAGCACCACCTCCACAGTTAACACCACTACCACTACCAACTACCAACAACAAATAAAATGTCGTCGCCAGCACCAACGCCACTACTGCCACCACCTCCACTATCGCTACCACCACCACCACACCACCACCACCACCACCACCACCACCACCACCACCACCACCACCACCACCACCATCACCTAGACACAAGTACACCAGAGATGCAGACGCAACATCCGGAGCAAAATTCCTACGCTCGCTGATCCCATAAGCTGCATTAAGCCTCCGCCAGCCCACAACATATATATTTTACACACTAACAATATCTCATTTTTCATGGGTTTCCGCTCTCATAAACTATTCTAATAACTGCCCTAAGTCCCATCAGGCAAGACACACACACACACACACACACACACACACACACACAATTATATATATATATATATATATATATATATATATATATATATATATATATATATATATATATATATATATATATATATATATATATATATATATATATATATATATATATATATATATATATACAAAGTTTTCTCTTTAAAATACTCGTAATTTTTCCAGTCACTGGACTGTGGGTTTTATCCTTCATACTCCTTATGCCTTCTGGATATCCATGTCTCTAATTCTCAGCGCATCTCATTACCTCTCAATATCTCTCTGTACCACTCAGCATCTCTCAGTATCTAGCAGTACGTCTCAATACCTCTCAGCCTCTTTCAATGCCTCTCAGCATCCCTCATTACGTTTCAGTCTGAGAGATGCTGAGAGGTACACTCTCTCTTCAACTCTCATTCAGTCACCCTCAGGGCTTCCCTCCATCTACAGCACATTTGTAAACATTGTTAAGGGGTTTTCTTTATTAATCTTTATCTTTATTCCTTGAGCTTAGTAATAATGCTCAGCGTAAATAATTAGTCAGCTTAACATTTGGTTAATTTGGTTACTGGCCTGGTCGCTGAAGCTCTCGCTTCAACGACGAGGGTCTGCGTTCGACTCCCAGCACGGGTAGAAACATTGGGTGTGTTTCTTTACATCGGTTGTCTATGTTCATCCATCAGTAAAATGGGTACCTGTGTGTTGGTCGACTGGTGTGGGTCGCATCCTGGGACAAAACTGACCTAATTACCCCGAAATGCTATGCATAACAAGGGGCTTTTTATATAGTAGTATGTCATTGATGTCAGCTAGGACTGTATACCTTGTACATGTACTTGTAGTAAATAAAGATTAATATTATTGTATTATTATAACAGAAGAGGTTAACAATGAATCAACATAATAATGGACCAGACTAAGCTGTGGGTCTGTTTATTAAAGAGTCAGATAAACACATAAGAATGGAGGAACACTGCAGTAGGCCTACTGGCCATATTAGACAGGTCCTTTTGAAACCTACCCATTCCCACCCATTCCAACTCATTCCCACCCATTCCCACCCATTCCCACTCATTCCCACCCATTCCCACCCATTCCCACCCATTCCCACCCATTCCCACCCATTCCCACCCATTCCCACCCATTCCCACCCATTCCCACCCATTCCCACTCATTCCCACCCATTCCCACCCATTCCAACTCATTCCCACCCATTCCCACCCATTCCCACCCATTCCCACCCATTCCCACCCATTCCCACCAACGTCCAACCTTTTCGTAGCTTTAAACTGAAACAACATTCTGCAGCATGCTAATTAACCTTTTTCTCTAATGACGAAATGAATTTCAATATTGATCTACATACCTGAAGTGTGTTCCGGGGGTCAACGCCCCCTCGGCCAGGTCTATGACCAGGCCTATCAGTATTGCAAAATTGCATAGCAATATTAGAAAATTCTTCATCACTACTGAAGAATATATTATTAAGGTTGTAGATTTAGTCATCAGTATTGCAAACTTAATCATTAATGGCATAAAATTGATTATTAGTTTGGCAAAAATTACAGAATTGATCATTAATCATGGAAAATGATCATCAGTATTGCCAATCCGACCATCAATATTGCAAAATTGGTCACCAATATTGCAAAAGTAGGCATCAATATTGCAATGTTGGTCATCACTACTACAGAGCTGAGCGTTAATAACGCAAAATAGATCATCAGTATTACAAACCTATTCATCAATAAAGAAAAATACACCAATGATCAGCACTTAGGAGAGAAACCTTATAACAATGTTTCGGTCCATCCTAGACCCTTGTCAAGTCACAACTGTGAGGTAGCATTACTCCAGAACTGACCGAAACGTCGTCAAACGTGTTCTTCTCATCAGAGCTCAAGAGGGAGTTTCGTGTCTTTCGATGCTTCTCCACGAATGAAAATCATGAATAATCTTTGGTAGTGACATCACAGGGGTCGCACAGAGCCTGGAGCACGAAAGGTAATCTGGTATGATCAAAGGGAAGGTTCCTCCAGTTCGTTAGATCAAAAGCTTTTCATCATCAAGACACTTGCCCCTTGAAGGACAATTCGCTGAGAACCATAAGAACGTGGGAAATGAGGAACACTGTAACAGGCCTACTGGCTGGTTCTGGGCGGATCTTTCTCAAGAAACAAGGCTGCTGAAGAATGCGTCACTTAGAAACATAAGGCTGTTGAAGAACGCATCACTGAGAAACATTAAGCTGTTGAAGAACGCATCACTGAGAAACATTAGGCTGTTGAAGAACGTATCACTGAGAAACATTAGGCTGTTGAAGAACGTATCACTGAGAAACATTAAGCTGTTGAAGAACGCATCACTGAGAAACAATGCTGCTGAAGAACGTATCACTGATAAACATTAAGCTGTTGAAGAACGTATCACTGAGAAACAACGCTGCTGAAGAACCCATCACTGAGAAACATAAGGCTGCTGAAGAACGCATCACTGAGAATCATAAGGCAAGAATAACACTAAGTTTATATTACGTCGGAGCCACGACGCTGTATTGAGTTTTACGACATTAAAAAAGTGGAGGAAATTTACGAGGCAGCTGGTGCTTGGATTGTTCCAATAATCGTTGAGGACAGTGGTGGAGGCCAGCCCCGGCCTCAAGAGTGCCACAGTGATGGGGGCCACCGCTTAGTGCCTCTCAGGACCTGTCGTAGGGACCCCCCCAAATGTGCCATTGAATCTTTTGTGGCCCTGATATTGCATGTGATGTACTCTTTGCTCTCTCGTTATATCTCGTTCTCTGTCTCTCTCTCTATGTCTCTCTTTCTCTGTGTCTACGTCTCTGTCTGTATTGAATATCCCATGTACTTTCTGTCTCTCTCTGTCTGTCTCTCTCTGTCTGTCTATGTCTGTCTGTCTGTCTGTCTGTCTGTCTGTCTGTCTATCTGTCTGTCTGTCTGTCTGTCTGTCTGTCTGTCTGTCTGTCTGTCTGTCTCTGTCTCTGTCTGTCTGTCTGTCTGTCTGTCTGTCTGTCTGTCTGTCTCTCTCCCTCTCTGTCTCTATCTATCTATCTATCTATCTATCTATCTATCTATCTATCTATCTATCTACCTTTCTCACTCTGTAAATGAAAACTCATCACTGGTTTCAATTAAGAAATCAGTGATGAAAATAGCCCTAATTGAAAACTGTATATTACTGTATGAGAAAAAATGAACAGTTCTACGGAAAACAATCCTATGTTTTCTTTCTTAGTAGCAAAGAAGACCAACGTGATTCTTACATAAACATTAATTAGAAATTTATGAAAAAATGGCTAGTAAGAAAAATGAGTATACAGCACAAATCATCATGCAAACCAGATGTTGCACATGTGTCTTAATTTCATCTTGTCGGTATTGTATACCATTCTTGTACATACTTATATATATACACTAGTAGTCTGTTGACACTACTAAACTTAGCATTAGTAACCTGCCTACACTACCAAACCCAGCATTAGTATCCTACCTACTCTTCCAAACAGACAAAATATAAATAATACGATGCAGGCTATTGCATTTTGTCATGAAGACGTTTCATACACCTGAGACTTTATCAGTTCACCTGAAATGACAAAGTTCCTGGTGAACGAAACGTCTTCACAATAAAATGCCATGAATTGAAATGTGTTTTACTTATACAGGGGGATCCCGCTTATTCAGCAGGTTCCAGGCTACTGCTGTAAAGTGAAACATGACATTTTCTCACATTCAAATGCATATAAAAGCCTCATAACATGTTTACACTATCGTATGTTAAATGAGCAATAGAGCTACCCCTAAAAAAATGCATGTACTATACATTACTTATCTTAAAATATTTTCGTTCTTAGCTTATAGTGAGTGGTGAATATATTTATTGTAGGAAGTCTGAATAAATGAAGACTGAGAATAACTGCAAAAAGCTACATTAGCGAAACGCTGTAAAGCGAAGCACTGTGAAGCAAAGCACTGTAAAGCGAAGCACTGTAAAGCAAAGCGCTGTAAAGCGATGCACTGTAAACCAAAGCACTGTAAAGCAAAGCACTGTAAAGCAAAGCGCTGTAAAGCGAAGCACTGTAAAGCAAAGCGCTGTAAAGCGAATCACTGTAAAGCAAAGCACTGCAAAGCAAAGTGCTGTAAAGAGAAGCACTGTAAAGCGAAGCACTGTAAAGCAAAGCACTGTAAAGCAAAGCAC
>NC_069476.1:14849698-14872198 GCF_026875155.1 Cherax quadricarinatus
ACTTTACTAATGAGTCAGCAGCAGGTGGTAAAGCTTCTTGGACACTATTCAGGGGATCTAAACATGAGTTAATTACTAAATGTGAACAAAAATAAATAAATAAATAAATTAATAAACATTTTATATATATATATATATTATATATATATATATATATATATATATATATATATATATATATATATATATATATATATATATATATATATATATATATATATATATATATATATATATATATATATATAATATATATATCGTGTGTGTGTGTTTGTGTACTGTATCATCTATACCATAGATCAGACATGGAAATGTATTATTATTGCTGTTGTCGTTGTTGGATAATGCAACTCAAATAGTACTGGAGGCTTGATCCTCCGTCTGCTTGTCGTAACCCTCTTTCTGAGGCTGCTGCTGCTTTCACACACAAACGGAAAGCTTCATCTTAGACTGAATATATTTCGCGATTTAAAAATCGCACAAAATGTTTTTCAAATGTTTAATAAAAAAAACATTATGTTAATTTTATTCCGAACTGTATCATCGACAATGTTTTGCTAAATGTTTTGCTTTCTGTAATTAACTGCTGTTTTTACAGCTTTTTTTTTTTTTTAAGAGTTGTTTCATGCAGTTGGTTTGTTGATTGAAGCGGTAAATCCGTGTGGTCATACAGAGTAGGGAGTGATGGAGGCCCGATTCTACGTCTGACTTTCGCATGACATATACGTATCGTTAAACGCTTATCTTTCTGTTGTTTATTGCAAATTTTTGTATTCAAATGCATTAGGGATGTAAGTTGAAAAATGATATTTTGTAATAATTACTAGTATTAATAAAGGCAAAACGTTCTATTGGTTTCTTAACCCAGGAACTATATAATGAAGGGATAACGTTCAATAGGTTTCTTAACGCAATAAATATATAACGAAGGGAAAACATTCTATAGGTTTTTTAACCCAGGAACTATATAATTAATTAAGACATTAGCAACACCTGGTTTTCTTTACCGATAAGACTTTATTTATTGACCAGGTTGCTTCTTGGTAACTTATAATGACGGAGCACCCTGCAACAAGACTCAGTTGAAGATGAAAGACAAAATCTCGGAAATGTTGAATAACCAGTGTTGGAAGGAGAGAATATAAATGTATTAATACGAGGATTGTGTGGATTAAAATAAGGGTGGGATGTGAAAAGTGGGTTATATTAAGTGTTTATGTACCTGAGGAAGAAAGAATATTTCTCTAGTGTAAGTTGTGGGGACCCATAGCCTCGGAGTAGGTAAAAGAGGAATCGAGGAAAATAAATGTGATTTCTCCTATTCCACGTTTCTCATTGTCTCATTCTTTTTTACAAATGCATGAAATAATTAAATAATTTGGTTAAAGGATACGTTGTCGGGGCAAAGTTTGTGGAGTGTAAAAATACACAAGTTTGAAAGATACATTGCAAGAATAATTGTATTTTGCATTACTGTAATGTATTTTTTCATCGGTATTACATACATTGAATTTTATATATGAAATGCGCACAATTTTATAACTGAAAAATTGTGGTAGGAAAGGGGGGGGTAGAAGTAATGGTGGTGGTGGTGATGGTTGTAGTGGTTGTGGTGGTGTTGGTGGCGGTTGTAGTGGTGGTGTTAATATTTCCTTCATCAGGAACTATGTCTGCTGACGCTGGCCTAAGTTACATGATGACCTACTCAGTGTCTCAGCGATCAATGCTCAGTTCCTGCTGTCTGTTCAGTTTTTAGTCTGTTTAAAAAATTCCCGTTTTTTATAACTGGGTGAAATGTCGTATGGCTGACAATTGTGAGAAAAAACACACATTGCAGAACAAGTTATTATAAGAGCAGCGTTTCGCTCCGAGTGGCGTTTTACCAGTTGTCGCTCTGTGCAGAGCTTTATCGAGTCATGTTTCATTCTGTGTAGAGCTTTATCAAGTAACCATAACCTTTCACTCTTTGTAGAGCTTTATCATCACATTTAAGTCTGAGTCCATTCAAGGGAGCTACCTTAAAGTTGAGGTTTTATTTCAAGTTATTTGAGCTATCCCTCTCTATTTTAAGGATTAAAGTGCTGTTAATAGGTGATGTTCAGGTGAAATGAAACCATTATTATCATCGTGCAGTCGACAGGCAAACACAGCAACCAACCTGGCTTCTCCATAGACTTCACGTTACATAAAAAAATCAATGAATGTTGTTTTCTAACATGCTTCTAGTTACAAAGGGAGAAACTATAATTTTTCACGCTACAGTAAAATCTACTCACAAAAATGACATCATAGACTCCTCCTGGCTGCAACTTTTCGAGATCCATTTTTCAAACTCATATAAAATTGCTTTCACCACTTTGTTTTAGTACAAATCTCCGTTTTCCCCTCCATAACTAACCTTTTTTTCTTTCCACACAAACCTCAGGACTCCACTTTTTTCTTTTATCTATTTTATGGTTCACCTGGTGTTTTATAGACCCATCTGCCGACACATTTACTCCCAGATATCTAGATATATCGACTTCCTCCATACTTTCCTTCTTACAATCTGGTATCAATTTTTTTCATTGCCAAAACTTTTTGTTAGTCTCATCACCTTGTTTTTTCCTATGTTTGCTTTATTTTACTTCTTTTATTCACCCTCCTCTTTAGAATCTTCCTAAAAAAAACTGCATCATGGGCAAAGTGCAAATGAGACTGTTCTGAATTCATACCTGATTCATTACCATTCAATCTCATACTTTCCTCCAACCCCCAATACGTTTACAACCCCAACTGTCAATGAGAATTTAGTCTGTCAGCAGAAATATATATAAAATCCTCTGATCATTTGACCAAGGACTTCTGCTGGCTTACCTATCCACCCCATCAGAAATTCAAAGATTACTTGAAAAGATTTAATGCTAAGTTTTCCACAATGTATAGAAACATTGATCCCTCATACAGTCGTGTCCAAGGATGGCTTTACCCACTCAGTAACACTCAGTAACACTCAATATCACTCAGTAACAGTAACACTCAGTATCACTAAGTAACACTATCACTCAGTATCACTCAATATCACTCAGTATCGCTCAATAACAGTCAGTATCACTTAGTTCTGGGTTCACAGTGACAACCAACACTAACAAGATTATTACAAAGAGATGATTTACTACAGGAAATTAACAATGCATTGGGAAATTGTGTTCCATCACAGGAAATTAATTTTGACACACTAACATTACACTGGTTATAATTGTTGCCAAAGATGTATTCAGAAAGAGATTAAAATATATTCTTCGTGTGTATTGCTTCCTTCTATTGACAAGTTCTCTTGGTGTTCTTGATTTATAAGCGTTTTCAAAGCAGTAAAAAAAGTATATGAGAACTGTTGTCATGTACAAAGCTTCAAAAATGAATAAATGCGTTTTAGTTTATATCTACTTTAAATGTTTTTTTATGGTGACTCAGACATAATTTATGCAAAAACGTTTTCACTAAAACTGAAAAAAAAGTTTTATTCATATATTAGGACGTCAGTATTAAAAATATCAGTCAAAAAAAAATCAGAAGTACCGGAGGGCTTTCATTTGTTTGCACGTAAAGTTGCCGAAAAAAACAGTTCCTCTACTCTCCTGGAGAGAATTAATATCAAGCAACTCAAACGTAGTAAACACAAGAGTAACGACAGTTATTGTGAATGAATTAGCGCAGCTTGTAACAACGATGGTGACTGGTTGACAAAATTAATTACCGGTACTTTCTGTGCTTCTGTATTGTTATTATAATTATGTTGTTAAATTAGACACATGTGCAACTCTTGGGTATCTTTATTGAGGAAACGTTTCGCCACACAGTGGCTTCATCAGTCCATACAAAGGATAAACTTGAAGAACAGGAGGAGAATGAGGTAATCATTATAATTATAGCTAAGTGCTGAACCCACAAGGGTGTCTGTGTATATCTATAGAAGCAGATTTATAAATGCAAATAGGGATTAATTACTTTTCGGATATTATATTCAGTATTATAAAATCACAAAAATTATTCGAAAAGGCGACAGAATATATTGCAAAAGAAGTGTTATGAGTGATAGTAGGTCCGTATATATATATATATATATATATATATATATATATATATATATATATATATATATATATATATATATATATATATATATTATATATATATATATAACCCGTGCATCAAAATTATGCTTCACATGAGTAATATAATTGATTTATGATGATTACATTCTGTTATCAATCAAAACACTTCCATTATATTCTGTCACATTTTCAAATAATTCTTACTATTTTATAATATTCGATATAAACCCCGAACGGAATTAACTCTTTTTTTACACCAAAATATTTTTTTATACAGATATACAAAACAATATCGGAAATAAATTTTGTCAGCCAATCACCATGGTCGTTACAAGCATCACTAATTCATTCATGAAAACTGTCTTTAGGTCTCTTTATTTCGTCCAGGAGAGAGGATTGTTTATTTTGTAAAAATTAGGGGAAAATTTTATATTCTAAGTTCGTATTTTTTTGTGTTTTCCTTGCAAAATAGTGAGGGGAAGGTTCTAGACGGGGGGGGGATTGCTGCGTAATGTTTCAGTCCCCCCCTTTGTTAGGTTATTTGTATTTTTGTTCTTTTTTTAAAGAGGTTAAATTTCCGGATGGCTGCCCGCTGCTGGCAGATTTTGCTGGGGGATCCCAGCGGCATACGGCAACAGATTAAAAAAAATCGTTGCAGAAAACCGTTTTTTAGGAAATGCGCTGGGGGACTACGTTATCAAGTCATAGCTAATAGAGCTCTATACGTGTCCCAGTAAAGTTGCTTTTACATTAGATGTGAAGTAAAAAGGGGAGAGGGAGGAATGAGTGGCTGTCATGTTATCCAGACATAAAAGGGAGAGAGTTCCCTCGTTGTCTGGCCATGAAAAGTTTATTAGTCAAAATTACAGAATATGATATCCCAGTGACACATGGAAGGTGGTCGTGGTGGATGTATTTTCTTTGCCAGCATAAATATGATTTACACATTATTCTGATATTCTGATCATGGGGAAGCGTTCAACCCTGATCTCTCTTTTTAACAAACTTTAGGCCTATTCATTTAACATTTAAATTTACTTCTAAGGCAAAAACGGGAAGTAACAGACTTCCGTCTGACCCTTCAACTTATTTACAGTTTATTCAGCAAGTGAACATAATATTCAGCATGAGAAAGTGTTGAACAAATGATCACACACCGGAGCCAGGAGCTATGACTCGACCCCTGCAACCACAAAGAGGTGAGTACAAATAGGAGTAACGGCTTGAGAATCATATCATGGACTGACCCTTGCTAACCATTCACACAGAATGACCTTGGTGCTGTCGGACACAACCACTGGTGACCCTTGGTGACCCGTGTCACCAGCAATTACGAAGGGGACAAGTGACCCAAGTGTTGCGGCACAATCGACTGTCCTAACTGGTTTAATTTCACACAGCGTTAGCGGTCGGCGGCGCGTGTAGTTGGTACTGGAACGTGCTTATTACTGAGACTCTGTTGCCCACTAGTGGTGCTGTCACTACCTGTAAGTCAGCCAGATTACTGATGGGTAAAAAAAAAGTATGGTGGAGTTTAAGCCAGAAAATACTTTATGGATGTACACAGAATGTCCCGTAAGTCTGAAATCAAAGTGAAAAATAATAAAGAGGCATTAATAAAGGTATTTATTCGAAGAACGTCGTTACTTTGTCCACCATTATTATTAATGCACGAATACAGACGAGACTTCCAGTCAGTGAATGGCATAAATCGAAAAAAAAACATGAATTACTTGTTCTAGACATAAGGGATACTCTGTACTGCACATAAGGTGAAGCAAGCTGTTGACCAGAGATTTCATTAGTAAGTCGATTTTTTTTTATTTGCCGGTATTCTCCCGGTCCGGGTCTTTTCCAAGTATTGGTGACCCGGCCTTGGCTCCCTATCTGGGGAGTGTCTCGAGACCTAAGTCTCCCATGGGAGGAGGTACAAATACCCCCTCATCTTTTGGACCAAGTGTCCCCAGGCCTAGCCACATTCCCCGCCCTCACGGGGCTCGCAGGGAGAAGCTAGGCCTCTGGTCTGCCATCTGCCCCGCCCTAGAAGGGCTCGTGGGGATGGCAGTCTTATGAGCTGCAGGTGGTAACAAGCTCAGGCTCCATAGTAAGTCGATCTTGTTGCACTAGTGTGACGTGTTGTGAGAACCCATTTCAGACGAGAGTCACTGGAGCTAGATTGAAATTGCTGGATGCTGTTCGTAGTGTGGTGTAAATGTCAGCTTGGGAACTTCGAGAACATTGGTTGTATATTATATAGGAAAGCTAACATATTTCTCTCTATCTGTAGGCCCTCTCTCTCTCTCTCTCTCTCTCTCTCTCTCTCTCTCTCTCTCTCTCTCTCTCTCTCTCTCTCTCTTTCTCTCTCTCTCTCTCTCTCTCTCTTTTTCCAAGAGAAAACGTCTAATTCCTGATCATCCTTTACGGAAAATGCTTTTAACGTAATTAGCATAATAGTAAGAGTGTATACCCAGGCTAAAAGAGAGTGTGAAGGGTGCAGATGTAATGCTGGTGATATGGAGAGAGGATGTACGATGCTGCTATTCCTCCACCCTCTATAAAACCCACTACGTGTTCATTTGCTCAAAATGTTCCTTGAACTCCCACAAAATATTTATTGCATGATGAACAAGACATATGTGCAAAACTAGTATGTTTTTTAAAGATGCCAAATTATTTACATGTGTCTTAGTCAACTGTTCAGTGGTTAAGATTGCTAAAGGATGGAAGCAAGTGGCGTATTGCGGACAATACGGAAGAAAAAATAAACTTGGTAGAAGAAATTTTTATCAGTAAGTAGCTAATCTGGGATCATTAGTTTCCCTGATGATTTCTTTACCTAACTTCTTCAGCACCTTGGGTGCGTTCATTCTTCATGATCCTACTGCTGCTGCTTCTGTTGCTACTACTACTACTAGTACTACTACTATTACTGAAACTACTAATAATGCTACTACTTCTGCTGGAACTACTACTGTTACTGATACTAATGCTACTACTACTACTACTGATACTACTGCTTCTAGTACTACTATAACTACTACTATTACTACTACTATCATTACTTCTACTATTACTACTAGTACTACTAACACTACTACTACTAATAGTAATTATCATGATAAAATAATAGTAATAATTAATCTATCTTGCTTTCTTCCTTTCTTTCTTTCTTTCTTTCTCTCTCTCTCTCTCTCTCTCTCTCTCTCTCTCTCTCTCTCTCTCTCTCTCTCTCTCTCTTCTCTCTCTCTCTCTCTCTCTCTCTCTCTCTCTCTCTCCTTCTCTCTCTCTCTCTCTCTCTCTCTCTCTCTCTCTCTCTCCCTTCCTCCCTTTAAAACCCCAGCGTGGTATTGCTCATATTCAGGAAGGATTTAGAAGACCCTCAAAGGTAAATCCTTCCCTAACTAAGCAGTACACTTTACGATGAGAGGAATCTCGCTTCTGCTGCAGGTGGAGATGATGACTGTCTGCCTACCTCGTCATTGTAGCCTCATCATTTTAACTGTATTCTCGTCATTGTACTTTGCGATGGGAGAAGTCTCACTACAGCTGCTGATGGTAATGATGAGGTGAACATATGTCGCCTGTTTCGTCATTGTAGTCTCATCATTGTGTCGTCATCATTGTATCGCTGTCATCATAACCTTGTTATTAAATCGTTATCATTGTCGAGGTGGCATTGTTTATTTTCATTATTTTGTTGTCTATGAGTCGCTGTCTTTTCGTATAGTCACTATATTGTCATCATTGTCTTTTTGCCCTTGTATCGTCGTTGTATCATTATCATTGCATTGACATGAATTCATTATTGTATTTTCATTACTATGCCATTATTATCATTGCATCATTATAGTTAACATTATCATTATTTTTATTTCTGCTACAACATTATTATTGTACTGTCATCATTGTTTCATTATCACTGCATCAGCATTGCATAAACATCAGTGTGTTGCGAACGTCATTATACAACCCAAAATTTGTCATCATCACCAATGCTTCATTTTCATTGTATAACTTTCATTACATAATCACCAATCTTTCACTATCATTTTCATTATAAGTGTATCATCATCATTGCATGGTGACTGTATCATTATTATTGCATTATGCCGGGTGAGTCATCAGCATTCCCGTATCATTATCATTATGTCATTTTCACTGTAATCATTGTCGCTGTCTCATCATCACTGCAGCACCCGCAGTCATTATACACTGTCTTCAGAAAGAGGTCATGAGGTGAAGAAAGTGGCCATTAAGTGGATTAAGTGAAATGAGAAGTGTTAAAAGGCACTTAGGGAGTTACTGAATTTGGACGGAAATTGGGAGAGCACTTACCCGAGTGCTGTGCTGAGTGCTGGCTAGGTGAGTGATGGCTAGGTGAGTAATGGCTAAGTGAGTGATGACTAGATGAGTAATGGCTAGGTGAGTGATGGGCTGAGTGCTGGCTAGTTGAGTAATGGCTAAGTGAGTGATGGTTAAGTGAGTGTTGGATAGATAGGTGAGTGCTGGCTAGGTGAGTGCTGGCTTGGTGAGTGTTATCTAGGTGAGTGATGGTTAGGTGAGTACTGGCTAGGTGAGTGCTGGCTAGGTGAGCGCTGGCTAGGTGAGTGCTGTCTAGGTGAGTGATGGATAGGTGAGTGATGGCTAGTTGAGTGCTGGCTAGATGAGTGCTGACTAGGTGAGTGCTGACTAGGTGAGTGTTGGCTAGGTGAGTTATAGTTAGGTGAATGCTGGCTAGGTAAGATTTTACTAAGTGAAGGCTGGGATGAGTTCTGGCTAGGTAGGTGTGAATTTTAGAGTACACACACACACACACACACACACACACACACACACACACACACACACACACACACACACACACACACACACAGGCTGCAGGACAGGCTGCAGACCTGGTCAAGCAATTGGCTCCTGGAGTTCAATCCCACCAAGTGCAAAGTCATGAAGATTGGGGAAGGGCAAAGAAGACCGCAGATGGAGTACAGTCTAGGGGGCCAGAGACTACAAACCTCACTCAAGGAAAAAGATCTTGGGGTGATTATAACACCAGGCACATCTCCTGAAGCGCACATCAACCAAATAACTGCTGCAGCATATGGGCGCCTAGCAAACCTCAGAACAGCATTCCGACATCTTAATAAGGAATCATTCAGGACCCTGTACACTGTGTACGTTAGGACCATATTGGAGGATGCGGCACCAGTTTGGAACCCACACCTAGCCAAGCACGTAAAGAAACTAGAGAAAGTGCAAAGGTTTGCAACAAGACTAGTCCCAGAGCTAAGAGGTATGTCCTACGAGGAGAGGTTAAGGGAAATCAACCTGACGACACTGGAGGACAGGAGAGATAGGGGGGACATGATAACGACATACAAAATACTGAGAGGAATTGACAAGGTGGACAAAGACAGGATGTTCCAGAGATTGGACACAATAACAAGGGGACACAGTTGGAAGCTGAAGACACAGATGAATCACAGGGATGTTAGGAAGTATTTCTTCAGCCACAGAGTAGTCAGTAAGTGGAATAGTTTGGGAAGCGATGTAGTGGAGGCAGGATCCATACATAGCTTTAAGCAGAGGTATGATAAAGCTCACGGCTCAGGGAGAGTGACCTAGCAGCGATCAGTGAAGACGCGGGGCCAGGAGCTCGGACTCGACCCCCGCAACCTCAACTAGGTGAGTACAACTAGGTGAGTACACACACACACACAGCCTCCTTTCTTCAACCTCTTCTATTCATTCTCATCTCCTTAGTCTCCCATTCTCACCTTCCTCTCTTCGCCCTTCCCTCTTCAGCCTCTTCTCTCTATCTGTCTCTCTTCACTTTCCTCTCTTCACCCTCGTCTTTTCATCCTCATGGCCTCAGCCTCTCACCCTCTGGAGCACTGAGCCAGAGTAAAGCGTCAGTGCGTGTGTAGGATGTGTCTTGACGCATTACTGGTGTTTGATGAGGTATCCTTGGGTATATGAGAGAGAGAGAGAGAGAGAGAGAGAGAGAGAGAGAGAGAGAGAGAGAGAGAGAGAGAGAGAGAGAGAGAGAGAGAGAGAGAGAGAGAGAGAGAGGGGAGGAGCCGTGTGCTGAAGGGCTCCTTAATAATATATGCAGTGTTCCTCCTTTCTTATGTTCTTATATTCTTATATTCGTCAAACTAACTTTTAGGAGCAACAGAGTTAAGGTTTAAGTGTGTGACTGTACAAGGCTGTCCTGTCCTTCCCTAACTGTTTACCTCCTTAATAAAAGCGAATTTAGGTGGTGCTGAAGGCACGTTATTTTCTTTTATTCATTATAGAACATAATTCTGACACAGTGATGAATAAGACACATGTGTCACACTTGGATGTCTTTATTTGTCGGCAAATAAAGTCATCCAAGTGTTGCACACATGTCTTATTCATCAGTGCTTTCTTTCACCTGTCATGTCTCCTGAGGCGAGTCATAGTTAAATGATGATCATCAGTGTGGTTAAGCTGCTGATGATGTACCGGTTCTTGCGATCCACTCCACTCAAATCAAACCTGATTACCTTCCTTTTTCCCCAGGAGATGCATAAGCCATACTGGTTTATCCAGTGAGTCGCATTTTGTCGGATCTGTTTCATACTAGCAGTGGGAGTAGGGAGAGAGCCTTCTACTTTACTATCCTTATCTCAGCAATCTGATAATAGCAGAGAGTACTGAACAGAGAAAGCAATTAGTCCTCCAGCAACACAGTAGTAGATAGTCCTCTGCTGAAATACTTGGAGTGAGCTTATAACTCTTCTGTTATCAACCTCGACCGTGTATTCTGGAGATTGGGTTGGGCCCACTAAGAGAGTCATCTTATAACCACGAACACTCATGTGATCATTCCTGACGAGTAAACCCACAATAAAAAGTACTACATCACATTCATGGGTATTACAACACAAAGAGACGGATATGAGGATAAACAAGAAATAAACTCAAATGATCAATGCTGCAATCTTGGTCCGTCTTCTAAGGACCGTCTGCGTAAAAATTCCTCGCGAAAGAAATTGGATTCAAATGGCGTACTGTAGATAATAGAGAGAAAAAAAGGTACACGTAATAGAAAAATCATTTGGACCGTTTTCGCTAGTGACTTTATAAAAGTTTTACACAGGGCGAAATGTTGTCCCAGTAATAGCTTGTTTTGCTTTGTGTCCTTTGTTCACGAAGGAAAAGTTCTGAGATTCGTATTACAGCATAACATGAGCGAGTGAGTTGACATGATCGCTGAAGGTTAAAATGCACACACGAGACCACCTCAACTGCAAAGTATTGGTGGAAGTTGGCTGCACCTACACACAGAGTGACAGAAGTCACATTGCCACCACAGTGGAGCCAGTTATTTGTGCTCTCTGAGTCGATCGTCAGTGTTTTAAATATCATTATATCAATGGTATACAATACCGACAAGATTATGAGAAAGACACATGTGTAACACCTGGGTATTGAGAGACGTTTCGTCTGCTGCGCGAGCGAAACGTCTCTCAGTGAAGATACCCATGTATTACACGTGTCCTACTTATCGATGCGTTCTAAATGTCATGTGTTTTCGAGCAGTGGAGGGAACAACGTATCACAACATCTCATTTCCCATTCAAATTCTTTTCCCTGCTGGAACTCTCTTATTAATTAATTCACCACAGTAAGAGGCTTCCCATCGTCTCGTAACTTCGATGAAGAGTTTGCAAAAACTCCCACGAGGATGTGTTGAGCTTCTGGTAGTCCCAGGGAACTTGGCACCTAAATTAATCCATTTTCTTAGAGTGGCTCTCCTAAGTCTCCAGCTAGAGAAATGGAGAAGAACAGACGCCAGATTCTAGATTATTGACTCTAAACTCTCTAGACTCTTAGACTCAGGACAGTCTAAAGTCACTTATAAGAGGTACCAATCTGTCTTAATCTGTCTTCATTGGTTATTTGTTCAAAGTAAACTAGTTTATATATATCAACAAATCGGCCATATTCCACCTAGGCAGGGTGACCCAACAAGAAAAACGAGTTTCTCTTTTATATTTAGCAATGTATATAGGAGAAAGGGTTACTAGCCTCTTGCTCCCGGCATTTTAATCGCCTCTTACGAGAAGCATGGCTTACGGAGGAGGAATTTTGCTCCACTTCCCCATGGAGATAAGCGGAAATAAACAAGAATAAGAAGTAGTAAGAAAATAGAAGAAAACCCAGAGGGGTGTGTGTATATATATGCTTGTACATGTATGTGTAGTGTGACCTAAGTGTAAGTATAAGTAGCAAGACGTACCTGAAAACTTGCATGTTTATGAGACAAAAAAGACACCAGCATTCCTACCATCATGTAAAAAAATTACAGGCTTTCGTTTTACACTCACCTGGCAGGACGGTAGTACCTCCCTGGGTGGTTGCTGTCTACCACCGTACTACCACAGGACGGTGGTACCTCCCTGGGTGGTTGCTGTCTACCACCGTACTACCACAGGACGGTGGTACCTCCCTGGGTGGTTGCTGTCTACCACCGTACTACCACAGGACGGTGGTACCTCCCTGGGTGGTTGCTGTCTACCACCGTACTACCACAGGACGGTGGTACCTCCCTGGGTGGTTGCTGTCTACCACTGTACTACCACAGGACGGTGGTACCTCCCTGGGTGGTTGCTGTCTACCACCGTACTACCACAGGACGGTAGTACCTCCCTGGGTGGTTGCTGTCTACCACCGTACTACCACAGGACGGTGGTACCTCCCTGGGTGGTTGCTGTCTACCACCGTACTACCACAGGACGGTGGTACCTCCCTGGGTGGTTGCTGTCTACCACTGTACTACCACAGGACGGTGGTACCTCCCTGGGTGGTTGCTGTCTACCACTGTACTACCACAGGACGGTGGTACCTCCCTGGGTGGTTGCTGTCTACCACCGTACTACCACAGGACGGTAGTACCTCCCTGGGTGGTTGCTGTCTACCACCGTACTACCACAGGACGGTGGTACCTCCCTGGGTGGTTGCTGTCTACCACTGTACTACCACAGGACGGTGGTACCTCCCTGGGTGGTTGCTGTCTACCACTGTACTACCACAGGACGGTGGTACCTCCCTGGGTGGTTGCTGTCTACCACCGTACTACCACAGGACGGTGGTACCTCCCTGGGTGGTTGCTGTCTACCACTGTACTACCACAGGACGGTGGTACCTCCCTGGGTGGTTGCTGTCTACCACCGTACTACCACAGGACGGTGGTACCTCCCTGGGCGGTTGCTGTCTAGGGAGGTACTACCATCCTGCCAAGTGATGGAGTGAATTATGGTGAAAATATTTCTTCCTTGGCGAAGACGGCCGGTTTGTTGAATATATGTATTTTTGCCCTTTTTTTTATTTCAACAAAGTCTTTTAAAATAGCTCTCTCTCTCTCTCTCTCTCTCTCTCTCTCTCTCTCTCTCTCTCTCTCTCTCTCTCTCTCTCTATCTATCTATCTATCTATCTATATATATATATATATCTATATTATATATATATATATATATATATATATATATATATATATATATATATATATATATATATATATATATATATAATATATATATATATTCCTATTCCTAGGTCACAATCGTTATGAAATACGATGAAGTATGCAAATAATAAATGTCTTTTTGCTTCCTTTCTCTCTCATTTCCATTCTTTATTCACTCATTTCTTTATTTACATCCCTAATTTATTTTCTTTTCCATCATCATATCATTTCCGGCTGTCTGATAACAAATAGATCCTGTCATAATTTTTTTTTTTTTGACCTTTCAGATTTTTTTTCCAAATTAAAAGCAAGAGAAATACGTAAACACAAATCTGAATTCAGGTGATTGTTCATCAAACATTGGTTTCGTGTTTTTTTTTTTTTTAATATTTCCCTAGTGTTTTATCCTATAATATCAAGGTAAAAAATAATATTCATCGCGGATATTTTTTGAGTCATATTCCCTTTTTTTCGTTCGTTTTTTGAACGTTCGTGTGTGCAAATGTTCAACAACGTTATTGCGTACGATTCTTTCCTGTCGTTACTCTGAACATTTGTACACTGACATTTATGTGGTCAATTGTTCTCTAATGTTCCTCTGTACAATTATTTGCTGCTGTTCATGTGAACAATTATCTGCTGCTCTTCCTGTGAACAATTATCTGCTACCGTTCCTATGAATAATTATTTGCTACCTTTCCTGTAAACAATTATCTGCTACCGTTCCTGTGTACAATTATTTTCTGTCGTTCATATGAACAATTATCTACTACCGTTCCTGTGTACAATTATTTTCTGTCGTTCATGTGAACAATTATCCACTACCGTTCCTGTGTGCAATTATTTTCTGTCGTTCATATGAACATTTATCTACTACAGTTCCTGTGAACAATTATTAATTGAAGAACACGTGAGAAAAAAACTGCAAACGTTTATACATTTGTAAAACTAAATTGCTCTGTTTTTCGAATTTATAAAATCTTAATTATTTCAGTTAAAAATAAATATTCCTTTACTATTAATGGCTTCGTTAAACAAACATATTAATTCTACACACTTGTCGCTAGGACAAACTTGATACACGTTTCTAACTCACCTTTTATTGCACAGGTAAAGACACAGGTAAAGACACAGGTAAAGACACAGGTAAAGACACAGGTAAAGACACAGGTAAAGACACAGGTAAAGACACAGGTAAAGACACAGGTAAAGACACACATCGTTAACTTTCTCTGGGGGTAATATATAAATTCTAACGTGTAAGGGTGTTAAAAAACATCTCATTATAATTAACATTATTATTATTATTATTATTATTATTATTATTATTATTATTATTATTATTATTATTATTATTATTATTATTATTTCATGAATAGTATAGTTATTATTCTTTTATTTTTATTGGTGTTGTTATTAATTATTGTTATTATTTTTATTATTATTATTATTATTATTATTATTATTATTATTATTATTATTATTATTATTATTATTATTATTATTATTTATATTATTTATACTGATTACATAGCTACTACAAAATTGCTTACTAATTTGAAAATGAATAATTACAAATGTATGAATTATAATGAAAAGGTAACAAAAGTAAAGAGAAGTGTATAATGAGTGAAAAATAAAAAAGTCTGAAAGCTTTTCTGTCATCTTACATCTTCTTGAGACAAAAAAAAAAAAAAATTCGACAGAGTGCAAAATGTTTAACAGGCTTCTGTATATGGCCGAGAATGTGCTGAGAAAATTCTCCTCCATGTGATTAACGAGCGTTGGGCATTTATAACATAAGAAAGTAGGAACACTGCAGTAGGCCTATTGGCCCATACTAGGCACGTCCTGAAGGGATTGAGTCAGTTAATTACATTTGTTAGTAAAGCCATAATTACCTTTAATTATTCTTACTTTTAGCTTTTGCGTTCTATTTTTCTTTTATATTCCATTCGTTTTTCAATTCTTTTTTCTTTCACACACCATTCGTTTCTCAGCCGTCAGTGTTTACATCTAAATTTTCCTTTCTCACATCATTCTCTCTTCTTCCGTCTTCGAGCTGACAGTATTTACATATTTTCCTTTCTCCCCTCCAATCGTCATACGTACATTCGTTTCCTCTCCCACTCCATTCATTACCCACACATTTCCTCTCCCACTCCATTCATCATCCACACACTTCTGGTACCGCATCTCAAATAATCTACGCACATTAACACCCCAGTTAAAGTGATATCACTCTACATCCTCGGCAGGGGTGAGACAGGGGGACCCCTCACGCCCCATTACGCACTCCGGAACTAATGGTCAGTCGTCGTGGTGTTCAGTCTTCCCGGGTTGAGTTATCAACACTGCTAAGTTCCAGAAGTATTGTGGTGCAGATAGGTAGTGAGTGTATCTTGCTTACTATACAGAGGATTGAGTCTCCTTCTGAAAAAATATTTTTTTTGTCGGGTCACCATACCTTGGTGGGAGACGGCCGGTGTGTTAAATAATAAAAATAATAATAATAATAATAATAATAATAATAATAATAATAATAATAATAATAAGAAGAAGAAGAAGAAGAAGAAGAAGAGGAGGAAGAAGAAATTCCTCTACCAACAGTGTATCATCATGTTAAAAGCTATTACGATAAATATTAATGTGTTTAACATTAATGAGAAGGTCTCTAGTTTAAATATTTCGTTTTTTTTTTTTTTTTTTTTTTTGATCGTAATTCTAACTTAAATTTTTGGTCACGATGACAATATTCAAAAAAAATATCAATACTGGGATCCAGTTTTGCTCAGGCATAGTGGGAGGGACCTGTGCGTGCGTGTGTGTGTACTCACCTATTTGTACTCACCTATTTGTGGTTGCAGGGGTCGAGTCACAGCTCCTGGCCCCGCCTCTTCGCAGATTGCTACTAGGTCCTCTCTCTCCCTGCCCCATGAGCTCTATCATACCTCGCCTTAAAACTATGTATGGTTCCCGCCTCCACTACGTCACTTTCCACGGTCTGACTACTCTGTGACTGAAGAAATACTTCCTAACATCCCTTTGATTCATCTGAGTCTTCAACTTCCAATTGTGACCTCTTGTGTCTGTGTCCCTTCTCTGGAACATCCCGTCTTTGTCCACCTTGTCTATTCCGCGCAGTATTTTATATGTCGTTATCATGTCTCCCCTGACCCTCCTGTCCTCCAGTGTCGTCAGGCCGATTTCCCTCAACCTTTCTTCGTAGGACAATCCCCGTAGCTCTGGGATTAGTCTTGTTGCAAACCTTTGCACTTTCTCTAATTTCTTGACGTACTTGACTAGGTGTGGATTCCAAACTGGTGCTGCATACTCCAGTATGGGCCTGACGTAAATGGTATACAGAGTCTTAAACGAATCCTTACTGAGGTATCGGAACGCTATCCGTAGGTTTGCCAGGCGCCCGTATACTGCAGCAGTTATCTGATTGATGTGCGCCTCAGGAGATATGCTCGGTGTTATACTCACCCCCAGATCTTTTTCCTTGAGTGAGGTTTGCAGTCTTTGGCCATCTAAACTATATTGTGTTTGCGGTCTTCTTTGCCCTTCCCCAATCTTCATGACTTTGCATTTGGCAGGGTTAAACTCAAGGAGCCAGTTGCTGGACCAGGCTTGTAGCCTGTCCAGGTCTCTTTGTAGTCCTGCCTGATCCTCATCCGATTTGATTCTTCTCATTAACTTCGCATCATCTGCAAACAAGGACACTTCTGAGTCTATCCCTTCTGTTATGTCGTTCACATATACCAAGAACAGCACAGGTCCTAGGACTGACCCCTGTGGAACCCCGCTTGTCACAAGCGCCCACTCTGACACCTCGTCGCATACCATGACTCGTTGTTGCCTCCCTGTCAGGTATTCTCTGATCCATTGCAGTGCCTTTCCTGTTATGTGTGCCTGATCCTCTAGCTTTTGCAGTAACCACTTGTGAGGAACTGTGTCGAAGGCCTTCTTGCAGTCCAAAAAAATGCAGTCGATCCACCCCTCTCTCTCTTGTCTTACTTCTGTCACCTTGTCATAAAACTCTAGTAGGTTTGTGACACAGGATTTTCCTTCCCTGAAACCGTGCTGGTTGTCAATTATACACTTGTTTCTTTCCAGGTGCTCCACCACTCTCCTCCTGATGATCTTCTCCATGACCTTGCATACTATACACGTTAGTGATACAGGTCTGTAGTTTAGTGCCTCATGTCTGTGTCCCTTTTTAAAAATTGGGACTACATTTGCCATTTTCCATACCTCAGGGAGTTGCCCAGTTTCAAATGATGTGTTGAAGATCTTTGTTAATGGCACACTCAATATCTCTGCTCCCTCTTTAAGGACCCACGGAGAGATGTTGTCTGGTACCACCGCCTTTGAGGTGTCAAGTTCGCATAGCAGCTTCTTCACTTCCTCCTTGGTTATATGTGCCTCATCCAGCACTTGCTGGTGTGCCCCCGTGTTCTGATTTCGTGGAGTCCTAATGCTTTCCACTGTAAATACTTCTTTAAATCTCATGTTGAGCTCCTGACATACCTCTCGGTCGTTTCTTGTGAATTCCCCATCACCCTTCCTCAGTCTGATAACCTGGTCCTTGACTGTTGTTTTCCTCCTGATGTGGCTGTACAACAGCTTCGGGCCAGTCTTGACTTTCGATGCTATGTCATTTTCATATTGTCGCTGAGCCTCCCTTCTTATCTGTGCATATTCGTTTCTGGCTCTTCGGCTAATCTCTTTATTTTCCTGAGTTTTCTGTCTTCTGTACCTTTTCCATTCTCTAGTACACCTAGTTTTTGCCTCCCTACACCTTTGGGTGAACCAAGGACTCGTTCTGTTCTTCCCATTATTTCTGTTTCCCTTGGGAACAAACTTCTCCTCTGCCTCCTTGCATTTTGTTGCCACATAGTCCATCATTTCTTGTACTGGTTTTCCTGTCAGTTCCCTCTCCCACTGAATGTTTTGAAGGAAGTTCCTCATGCCTGATTAGTTCCCCCTTTTGTAGTTTGGTTTTCCCCACCCTGTTCCTGCTACTCTCTCCACTTGGAGCTCAACTATGTAGTCGAAGCACAGAACCACATGATCACTAGCTCCCAGGGGCCTTTCATACAAGATATCCTCGATGTCTGAACTACTCATGGTTCATCTTCTCCTCTCTCTCTGGTAGTGTCTCTAACATGTTGATGCATGAGGTTTTCCAGTACTACATCCATCATCTTGGCTCTCCATGTTTCGGGACCCCCATGGGGCTCCAGGTTTTCCCAGTCAATCTCCTTGTGATTGAAATCACCCATAACTAGTAACTTTGCTCCCCCCATGTGTGCTCTCCTGGCCACCTCGGGTATTGTGTCGACCATGGTTCTGTTGCTCTCATCGTATTCTTCTCTTGGTCTCCTGCAGTTCTGTGGTGAGTTGTACATTACTGTAATTATCACCTTATGTCCCTCAGACTGGATTGTTCCTACTAAGTAGTCCCTTTCACCCGTGCCATCCATTCCTTCCATTTTCTCAAAACCCCACTGGTTTTTAATGAACAGTGCAACTCCTACTCCCCCTCTCCTCCCTCTGTCTTTCCTGAGGATTTGATATCCGGGTGGAAAGATTGAATCTGTTATTATTCTGGTGAGTTTTGTTTCTGTGAGTGCTATTATGTCTGGGGATGTCTCCTTGATTCTTTCGTGCCACTCCTCATACTTATTTGTTATTCCATCTGCATTTGTATACCACACCTTCAACTTCTTTTCTAAGACTGTGGTCTGGGAGGTGTATTGGGGCTGGGGAAGTGGGAGACCTGATGAGGAACTATGGGTTGTTGCTGTGGGGGTGGAGTTTGTAATGTAGTGGGTGGGGGCATTGGATGTGCATGGGTGTTTTGGTTTAGAGTGTTTTGCTGCACTGGGGTTGACCTGGTTGGGAGGCTTCTATAGGAAGCTGTTAGGGAGGTTGTATTTGTGTGTGTGTGTGTGTGTGTGTGTGTGTGTGTGTGTGTGTGATTTTTATAGGAAAAATTTGCCCAAACTTGTAAAAGTTTCAGCAGCTTAATAATCAGAGTAACAAAGTGATCATCTGTGGCAAAAATCCCTTCCCTGACTGCTTGCAATATCAGCCAGAGACATATCCAGCCTAAAACCGTGGTATTGTTTGTTTGCAATCGTGTCATTACGATTTCGTGACTCATATCTAGCCTGCATGAGTCTCATGCAAGATCGTATTGACAGTCCGAGAAGATAACTACCCAGTTTTGAATACTAAGACACAATATATGTAGAATTACTCTACCTTGGACGTAAAATCTTGGATACAGGAACTGCAAAACATCTGTGGTTGAATCTTCGTCTCACTTGCATACAAATATTCATATCACACACCTTGTACCACCGTCCCCGCTATCAGGCAAAGAGTTTTTATTTCCTCTGGTGAGTTTCTCGGGTTGTATTTTATATTTAAGTTTTGTTCTTGCCACTTCCAAACCCAAAGTCTTGCCGCCTGCTTTCCGGAATCCTTTCTTACTTATCGCTGACACTCCAACAGCACGCATAATTTCAAAGCTCATTCACCATCGCTCATTCAGATGTCACACACGCTCATATGCCTGCTGGATACTTCGAACACCTCCTTGACAATATCACCTACACTTTCCAACCTCCCCATATTTATACACCTTTTTAGCGAACTTATTTTACTGTATTTTTTTTTACAGTATCAAATCATCTCAGCTAGTTCTCTTTCTCTTCAAACTGCCCTTGCATACCGCAACACTCTCATCTGATCTCTGATTTCTTATTTCTTATTTCCTGCTTGATATTCATATGACACATTTACCAGAATAATGACATTTTCGCTGCCACCAGCCTCTTTTCTTCAAAATTCAGAGATCATTCCGTATACCCCATAATCGTAGTCATGCATTCAGTTTTTTGATCGCATTGACTGATTTATTTCTTCCCAGAGATTCACAAGAATCAGAATACATTCAACTTCTAAACTCATTCAGTCTTGCCTCCAGTCTTACATTTTTTTACATTTCAACTTCTTGTGTTTTTTTCTTTTCTCCATAAACTCCCAACCTTCATTTCCACAGTTTCCAACTCACCCACTAATTATCTCACCCACTGAATAATCTGCAAACAGCAACTGCGATAATTACGTTTTTCTAAATTTATTATCTTTCAAAACAACAACTCTCGCTAATACTGCTGTTCACACTTAATGAACTTATAAACCTTCACATTTAATGTGGTTAAAAACGCTCAGATTTAATGTGCTTGTAAATGTTCAGATTTAATGTTGATAAACGTTCAAATTTAACCTGCTTATAATTGCAGTTTCCACAGTAAACAATAGTAATACCTCACATCTTCCTCTACGAGTCACTTTCACTGTAAATTATTATATTCTTGGGAATGGAGTATTCCCAGTGAGTCATACATAGCCTGGGGAATGGAATATTCCCAGTGAGTCATACATAGCCTGGGGAATGGAGTATTCCCAGTGGGTCATACAAAACCTGGGAAATGGAGTATTCCCAGTGAGTCGTGCATAGCCTGGGGAATGAAGTATTCCCAGTGGGACATACATAGCTTGGGAAATGGAGTATTCCCAGTGAGTCATACATAGCCTGGGGAATGAAGTATTCCCAGTGGGACATACATAGCCTGGGGAGTGGAGTACTCCCAGTCGGATATACATAGCTTGGGGAATAGAGTATTCCCAGTGGGTCATACATAGCCTGGGGTATGGGAGGAAATTAAACTTGAACCATGGAAGGGGAAAAAAAGATGCTCCAATTTCTTGAATCAAGAGCCCTTCATAATCAAAGTTTTACTGGAAAATATATTCCACTTTATTTCAACATACTTTAACCTGTGTGTGATGAATGGTTTAAAAAACCGACAAGTTGAAGATTGAGACACTTATGCAACATATGGGAATCTTTATTCAGGAAACGTTTCGCCACACAGTGGCTTCATCAGTCCGATACAAAGTAGAAAGACGTAAGGAGAGGAGGAGTTTGAGGTAATCAGTCCCTCAGCCTGGAGTCGATGTGTTCAGTCCATCAATCTTGTAGAATGTACAGCATAGGACCGTAGACGTGGCTTATATACTGTAGTGAGGTGAGGCGAAGCAGGAGGAGGTGGGGTCATAGTGGTACCATCCACTAGTCGTCTTTTGGACGAAGACCTACTTCGACTAGTGGATGGTACCACTATGACCCCACCTCCTCCTGCTTTGCCTCACCTCACTACAGTATATAAGCCACGTCTACGGTCCTATGCTGTACATTCTACAAGATTGATGGATTGAACACATCGACTCCAGGCTGAGGGACTGATTACCTCAAGCTCCTACTCTCCTTACATCTTTCTACTTTGTATCGGACTCATGAAGCCACTGTGTGGCGAAACGTTTCCTGAATAAAGATTCCCATATGTTGCATAAGTGTCTCAATCTTCATACTTTAACCTGAGCCTTCCTTGGATCGCTTGATTGCTTCCCATTCCCCAGGCACTGTGAGCCCTGTATGGGCTTTCCTCTTCCCTATGAATAGAATAAAAGCAATAACACACTTTCTACTCCTTATATTATTACTACCTGTTCCCGCTAATTGACCAGTTTTACCTATTTTGCATGATATATATATATATATATAAATATATAGTTACGTTCCTGAAAATGCCGTGCGAGTCAAAACCGTGTTGGACAAACTGAAGAACTTATGGGAAAAATAAGGTTATGTTCCTAGGAGCCCCAAAAAAGCCAAACAACATTTTTTTAGACCTCCAGATCTTACAAAATAAAAATGAATATATAATTGTAGTGCATTGTCATGATATATTGCTGTTAAGACTACAACTGCAATAGAAATAATAGTATTTCTTACCTTAAATTGTGAGTAATGGTGTTTGTGGCTGAGGT
>NC_069476.1:14882198-14944858 GCF_026875155.1 Cherax quadricarinatus
TTAAGCTACGATAAAGCTCTACCCTGTCGCCCTCAGGGTGAGAGAGAGAGAGAGAGGAGAGAGAGAGAGAGAGAGAGAGAGAGAGAGAGAGAGAGAGGATTATTATTATTATAATCATGGGGGAGCGCTAAACCAGTAGGATTATACAGCACATGTGGGGGGGATAGAAGGTATTCAGACTCAATTCGGGGAACCGGAGCACAAATCCAATTCCCTAGATCAAGAGCCCCTCACCAGCGTCAAGGAACGAGAGAGAGAGAGGAGAAGACAGAACCCAACTATTGAAAATCTAGTACAACTACGAGAGTACAAGTACAATTAGCTAAGTACAAACACACATAGGCGAGTGCAGCGAGGTGAGAAATACAGCTATGTCACTACGAGCATAAATAAGTTATCACAAACAGGCGAGTACAATCAAGTACAAATAGGTGAGTACAAACAAGGGAGTACAAACAGGTGAGTACAAACAGGTGAGTACAAACAGGTGAGTGAGTACAAACAGATGAGTACAAACAGGTGAGTGAGCACAAACAGATGAATACAAACAGGTGAGTACATATATACGCCAACAGAGAAACATTCAGAAATAAAAATAGATTAACCCATTATGCAGAAATATACACTTAAATGTATTTTTTCCAGCAGTAAAATACAAAGTCTTCTCTGCAAATGCTGCAGAAAACGTGTATAACATACAGAGTATAACGTAATAGATTATAACGTATAACGCAGCGGTGCAGTTACGTACGTGCCTTTAAGACCCATCACATAGTAATGGCATCATTTTTTCTCCCCATGAGCACTGTTTTTTTTTATATATCATTTATTTGGATGTTCTTGAAAACATTATTACACTGTTGGATAAAACAGTTTTTTTTTTCTATTGGCTGCTTGGTTTATTAGGTTTAATAGGAAGTATACCACACGAGGGTTATTAAGGCTGATGTCTCCTGTACGATACCAGTTCAAAATGCTGATGCTCTTAAAATAGGGAATAAACTTGACCCTAAGTGTATATAAACACACTGATTACTTACCTCTGGGTGTTTATATACTGAGAGATACCTCCCGGAGTATATACACTGAGAGAGACATATATACCTCCTGGTGTATACACTCAGATACCTCCCGGAGTATATACACTGAGAGAGACATATACACCTCCTGGTGTCTACACTGAGATACCTCCCTGACTATATACACTGAACGAGACACAAACACCTCCTGGTGTATACACTGAGATACCTCCCGGAGTATATACATTGAAATAGACATCACTTCCTGGTGTATACATTGAGATACCTCCCGGAGTATATACACTGAAAGAGACATATACACCTCCTGGTGTATACACTGAGATACCTCCCGGAATATATACACTGAGAGAGACATACACCTGGTGTATACAATGAGGTAGGTACCTCCGGGAGTATGTACATTGAGAGAAACATATACACCTCCTGGTGTATACAATGAGATACCTCCCGGAGTACATACACTGAGAGAGACATATACACCTCCTGGTATATACACTGAGATACCTCCCGGAGTATATACACTGAAAGAGAGAGAGAGAGAGAGAGAGAGAGAGAGAGAGAGAGAGAGAGAGAGGAGGAGGAGGAGAGAGAGAGAGAGAGAGAGGAGAGGAGAGAGAGAGAAGAGAGAGAGAGAGGGAGAGAGAGAGAGGAGAGGAGAGAGAGAGAGAGAGAGAGAGAGAGAGAGAGAGAGAGAGAGAGAGAGAGAGAGAGAGAGAGAGAGAGAGAGAGAGAGAGAGAGAGAGAGAGAGAGAGATTCTTCCCGGTGTATATACAATGAGTGAGAGATATCTCTCAGCAAACATATTCCTGAAAGATATTACTTACACTAACAATAAACTTTAACACACACGTAGGCAAACAAAAAACGTATTTAACCAAAGATTCTCCCATTAAAACGACAATGGTTCCAAACCCAAAATTTCTAGTAAGCAGGAACTAAGACTTTGGTTTTTCTTACACAAAAATCTGTAGTTTCCCAGGGAGTTAGGGGGATTTATCTTTCCCGGAAGGTGTTCTCCCTCAAGGGAGTGGATTGATGCTTGAAAAAAGGCTCTTACTCAGGGATAAACACCGTGATGCAAATTTTCACAAATTTACTCAAATTGGAGAAAACTTTGACGACGTTCGGTTCTTCGTAGCCCATTTTCAAGTCACAAATCTATTTGAAAGGGTTTTCGCGGTCTTTTTCCTCATCAAAGCGAACAAATACAAGTTTCCCTTTCATAAATTTTTGTATTATTATTATTATTTTATTTTTATTTTTTATTATTATTTTATTATTTTATTATTTTTATTATTATTATTATTTTATTATTATTATTATTTTTATTTTTTAAAAAGGTTTTCTTTCGGCGTGGCTTTGGGGGTTAATTAGACTTAAAACCTATTGTTAACGGGGTCAAAAGACTGAGCCCCTTCCCCCACCAGTCATGAACCCTATTTTTTTGAAATGAAATTAAAAGCAAACCTTTTCTATATAATTGGAGATATACCCTCCGGTGTATAACCCCGGGGTGGGCTTATTTTAAAGAAATAATGAAGCGAAACTAACAGAGAGCGAAAGAATGGTCGGAGGTTATGGGACATTTAATAAGCAAATTTTGTGCATCGTTGTGAAAATTTGTGAAAGGGTTTTCGTTCGAATGTGAAGAAGGCAATTACGGTTTTTCCATTTAACTGTGAAGTAAAACTCTTGTGCTTGTCAAGGAGAGAGAGAGAGAGGGGAGGGGAGGAGAGGAGGGGGAGGAGAAGAGAGACTGAAATTTTTTGAAAGGAAACACAGACAAAGCAGAGAAAAAAGAATGAGACATTGGTAGGAGAGAGGGGCAGAAAAATAAAACAGGGAGATACAGCAAAGGCCCCTATATGTATGAAAAGAATAGAAAGATGCAAAAAAATGAGGAAAGGGAGAGTAAATGCCATTTGCAAAAGCATATAAAGTTCGAGACTAAGACTTTAGAGACAAAAACAAAAAGAGTAAAGTATGAGAAAGGGCTAGAGAGAGAAGAGAAAGAGAGAGAGAGATTAGAGACTGGACGTAGTGTGTGGTACCTCGTTATCCACGCGAGGGTGACCCCAAAATTTTAAACAGACACAAGGAGGGCCCTTTCGATCTCCCGCCTTGTATCTTTTTAAAGTCAGAGTCCTTCCCCAAAATCTGCGATTTCTCGTTCGGGGGAATTTCTTTCATTCTCTCCTCTCTCTCTCTCTCTCTCTTCTCTCTCTCTTTCTCTTTTTTCTCTCTCTCTCTCTCTCTCTCTTTCTCTCTCTTCTCCAGCGGGCCCTATGGCGTTTTTTTGGAAAACTCTTTCTAAAATTTTAAATCCAGAGGAGAAGAAGAAAAAAAAGAAAAAGAAAAAAAAAGAAGAAACCCACTGGTTGCGTTTTGTTTTGTGCAGACAGTGGTAAATTGTCAGTGGAACCTTTAATGCTGTAACTATCAATTAATATAGAGGAAATAACCCCCAAAGTGATCTACCGGAGAAAATGGTAAACAAAACTAGTTGGAAGGTGTAAACATCGAAGAAGTCTTGTTATCTTCGAATGCTACTTAGAGAAGCCAAGACGTAATACCAACTCACAAGTCTAGTTTTTTGGGTTAGATATGAACTAGGCCTCCTCGTTGGGCGTAGGCCCCTGCCTGTTTTATGTTAATATGGCTCTTTAATGAATTTTCTGTATTGAGAATTATTTGAGATGTCGTGTCAGCTGACTGGTACTGTGTTGAATGTAGTAGGGTGTTACCTGACAGGGAGTATCACTATTTGTGGTTGCAGGGCGATCATAGCTCTGGCCCCCCTCTTCACTGATTGTACTAGGGCCCCTTCTCCCTGCTCATGGCTTTTACCTGCCTTAAAAATATGTATGGTTCCCCCCTCCATACTTCACTTTTTTTAGGGTATTCCAGGCTGAACTCTATGACTGAAGAAATACTTCTAACATCCTTTGATTTTGGGTCTTCAACTTCAAAAGTGACTCTTGTTTTGTGTCCCATCTTGGAAATCCCGTTTTGTCCCCCTTGTTATTCCCCGCAGTATTTTATATGTCTTTTTATGTCTCCTGACCCTCCTGTCCTCCAGTGTCGTCGGCCATTTTTCCCCAACTTTCTTCGTGGAAATCCCCCTTGTTGGGGCTGTCTTGTTTCAAACCTTTGCACTTTCCTAATTTCTTGAGTGCTTGACCCGGTGTGGATTCCAAACTGGTGCTGCATACTCCAGTATGGGCCTGACGTAAATGGTATACATCTGGCTGACAGATGTTGTGTCGGCTGATGGGTTTTATCAGCTGATTGGTGTAATGTCAGCTAACTTGTGTTGTGTTAGTTGACTGGTATTGCGTCATATGACTGGTATTGCGTCGGCTGACTAGTGTTGTGTCCGCTGACTGGTGTTGTGTCCGCTGACTGGTGTTGTGTCCGCTGGCTGTGTTATTGCCAACTGGTCATTCAGTAAGTTCATTATTCTCACTCAAATATACAAAAAACATTTAATATAACTTTAACAACAAGTTTCTGTGAAGTAACATTCACTTTAGGGTCATACACATCACAACTCTTACACCTCTTTTCCAATTATAAGAGAACGCTGCCATCATTCTGACATTCACCCATTCCTAAGATCAACTCTGCCTCCCATTTCCCAGGAACTGCATGACCGATGAAAGCAATAATAATTCCAATCATTCTACAATTCTGCATCCTTAATTATACAATTCAACTAAATCCACATCCAATCTAAAATCACCCGAAACAAGTTCCCAATTATCTAAATTGCTGTGTCAATTAACGTGTGTATGTCCTAATGCCGCCGCTTCCCATCCCTTTCTCGATATGTTTCTCATAGCAATTATTGCCTGATTTCCAGCACAGAATATTCTCAGTGGAGAGGAGGACTGTGTAGGTTATTCAACTCATGATATGGTGGATGCTCGATACTCCGTCTTCCTAGTCTGGCCAGGATGCTATTAGTGATGCTGTGGAGAGGTAAAACGCGTATGGGAAATTATGGATGACTTGGAAGACATTACTAAGGAGAGAGTCCCTTAAAAGAGTAGGAAACCTGGTAGAAATTAGTAGGAGACCTGGTAGAAGGGCGTAGAAACCCTATTAGACAGGATTAGACCTGGTAGACGAGAATGGACCTGGTAGACAGTAGCCCTGGTAGACGGGATCGGACCTTGTAGAAGGGTTTAGCCCTGGTAGACAAGAATGAACCTGGTAGACAGGAGTAGATCTAGTAGACTAGAGTAGACTTGGCAGACGGGAGTAGACCTGGTAGACGGGGGAAGGGGGATGAAACACATCTCTGGGAAGCTGTAAGTCATAACATTCTCATTTTAAAACATCTCCCAGCGTTAACCATTTCACATTTCCTATTGTTATCCAAATCATCATGATCAAGTTAATTTAGGTTTAGTTCGGCCACAAAAGCGTACAAAATCTTATTTTGTACGCTTACTGTCTACGCTTATGTGGCCGAACAACAGTTTAGGAACAACGTTTTGCCGAGGCAACGTTTTGCCGAGGCAACGTTTGGGGCAACCCACATGAAGCCTATTTTGCAACCTATATTTTTCCTTCACATTATATGAAAAGACACTAACCTTAAACGGTTCAAAAAACTTCTAAACTTTCCCATTATATGTAAAGAAAATTACCAATAGAATATTTATTTTTAAATTTAGCAATATTAGATACGTTGTCAGTGTGCTTCTACGATATTCTCTCTGATAGTTAAACTCTCATATTACTTTACGCACGATGGGACACATGCACATGTGCCTAGGACGAAATGGTAACTAACAGGGTGAAATCTGTCAGCCTGAGCTGAGAGACTCCAATAAGAGAATGAGGAGGATATCGTCAAGGACTCCAGTAAGGATTCATCAGCTAAGGTAGCTTTGGGGTTTTCGTTCTAGCAAGGCTGTAGCTGAGGCCCTTTAACGGTTAACGGTTCTGGAGCTACTTTTCCATACCGGGAAATATATCCAATTACGTTTCATTCCAGAGGCGCTGTATAACCCACTACGTTGTTAGTGCTCCTCTGGAATGTAGTAGTAATAATCTTACTGGTAAAATCATGTTTGTTCGTTGTGTTATGCTTGTGGAATAGCAAACAGCAGCTTAATTGCTAATGTTTACTTGAGCACTGGCCTGTGCCCGATCGTTCGAGTAATTAAGCTATGATAATTAGACTACAATCACTTCAACAGGTTGAAGTAATTAGGAGGCTTCACGGAAGGTGTAATCACTTCACACAACTTCAGGTACTCAGTAGTTGCCCTTGACGTTAGCGCAGGCACAGACGGAGGTAGCAGGAACATTTATCACTTAGTAAGATCTCTCGTCAGGAGAGATCAAACCCTTTTCAGATTAATATAAGAGGAAATTGAACCTCTCTTAGATTTCTAGGTGCTCCACCACTCTCCTCCTGATGATCTCCATAACTCTGCATACTACACATATCAGTGACACAGGTCTGTAGTTTAATGCTTCGTGTCTGTCTCATTTTTTTAAAAAATTGGGATTACATTTGCCATCTTCCATACCTCAGGTAGTTGCCCAGTTTCAGTGGATGTTTTGAAGATTTTTGTTAGTGGCACACACGCAGTATCTCTGCTCCCTCTCTAAGGACCTACGGAGAGATGTTGTCCGGTCCCACCGACTTTAAGGTATCAAATTCACATAGCAGCTTCCTCATCTCCTCGGTTGTGTGTATTTCATCCAGCATTTGTTGGTGTATCCCTTATTAGTGTAGCTCCCCACTCTGACTTCCTGGAGTCCTTCCTGTCTCCACTGTAAATATTTCTTTAAATCTCATGAAAGGGTTCCTCGCATACTTCTTGGTCGTTTCTTGTGAACTCCCCATCTTCCTTCCTCAGCCTGATTACCTGGTCCTTGACTGTTGTTTTCCTCCTGATGTGGCTATACAACAGCTTCGGATCAGACTTGACTTTCGATGCTATGTCATTTTCGTGTTGTCGCTGAGCCTCCATTCTTTTCTGTGCGTATTCGTTTCTGGTTCTTCGGCTAATCTCTATATTTTCCTGGGTCCTTTGCCTTCTGTATTTTTCCATTTTCTAGTGCACTTAGCTTTTGCCTCCCTACACTTTTGGGTGAACCAAGGACTCGTTCTGGTATTCCCATTATTTCTGTTTCCCTTGCGAACAAACCTCTCCTCTGCCACCTTGCATTTTGTTGTCACGTAGTCCATCATTTCTTTTACTGGTTTTCCTGACAGTTCTCTCTCCCACTGAACGTCTTGCAGGAAGTTCCTCATTCCTGCGTAGTCCTCCCTTTTGTAGTTTGGCTTCTCCTGTGTGTGTGTGAGTGCGTGTACTCACCTCACATAATTCACCTAATTGTGGTTGCAGGGGTCGAGACTCAGCTCCTGGCCCCGCCTCTTCACCGAGTGGTACTAGGTCCTCTCTCTCCCTGCTCCATGAGCTTTATCATACCTCATCTTAAAACTATGTATCGTGTGTGTGTGTGTGTGTGTGTGTGTGTGTGTGTGTGTGTGTGTGTGTGTGTGTGTGTGTGTGTGTGTGTGTAGTGTAGTGTCTTGAGAGGAGGTTCGCAGATGTTAGTTGAAGTTTCTTGTACTTTGGTGTGTGTTTTTTGAGTTAACTTCTTTCATTATATTCAGGCTCAAAATGAAACGAAAAAAAAAATTGCAGCTATACCAGCAGAGTTTCCATCCACGATGAAGTATGATGATAAATCCTCATTATTATATGGTTAGTTTTGTCTGTGTTTACCTAGAATTGAAGCGAACCCATATCAATGTGCAGGTAGGAGAATGTTTTATATTTTGAATGATTACCATGACATGAATAAAGTGGTAAAGAAACACAACACACTCCGCAACACAACTTCGACTCTCCCCACTCTCAGTAATAGCATCATTCGCTCTTACCTTCAAGAAAACAGGTTTCGTATGCAAATAAATACTGGAAGATTTAGATTAGTCCTCAATACACAGACTCGGTCTTTACGAGATGGAGCCCTAGTCGCCTCCTGCAACCATCAACCGTGTCTGGCAAGTGGAGTGTGTTTTTCCCATTTTTTACACCTGAGGACTTCGGGATCTGGGAAAGATGTTTGCAGAGCAAATTTTCTCAACGAAGATATCTTGCCCCGAGATTTTATCGGGAAAGTTGGAAGAGTATGGAGAGTGAAATTGGCAGTGTGTTGGGGGGACAGGGAAATGTGTGAGAACTGCTGTAAGATTTATGGTTGATGTACTTCTAATATTCTTGTATTATAATTATATTGGATGCTGGAGTTACCCGTGTAATAATGTAAATACAGTGTATTCTACAGAGATATTTCTCATGTAAATATAGGGATTTTTTGGGAATGAATATAGGTCTACAAGTGATTTTTTATTCTGTGGTTCAGTGATACTTCGATGTTGCGGACGAAATGGCTTGTTCATTGTGCTCCACATTACCATCATGTGGACGGCAGCGTAATAGCAAATAGACAAAAAGGCCTGGGAACTAGACCCCCAAAAGATTAACAGGAGTACATCTGGATATATTTTCCCAATACAGTTTGTTTTATCTGTTGCAGTCAGACTTAAGATATTTGTTTAATATGTCTCGTGTCTTATTTTCATTAATAAGATACACTAACATAGCACATAGGCTAATATACTATCGTTGTTTGCCTCAATAATTTGAAAATCAGGCACAGTTTTCGAGAGAGAGAGTGTGCCCTAACACTAAAGACATAAGGCTGAACATCACCTGTGCGAATACCAAACTCCTTGTAACCAAGCAAAGCCTAGGTACTAAAACATTAGTCAGTCATTACTTTACAAGTTGCTACGTAAACATACTTTTCTACTTTCATGTTACCATAGTGAGCTATGGATTAGGCTTCTAACTTTATTCTTATATCATTCGGTTTAATTATTTTCTTCTCTCCTAAAGTTATTCGTAATGTTTGATACAGATATACCAGAAGTTTATACTCCTACATGTTTCCTAAAGGCATTTCCGTGGCCATTTATTTGTTAAACCTTCATCATGAAGAAATAATTCAGTATTCATTAAATATCCCTTGAGGATTTACATCTTAATCCTTTTCCCTAATTACTTTTGTAATTCCTGAACCCTGATCGAGGATTCACACACACCACACACACACACACACACACACAACACACACACACACACACACACCACGCACACATATATATATATATATATATATAATATATCTATATATATATATATATAGGTATTTATATTGGTATATATAGATATAATAATATATATATAATATGTGGTGTGGGGGTTGTGGTGTGTGTTGTGTGTGTGTTGTTGTGTGTGTGTGTGTGTGTGTGTGTGTTTGGTGTGGTGTATTTATAGATATAACATATTTCTTTATTCTTGTTCAAGCTAGGAAAATAACTTAAGCTTTGGTAGGGAAGAAAAAACTTATACTTTTCTCTTTTGCTCGAAATTCTAAGATCCTGAGCTCATTTCCTTCCGAGATTACTCACCTGAACTCATTCACTAAGCCTGTGCGCATTCTTAGCTCATTCACTTAGCTCACTCAATGAGCTCACTCATTTCTTCTCAGTGATTGGTTAAGACACAACACTTTCCACATCAGTAGAAGCAATTTATTTTACCAAATAAACTTGGATGTGTTTGTGACAATGATGGGAAGTAGATCCCCCTCACACTCACTTAATAGTATTTGCATGGGAGTACACGAGAGTGCTGGGTAGTACATGGGGGAACACGAAATTACGTGGCATTGGAAGTACATGAGAAAAGCAGATACCACAATACTTTACAGTCTAATTCGAGGCAAGCTGTCGATACCATCTTTTCTACGGTACTGTCTCAGATTACGATTCAACTGGTCTATGTTTAGTTGCCTATTTGATGCTTCAGAGGCAGAGTTTTTTCATGCTAGTTTGGACATTTCTTGGCCTCTTTGTTATTCTAATTAAACAATGGTTCTGTCTTTGTATTTTGCCTGCATGAACCTTGCTGCTACCCTTGGCCACTTCCTAGATAGGCCCTCCATCTTCTCGGGGGTTATCAGACCATTCGATTCCTCTCCCATTAGATTCCGTTCAGTAAATCTCTTGTGCTTGCAGAATCCTCTCTTTTCCCCTTTTTTGTTCCCTGTAATCTGGGTTATTGTTTGACCCTCTTTCTCTTCTCCACTCTCATTTCTTCTGAATATTGAGTGCTAAGCACTGTGTAGTCACTAGCTCTTAGTGGTTGAATGTGTTCTTTGATATATGTATCAGGTCAAGTCCAGATGGCTCGTTCCTTGCACTCATTCTTGTGGTTTATTTAACATGGTGAGTTATGAAATTTTCCATGCTACCTCCATTATTTTTTCTCACCATATTTCTGACATCCCCATCTGGATATCAGTTCTTCCAGTTTATTTCCATGTCATTGAAATCTCCTACAAGCTTTACTTTCCTAAACCTCACTTTCTGTGCCTTTTTTTCCAGAATTTGTATTGTGGTTCTACAATACCTCATGTACCATGACATGCAACACAAAATAACTGAAGACCTAGTCAAACAAATCGCCCATAATTCAAATTTTAACAAGAAAAAATGAAGACATTATTGCTGGACATCAACTACATTCTCCCTCACACGAAACATTTTAGGAAATAACAAAGCCGTTAACTACGGTATTTATTGACTAGCTATCAACACGAGAAATGCTATAGAGGGAAAACTCAGAAAGTAACAAGATACTAACGTAACAGATATTAACGTAACAGATATGAAAAAAAAAAGATTGGAAAGCCTCCTCCCGGAAATTAGCCTGACCTTCAGTGGTTATTAAACTCTCTTCGAAAAAGTCGTTCACGATAAAATCCAGCAACACCTTTGAAGAAGACACCTTTTTGTGACCTTTTCAAGGAACGGGGTGGGTTAGAGAGGTGCCTTAATTCTGGTGAAAGGCTCTTGATCCAGAAAAATGGTGCTATTTTCCCCCTCCTCGGATCAATAAAATGGTGAACGATATTTTTTTTACATATCACAAAAAGTTAATAAGGATAGTATACATAATTTCACAAAAAAAGGTACATAGCTCTTATAATATATATATATATATATATAAATATACTATATATATATATATAAATAATATATATATATATATATATATATATATATAAATATAGATCTATAATATATATATATATATAATATATATATATAGTAGTAACTTTCTACAGAGCAAGGAACCTTCCGGTTTAGGCTTCCACGGAGCGAGGAACTTCCGGTTTAGCCTTCTACAGAGCGAGGAACTTCGGTCTAGGACCAGCGGCTGGAGGGTCACCTTTTTCACACCTAGGTGTTACTTCCGTTTTGACCATGACCTCGCCTCGAGACTACTCACTCCTTGACCCCCCCAACCCAATACCCCCGCCCACGACTCCCCTGCCCTCCTTCGCGACCCTCCCGCCGCGCGCCGCCCGCGCGCTCGCGGCCCGCGCGCCCCGCCCGCCAGCGGCGCCCCGCCCGCGCGCCTCCCGCCCCCGCGCACCGCCCGCGCCTTTCGCGACCCCCGCCCCGCCTTCTGCTGCCCTTCTCCAGCGCATCCATCGCCCCCGCGCCTCGATTTTTTTCCGATTTTTTTTCGAATTTTTTTTGAATTCATTTCTGGCTCTCCATCTCCTCGGATCAAGGTTTTTGGATTCCCCCCTATGGGGTTTTTCGAAAATTCTCATCTCCTCGGGTTTTTCGAAATTCTCCATCTCCTCAGATCAATTTTTTTGGGTACCCCTCCTTTCACCCCCATCCCCAAACAATTTTTCGAATCAATTCTCCCATCTCCTTGGATCAAGGTGTGGGGGGGACCCCTCCTTTCACCCCAAATTTTCTCGACAATACCATGACTCCATCTCCTCGGATCAAGTTTTTTGGATCCCCCCTATGGGGTTTTCGAAATTCTCCATCTCCTTGGATCAAATTTTTGGATTACCCCTCCCACTTTCACCCCAAATTTTCTCGACAATACCATGACTCCATCCCCAGATCAAATTTTTAAGGTTTCCCCCCTCCCACTTTCACCCCCCCCCAATCCCAAAAAATTTCTCGATAATACAAATTTTGGATTCCCCCCCTATGGGGGTTTTGAATTTCTTATGATTCACCTTTGGAATCAAATTTTTGGATTTACCCCTCCCACTTTTCACCCACCCCCCCAACCTCAAATTTTGCTCATAATACCAAGTTTTTTTGGATTCCTCCTATGGGGTTTTTCAGAAATTCCTCGGATCAAAGTTTTTGGAATCCCCTCTGGGGGTAAGCAAATCAAAATAGACTCCTCCATGGGGCATGCTTACAACAGGGCTAAACATCTTCCCTTATTATTTCAAAATGAACTATAAAGTTTCCGCTCATTAAGTCAATGAACTACGACAGGGTGTTTACTCGGCGGTCAGTGACGTCACGCGCACACAGGTTGAATCAGGTCGCCCCCTATGTCAGTGACGTCAGTATTCCTCTCATTAAGTTAAATGAACTAAAAAGGACCACGCGCACACAGGTTGAATCTTGTCCTACCTTTTAACCCCACCCTCCCAAACCTCACACTCCAACCACCACCTCACAATTTTCACTCATAACCCCCAATTTTTCTCGTTTTAACCCTTTTAGTTCATTAAAGTTAATAAGGGGACACATGCATCAGAAAGTCACCACATCGCTTACATCCACTTTCGTTAAATTCACTACTCACAATTTTACATATTACGAAGTTAAATACGCACTTTTACTTTGAACATCTTCAAAACACTCTCATAAATCATTTGACTTCTCACAAAAAATACTTTATTACATTTCCAAACAACAACAGAAATCTCCAAATCATCATTCGAACACCCCCAAATCATTATAGATACCCCAGAACACCTTCAAAGCACTCTTCACATCCATTTGAAACACCTTCATAAGTACTCTCTTAATCTTTTGTACACCTTCAAAAACACCTTTGATACCACATAAACACACTTTGAACACTCTTCACAACCTTGAATTGGGTTTGGCGTTTTTAACTAATTCATCACAACCCACTTATATCATCTTTTTCGGTAACTCTAATTCGACTATCACACCCTCATCAATTACCAACAAATTTTACCTGTCGTTTTAAAACTAAAGTCAAATCACTTAACCAAGATTATCACGAAAAAAAAAAAAAAACTCTATGACACCTAACACACACGCACACACACACCCCACAACACCCACAATTTTTCTCGTTTTAAAAAAACCCTTTTGTTTCAATTAAAGTTAAATAGGGGACACAGTACATCCAGAAAGTCACAACAACAAAACCCCCCCCCCCAAATTCCCCACAACCCCACAATTTTTTCTCGTTTTAGCCCTTCTTAGTTTCCATTAAAGTTAATAAGGGACCACACTACACAGAAAAAGTCCCAACAACAACCCACGTATAACATCTTTTTTCGTTCTCTAGGTCGACAACCAACACCCCACATCCCACAACACCCCGAACATTTCCAAAAACACTATTTGAGTACTCCCAATTTACAACCACTGATTAATACTAAAAGCACCACTGGAATTCAATCAAAACACCCTAAAACACCTTCAAACACCCTTGAACAAAGTCAAAACATTCTCTTGAACAACTCAAAACACCTTTGAACATTACCAATCAACACTGAAACACATCCAAAAAACACAATTGAGTATCTCCCCATGACAACCACTGAATACTCTAAAACAGACCGCTGAAATTCAATCAAAACACCCTTCAACACCTCAAAACACCCTTGAACACCTTCAAAACACCTTTGACACTTCAAAAACACCTTTGAACATTTCCAATCAACACTGAAACACTTCACAAAAAAAAACACATTTTGAGTACTCCCCAATTACACCTCTGAATACTACTAAAACCAGAACCGCTGAATCAATCAAAACACCCTTCAACACCTTCAAAAACTACCTTGAACACCTTGAACACTTCAAAAAAAACATTTGAACACACCTCAAAACACCTTTGAACACCTTTGAAACATTTTCCAAACAACACTGAAACACTTCCAAAAACGACCATTTGATACTTCCCAAATACACCACGGAATACTAAATACACCACTGAATACACTCAAAACACAACAAAATCACCAGAAAACTAAGATCAACACCCACATCCCACAACACCCTCAACACAACACCCACATTTTTATTATCTCGTTTTATCTAATTTCATCAGAAAGTCTCAACAACCCACACCCCCCATTTTTTTTCTTCGTTTAAAACCCTTTAGTTCATTTAAAGTTAATAAGGGGACATCACTACATCAGAAAAAGTCCCAACAGACACCCAATTATAACATTTTTTTTTTCGTATCCTATTCGACAACAACATACCCACAAACCCACAAATCCCACAACACCCACGAACATTTCCAAAACACTATTTGAAGTCACTCCAATTACACCACTGATTACTACTAAAACAACCAACCGCTGAAATCATCAAAACGACCCTTCAACACCTTCAAACACCCTTGAACACCTTCAAAACACTCTTGAACACTTTTCAAAAAAACAACCTTTGAACAGTTCAATCAACACTGAAACCACTTCCCAAAAAACCAATTTGAGTACGCCCAATTACACCAACCTGATTACAGACTAAAAACAACCGCTGGAATTCATCAAAACACCCTCAACAACACCTCAAAACACCCTTGAAACACACTCAAAACACCTCTTCAAACACCTTCAAAACACCTTTGAACCCTTCCAAAACACTTTGAACACATTCAAAACACTCTCATAATCATTTGAACACACTCAAACAACCTTTGAATATCCTCAACACTTCGAACACCGTCAAAACACCTTGAACACCCTTGATCACCTTCAAAAAACAACAATTGAACACACTCAAAACACCTTTGAACACCTTTGAACATTTCCAAACAACACTGAAACAAACACTTCCACTTCCAAAAACACCATTTGAGTACTCCAAATACACCACTGAATACTAAAACACCACTAATACACTCAAAACACCACCAAAATCAACCATAAACTAAGATCAACACAACCCCCACACCCCACAACACCCACAAACCACAACACCCACAATTTTTTTCCTCGTTTATCTAATTTTTCATCCGAAAGTCACAACAACCCACACCCCCCCCGAATGTTTTTTTCTCGTTTGTAACCCTTTTAGTTCATTAAAGTTAATAAGGGGCCACACTACATCAGAATAAGACACAAAAACAACCCACTTAATAACGTCTTTTTTATCGGTATCCTCAGTTCGACAACCACACCCACATCTCCACATCACCCACATCCCACATCCCCCACACACACACACAGACACACACACACACACATCCTAACCTAGCCTATCCTAACCAAACTTTATCCTACATAACCTAACCTAACCTAACTATCCTAACCTACCTAACCTAACCTAACCTTTACCTAAATTATCCTAACCTTACCTAACCTAGCCTAACCTACCTAAACTTAACCTAACCTAACCTAACCTAACCGTAACCTACCCTAACCTAATACCTTACCTAAAACGCTAACAAGCCCTAACCTAACCTAACCCTAACTTAAACCAACCCACACCAAACCTAACCTAACTAGCCTAACCTGAACTTACCCTAACCTAACCTAACCTGACCCTAACCTAACCTAACCTAACCTACTCTTAAACCTCACCTAACCTAACCTAGCCGAACCTATCCTAGACCTAACCTAAAATAAATTGGAACACTTCCAAAATACATAGAGTACTCCAGATTACTTTGAACGACTCCATTTTTTGGATATTTCCAAATAGTTTTTGAAAACTTGATCTAAAATCGGGGGGGGGGGGGATACAGGATTTCTTGGTGGTAAAACACACATCAATGGTAGAAAATTTACTCGATGCCGAATAGAAGCATGTCCTCGGCTCTAGAGACTCATGTGGGTCACCCCAACACATGGGGTAAGCGTTCACACGCCAAGGTAGAACATAACACCTCGTCAGCTCAGGACAGACAGGCCCATGTAATGGCGGGTAACATCCAAGGTTAGAAAATCACACTTTCCAACCAATCCTGTGCTATCCTAACCTAACCTAAACCTAACCAAATTCCTAACCTAACCTAAAACCTCACATAAAACCGAACCTAACCTAACTCCAAATCACCTCTATTCCTACCTAACCTAACCTAACTAACCCAACCTAACTCCATCAACACCTCTATCCTAACCTAACTAACCTATCCTAACTAAACCTAACTCCATCGAACACCTCCGAATACTACCTAACTTTAACTAACCTAACCTTACCTAACTTACCCGAACCTAACCTAACCTAACCTAACCTATCCTAACCGTCCCAACCTAACCTAACCTAACCTATCCTAACCTAGACATAACCTAACCTAACCTAACCTAACTTATCCTAAGCTAACCTAACCTAACTTAATCCTAACCGAACCTATTCCTAGACCTAACCTAAAAACACTGACTAACGTTTGACCAACTCTGAACACCACTGAATCTTCCTCAAAAAATGCTCTTCACATCAGTTGAACACCTCAAAAAAAAACACCACAAACACCTCCGAATACTCCCAAAAAAAAAACACTATGATTACTAACCAAATCACCACAGATTACTACCAATCATACCGTCAAAATCACAAAACTAAGTTTAACATCACCATCTAACATCCTTTTTAGAAAATCCCCGCAATCACAATAACCAAGAACTCCCTCCCTCCCCATTTGGGCGCATAAAAAAAAATCATGAACACAAACCTAATACGCAACACTTAGTACATATCACCATCAACTGAAAACAGATCCTTATACACACCACATACTATAAGACAATCACCAACTACAATCACCCATGTTCACTTACCTCAAAATCACTATATATCACAGAAAACAACATTTTTATAAACATTCACACACACACACAAAAAAAAAAAAATCATATTTGACAATCCTAAGCGCACTCACCTCACTACCACCAACGCCCGATTGCTCACCTCACAGGAACCGACGAGCTCCACCCCAGTGACGTCACACTCCCATTGTGTTACTTGGTGGTTGTTACATCAACACCTAACCCCCCCCTTGTTCAAACCTGTTGTACCTACATTATCTAAGAACACTATATCCGAAGACTGATTACCAGATTTTATGATCCCCAACCCCAAGATCACAGAAAACAAACACATTTATAATTATTCACACAAAATCAGATCACCAATTCCATATCATGTTTACCGTCATCTACAACACTAACACCAAGAGCACCAAAAAAAAAACTAAGATCATGCAGTCTACAACCCTTTCCCATAACTACTATTATCACTGAAAACACTTATTTTTTAAACATCGCACAAAAAATAAGACATACACAAAAATACCCAACACTTCCACAACTTCTATAACATAACCATGAGCACTATAACAATATCACTATCACAAAAAAAATAATACACAAACACCCACGATTATCATTTTCAATTGGAAATTTAAGACAATGAAGATACACACCAAATCTAAACAGTTCCCCCCAACTAAGACATACACATCACCCCTAAAAACTTCCTTTCCCATATTCTTCCGTATATCTCCTAGAGCTGTTTAACCCCGACGGATCCAGCCACGAGTAGGAGCCAAGTTGTAGTAGTGGTGTTGGAGTGGGATGGTTCCTCTGGCTCCTACGTCGTGATGGAACCGTCTGGGTTAAAACAGCTCTAGGAGCTATACGAATGAAAATAAGAAGGAAGGTTTTAGGGTGATTGGTATGTCTTAGAGTTGGAGGTGAATGTCTTAATTTGGTGTGTAAGTCTCATGTCTAAATTTCCAATTGAAATGTATACTGGTTGTGTTTTGTGTATTAGTTTTTTTGTGATAGTGAGTATGTTATAGTCTCATTTATGTTATAGATGGTTAGGTGGAAAGTGTTTGTGGTATTTTTGTGTATGTCTTATTTTGTGCGAATTTTAAAAGAATAAGTGTTTCATCAGTGGATCGATAGTAGTTTTTGAGAAGCATGATCTTAGATTTTTTTTGGTGATCTTGGTGATTATTGTTGAATAGATACGTAAACTTGATATGGAATGGTGATCGTGATTTTTTGTGAATAATTTATAAAAATGTGTGTTTTCTGTGAGCTTGGTGTTGGGGATCATAAAATCGGGTAATCGCCTTGGATATATGTTCTTAGACATTGTGTCTGGAATAGATGATTTTGCTACCTTGCATGTTACCCGCATTACATTGCGCCTGTCTGTCCTGAGTTTGACGCAGTGTTAATGTTCTACCTTGGGTTTGAAGCGCATTACACCATGTGTTGGGGTGACCCACATGATCTCTCAGAGCGAAGGACAGAGCTTCTATTCGGAAATCGAGTAAATTATTTCTACCATTGAGTGTGTTTTTTACCAAACAAGAAAAGAATGTTCGATTTTACGATTTTTCAATAAAGGTTTTCAAAACAATTTGGAAATAATCCCAAAAATGGAGTCGTTCAAATAATTCTGAGTACCTAATGTATTTTTTTGGAAGTGCTCCAATATATTTTAGGTTAGGTTAGGATAGGGTCGGCTAGGTTTGGTTGGTAAGGGTTAAAGAAATAGGTTAGGTTTGGTTGTTAGGGGTAGGTTATCATGGTTTAGGTTAGGTTAAGTTAGGTTAGGGCCTATGTTAGGTTAGGTTAGGTTGTTAGTTAGTTTAGGTTAGGTTAGGTAGGCTAGGTTAGGTTAGGTACGGTAGGGTTAGGGTAGGTTCGGTAGGGTTAGAGTTTAGGTTAGGTTAAGTTAGGTTAGGTTTAGGCTAGGTTAGGTTTAGGTTAGGATAATTTATGGTATGGTAGTTAGTACCTAGGTTAGGATAGTTAGGTTAAGGTTAGTTATGTTAGGATAGATTCGGTTTAGGTTAGGCTAGGTTAGGGATGTGTGTGGTGTGTGTCTGTGTGTTGTGTGGGGGATTGGGAATGTGGGTGATGTGGGATGTGGGTGGTTGTTGTCGAACTAGAGATACCGAAAACGACGTATAGTGGTTGTTTTTGTGACTTTTTCTGAATGTAGTGTGGCCCCTTATTAATCTTTAATGAACTACAAAGGTTAAAAAAACGAGAAAAAATGGGGGGTGTGTGATGTGTCTTTCTGATGAAAATTAGATAAAACGAGAAAAATAGGTGGGTGTTGTGGGTTTGTATGGGTGTTGTGGGTGTGGGTGTATGATCTTATTTATGGGATTTTGGTCTGTGTTTTGAGTGTATTCAGTGGGGTTTTAGGTATTCAGTGGTGTCTTTGGGAGTACTCAAATGTGTTTTTTGGAAGTGTTTCAGTGTTGTTTTGGAAATGTTCAAAGGTGTTCAAAGGTGTTTTGAGTGTTTTCAAATGTTGTATTTTTGAAGGTGATCAAGTGTTATCAGGTGTTTTTTGAAGGTTTGAAGGTGTTTTTGAGTTATTCAAATAAGTTTTTGGTGTGTTCAAAGATTAATGAGAGTGTTTTGAATGTGTTCAAAGTGTTTTGAAGGTGTTTCAAAGGTGTTTTTGAAGTGGTTGAAGGTGTTTTGAGTGTGTTCCAGGGTGTTTGAAGGTTTGAAGGTGGTTTTGATTGAATTCAGCGGTGTTTTAGTAGTAATCAGTGGTGGAATTGGGAGTACTCAAATTGTGTTTTTTGAAGTGATTCAGTGTTGATTGGAAATGTTCAAAGGTGTTTTGAAAGTGTTCAGAGTGTTTTGAGGGGTTCAAGGGTGGTTTGAAGGTGTTGGAAGGGTTTTTTTGATTGAATACAGGCGGTGTTTAAGTAGTAATCAGTGGTGTACTTGGAGATCACTTTTCAAATAGTGTTTTTGGAATGTTTTCGTGGGTGTTGTGGGCTGTGGGTGTGTGGTGTGTTGTCGAACTAGAGATACCGAAAAAAAAATTTATAAGTGGGTTGTTGGGACTTTTTCTGATGTAGTGTGGTCCCCCCTTAGTAACTTTTAATGAACAAAAGGGTTAAAACCAGAAAAAAAATGGGGGGTGTGGTGTTGTGACTTTCTGAGAAATTAGATAAAACGAGAAAATAATTTGGGTGTGTGGGTTGTGGTGTTGTGGGATGTGGGAGTTGATCTAGTTTATGGTGATTTTGGTGGTGTTTTGAGTGAATTCAGTGGTGTTTTAGTATTCAGTGTGTAATTGGGGGAGTACTCAAATGGTGTTTTTGGAAGTGTTTCAGTGTTGTTTGGAAATGTTCAAAGTGTTCAAAGGTGTTTTGATGTGTTTCAAATGTTTTTTTGAAGGTGTTTCAAGTGTTCAAAGGTGGTTGTGAAGGGTGTTTGAAGGGTGTTTTGATTGAATTCAGCGGTGTTTTAGAGTAGTATTCAGTGTGTAATTGGAGAACTTACTCAAATTGTGTTTTTTTGAAGTGTTTCAGTGTTGATTGGAAATGTTCAGAGGTGTTTTTGAAGGTGTCAAAGGTGTTTTGAAGGTGTTCAAAGGTGTTTTGAAGGTGTTGAAGGGTGTTTTATTGAATTCAGCGGTGTTTTAGTAGTATTTTCCAGTGGTGTAATTGGGAGTACTCAAATTGTGTTTTTTGGCAGTGTTTTCAGTGATTGATTCGGAAATGTTCAAAGGTGATTTTGAAGGTGTTTTCACGAGTGTATTTGAAGAGTTTCAAGTGTTTGAAGGTGTTGAAGGTGTTTTGGATTGATTCAGTGGTGTTTTATATAATCAGTGGTGTAATTGGGAGTACTCAAATAGTGTATTGGAAATGACCGTGTGTTGATGGGATGTGGGTTTTGTTGTCGAAACTAGAGATACCGAAAAAAGATGTTATAAGTGGGTTGTTGTGGGACTTGTTTCTGATGTAGTTTGTCCTTATTAACTTTAATGAACGATCAAAGGGCTAAAACGAGAAAAAATTGTGGGTTGTGGATGGTTGTTGTTGTGACTTTCTGATGTACTGTGCCCCTTAATGATTAAACTTTTAATGAACTAAAAGGGGTTAAAAACGAGAAAAAATTGTGGGTGTTTTGTGGGGTGTGTGTGTGCGTGTGTGTTAGGTGTTCCTAGAGATTTATTTGTTTTTTTTGTGAAAATCCATGGTTACAGTGATGCCATTAGTTAAACGAGTAAAATTGTTGGTAATTGATGAGGGTAGTGTAAGTCGAATTAGAGGTTACAGAAAAAAGATGATATAAGTGGGTTGTGTTGAAATAGTTAAAAAAACGATATCAAAAGGTGTTTTGAAGGTGTTCAAGGGTGTTTGATGTGAGTATTCAAAGGTGTTTTTTGAAGGTGAACAAATGATTAAGGAGTACTTATGAGGTGTTCAAATGAGTGTGCAAGAGTACTTATGAAAGGTGATTCTGGATAGCAAGATGATTGGGGGTTGTTCGAACTGATGAATTTTGGAGTATTTCAGTGTTGTTTTTGGAAATGTAGAAAGGTATTTTTTGTGAGTATTCAAATGATTTATGAGAGTGTTTGAAGAGTTCAAAGTGAAAAGTGCTATTTAACTTCGTATATGTAAAATTGTGGAGTAGTCAATTACGAAAGTGGATGTAAGACGTGTGGTGAACTTTCAGATGCATGTGTCCCTTATTAACTTTAATGAACAAAAAGGGAGAACAAGAGAAAAATTGGGGGTTATGAGTGGTAAATTGTGAGGTGTTGGTTGGAGTGTGAGGGTTCGGGAGGGAGGGGAGGAGGTTACTTCGTGGGGAGAGACCTAGATGAAATAGTTGAAAAAAAATGTCTAGACTTGTGTTGTAAAGCGAATTTGTTGATTGTTGTGGGTGATTAAACGAAACCAAAATTTCCTTCCTGATGTTACTGTGTCCCCTTATTAACTTGCCATGAGACTAAAGATCGACAAGATTCGAGCCTGTGTGCGCCTGACGTCCACTTGCTATGTCCCTTATTAATTAAAAGGGTATAACAAAGATTCACCCTGTGGTGCGTGTCCTTTTTTAGTTCATTTAACTTAATGAGAGGAATACTGACGTCACTGACATAGGGGGAAGTCGACAAGATTCAGCCTGTGTGTGTGGGGGTCATCGCGTGACGTCACTGACCGCCGAGTAAAACACAGGTGGGGTGACGGTCCCACTTGTTTAGACCTGTATTAAGCGATGCCCCAAAGATGAGTTCATTTGAATGCTTTCCCCCGAGAGGGGAGAATCCAAAACGTGATCCATGAATTTCGAAAAACCCCAAGGGGGGAATCCAAATAACTTGATCCAAGGAATGGAGAACACTGATTTCGGAGAAAAACTTGATCCGAGGAGATGGAGTCATGTGTATTGTCGATAAATTTTTGAGGCGGGGAGGGGGTGAAGGGAGGGAATCCGAGGAAGTGGAGCCTTTGATATTGAGAAATTTTTTGGGGATGGGGGGGAAAGGAGGGACCCAAAAAACTTGATCCGAGGATTAGGAAGATTTCGGAAAACCCCATAGGGGAATCCAAAAAACTTATCCGAGGAGATTGGGAGAATTTTCGAAAACCCCATAGGGGGGAAACCCAAAAAAACTTGATCCGAGGAGATGGATTCAGGGTATTGGTCGAGAAAATTTGGGGAGAAAGGAGGGGTAAACCCAAAAAATTTGATCAGAGATGAGACTTGATTTCGAGAAAAAAACTTGATCCCGATGAGATCATAAGATTTCGAAACCCCCAATAGGGGGAATCCAAAACTTGTATTATCGAGAAATTTGGGTGGGAGTGAAAGTGAGAGGGGTACGCCAAAAATTTGATTCAAGGAGATGAGAATTCGCAAAACCCGTAGGGGGGAGAATCCAAAAACCTTGATCCAAGGAGATCCTAAGAAAAAAAAATTCGAGGCGCGGGGGCGATCCGATGACGCTGCAGAAGGCGCAGCAGAAGGCTCGGCGGGTCGCGAAGTGCGGGCGCGCGGCGGGCACGCGGGCGGGCAGCGCGGCGGGGCGCGCGGCGCCGGCGTGCGGCGGGCGCGCGGGCGGGCGCGCGGCGTCGATGGTGGGGTCGCGAGGCGGGGGGGGGTCGTGGGGGGTGGGTATTGGTTGGGGGGTCAGGGTGAGGTAGTCCCCGAGGGGCCGAGGTCATGGTCAAAACCGAAGTAACACCTAGTGTGAAAAATGTTGACCCTCCAGCTGCTGGTCCTAGACCGAAGATCCTCGCTCTGTAGAAAGGCCCTAAACCGAAGTTCCTCTGCATCCGTGGAAGCCTAAACCGGAAGTTCCTTGCTCTGTAAAAAAAGTATCTACTTATATATATGATATATCTATATATATATATATAGATATATATATAAAACAATATATATAGTATATATATGATATATATATATATATACATAATATATATATATAGTAATATCTATATATAAAAATAATATTATATATATATATTTATATATATATATATATATATATGAACCATGTATATATATATATATATATATATATAATATATATATATAATATTAATAGTAAATATATATATATATACTATATAAATATATATATAGTATACATATATATATATTATATATATATATATATATAATATATAGTACATGTATAGAATATATATATAAATATATAATAAATATATAATATAGATAAAATAAATAAAATATATAATATATATATATATTATATATATAGAGATATATAGAGATGATATATGTACATGTATATATATATATATATATATATAGATATTAGATATATAATATATATATATAATATATATAAGTATATATAGATATATCGTCACAGCAGCCATGAGGCTTCAACCCAACAGCTGGCTTTGGGGTCTCTCCAAGGAAGTGGAAGCTGCGGTTCATGCCAACAAGGGCGTATATCAAAACCTGCCTGAGACAATCAGTGGTAAAATTAGATTTCAAGAATGCGTCCAATCTCCTAAAAGAGACGTGTTTTAGCCAGCAGTACAGAATATTTCCCTGGTCCTCTTACCCTCCGTTTGTTTCACTGGGTATAGCAAGTAATCATGCTTCTCTTTGGAGAGCATGAAATTACACATGGGAGGGGTCCAACAAGGAGATCCCTCCCCATTTCCTTCTGTATAGCAGTTAGGAAATCCAGTCAACTCCACGAGTAAACATCTGTTCCTAGATGAGGGGACACTAGCAGGTCAAAAGAGTCCCTCCTAAAACCCTTTACCAGTAATGACAGGGGGCGGGAAATGGGTCTCACCCGATCCACCCAAATTAAAATCATTCATCATCAACAAGTGATAAATGCAGTGAGACAAAACTACCAGAGCAGAAAGCATTGCCCCCACAAATAGTGCTTGCTGGGACACCTCTGGGAAGAAATGCCTTTTGCCCAAAAATTCTCAGGAAAAATTGGGAAGATTTAAGGAGAATGAACAACATAGGAAATCTGGACACCCACGATCCTTGCCCTTTCTCACAAATGCTTGAGTCTCCCCAGGTTGACATATTTCCTAAGAGTGCACCTTCATAATAACCCTAACTGCACGAATATGACAGTATTCGGGGCAGTTTTTTTAGAAAGTATTTAAAACCTTACCTAGAAAGGCATGGAACCAACACACTTCCATCAGACTGGGAGGCATTGGTGTCCGCAAGTCAACAATTGCTTTACCGCTTTCGTCCTCGTGTATTGCATCCGAAGCTTGTACAGCGATTCTCCCTGAACATCTTAGGGGCAAGGTAGGGGCCAGGACCAAAAATTTTTGATGGGCAATGACTGGATAATTAAGGCTCTGGAGCCAACCTCCCCCCCAAAAACACAACAATCCCACGGAGGGCCAAAAGGGAAAAAAATTGCCCCCAAAAATGCTTTAAGTGTGTCAGGGGAAAGGGCAGAGCCCCCCTCCTGGCATGAGAGCCCTCAGCGGGACTTTCTGTTGGGTGTTCCCACTCCGCCTTGGGACCGTCTCGACCCACAGACCATCCGCATCGGTGTTGCCCTTCGACTTTTCCGCCCCTATTCTCGCCGAACACAGGGGTTTTGTGGAGGAAGCGCAGACCGATTCGGGACCATGGTCCCTTTGTGGTAAATCCGAGGGAAAGATTGCAAGACATGAGGAGGTTTAAAAACATTATCAGAGGACCTCACAACAGCTGGATGCCCAGCAGTAAGGGACCACCCCAACTATGCAGATCTGATGGCAGCCCAAAACTCCAGATGGTACACCCCCTTTAAACCGGACAATGGGAAGCAGGTGGTGTGGGACTATACATGGCATCTACCTTGGGTGATACCTATCTCCAATACACCAGGGGGGAAGGAGGCAGCTGCCAGCTTTTAGGAGCCCAAAAGTCTAGAAATGGAGAACTTTCCACATTTTATGTTTTGTTTTTCCCTAGGCTAGAGACCCTTGGGTCATGGGAAAGAGTGCATCTAAATTCCTTTAAAGGGCGGGAAAAAGACTCACGGTAACTAGGTCCCCGGGCAGCAGTTTTCTTTTAGCGGCTCAGTGCGGCGTTTAAAGGTAAGCCTCTGTATTTTTGGGGACACGCCCCACCTGAGGGCGGATGAGATTTTCGCCTTTTAAACGGGGGATACACACTAACAACATGTACCCTTTGCCACCTTTTTATCAAAAGATCTCTTTAAATCTTCTTACCATATTATGTAATAAAATATTCCTATTGGTAAAAAAAAAAATATACTAAAAGATGGGGTGGTAGGGGAAGTGGAATATTCAAAGGCTTCAGGAAAAATCCAAATATTCTTCCTTAAATTTTTTAGCACTCTCCGGGCAATGGTCCCACAATTTACACCAGGGTGGCCCCCCCCCATTATATATAAAAAATATATAAAATATTATATATATATAATATATAAATAAAAATTTAAATATAAAATATATATATAAATATAATATATATAAAAAAGGATGGGGTCCACCTCTGTGTAAATTGTGGCCCATAGCCTCGGAAAAGGGGAAAAAAGGCTTAAAATAATATTGGATTTCTTCCGAAGCCTTTAATATATATATAAAAAAATATATATATATATATATATTAAAAATATATATATATATATAAATAATATATATATATATATATATAATATATATGTATTTTTAAATATATATATATATATATATTATACAAAAATTATAATATATAAATGGATTGAAGCATGATTTTGTAAATGCGCAGCGGGAGGAGGCTGGAGGACGAGATGTCGTGTTTAAGGCAATGTGTGTTAAAATTAGCAGCAATTCGGTGTGTGAAATTAAGAAGGTGGGGATTACTAAAAATTTTAACAAAAACTAAGAGAGTTTTTTGAGAGGGTTTTTATCTTTTAGAGAGGATTCAGCAAAGGGGGCGACTTGGAAAGGATGTAAATCTTAGGGGGGGAAAAGGGGATGGGGGCGCCCTTTGGAAAGGCTGGAAGGGGGAAGGGGGGTAAAAAAATTTTAAAGAAGGGGGCTTAGACATACGCGGGCATGTGTGACTTTTTTACATAGGAGAAAAGTGAACTATTGTTTTTTGTTACCTGTTAGCGTTAGACGTAAAACAGGTTAAATTTTGAAAAGGGTTTCAGGGAAACCTGCTAGCCGACTTGTGAAACGGGAGGTGGGAAGTACAGTGCTGCATTTTAACTGATTTCCAATCTTTGAGAAATAGTAATATAACCAAGCTACAGAGAGAGAGTTTGAAGAGAAGAGGAAGAGGAAGAAAGAGAGAGAGAGAGAGAGAAGAGAAAAGAGAGAGAGAGAGGAGAGAAGAGAGAGAGAGAGAGAGAGAATAGAAAGAGAGAAGAGAGAGAAGAGAGAGAGAGAGAGAGAGAGAGGAGAGAGAGGGGAAAAAGATAGGGGGTGGGGAGTATCTTGACCAAACATTTCCACAATTAACACTTCCAACTCTTCCATTTTATAACAGGATCTTCAACTTCTTACTGCTTTTAAATTTTTAAATTTTTTCCTCAGTGCTTTTTCTTATTTTTTCTTTAATACCTTTAATTTCGCTAATATGTTTTTAAAACGGTCGAAATCTTTAAAATGTTTATTTTTCTTTTAATTTTGTTTAACATCATTAGTATTATACTAAAAAGTGTTATTTGGGGAAAATTTTAGTTTTCAATCTGATTAATATCAAAAACAACTTTCTAAAAGGTTTGCTTCAGTCTAGCTAATTGTACCTACTTCAGCGTGGGGGGGGGGGGGGTGACGGAAAAGGGCCTTCCCGAATCAGAGCGTTTCTCTTTCTCGGTTCAAAAATGATTATGGGGTGTCCAGTAATGTGTAACGAAAGTCATGATGAAGAAGAACACATTTTTGTACCATTGTAACAACTCTTGATTTTTGCTCAACACGGGGCCAAGCTATTTTAAACCCTCCCCAGGGTTTTTATGTGTTGACTGCAACACGGGGGCCAGAGCTACTTTCAACCCCCCCAGCTTTTGATGTTTTGACTCAACAGGGGGCCCAGGAGCTATTTTTCACGTCCCCAGCTCTTGATGTGTTGACTCAACACGGGGGCCGGGAGCTATTTTTCAACCTCCCCCACCTTGATTGTTACTGAAACACGAGGGCCAGAGCATCTTCAACCTCCCGGGTTGTTTTAAATATTACCTAATATTTAAATTTTTAATTAAAGGGTGTATTTGGAGCATTTTGTGATGTAGTGTATGGTGGGTGTACTCACCTAGTTGTACTCACCATTGAGGTTTCGGGGTCGAGACTCAGCTCCTGGGGCCCCCTCTTTACTATCGCATAGTCCTCTCTCTAGCTCCAGAGCTTTACCTACCTCGTTTTAAAGCAGTAGGGTTTTTTGCCTCTACTACACACTTCAGATTTTTCCACTTCCTAACTACACTGTGATGAAAAACACTTCCTAACACCCCTTTTGATTCACTGATCTTTAAATTTTCCAAAATTAAACCCTTCTTTTCGTGTCCCCTCTTTAAACATCCTTCTCTGTCCACCTTACTATTCCACGCAGTCTTTTGTAGCCCGTTACATGTCTCCTCTAACCTCCTGTCCTCCAGTACGTCGGGGCCAATTTCCCTTAGCCTTTCTTCGTGGACATTTCCCTTAGCTCTGAAAACTACCCTTGTCGAAAAACCTTTGCATTTTCTCAATTTTCTTGACTGATTGACCAGGTTGGATCCAAACGGGACTGATACTCCATAGACCTGATGTACACAGGTACAGTGTTTTGGGACGAATCCTTACTAAAGTTGGGAACGCATTCTCAGGTTTGCCAGGCCCCATGCTGCGCTTATCGGTTGATGTTGCCCCCGGGAACTGTTCGGAGTTATGGTCCCCCCCAAGATTTTTCTCCTTGAGCGGGGTTTTCAGCCCTTTGGGCCACCTATCTATACTCGCCTGGGGTTTTTCATGACTTTGCACGGGCGGGGTTAAAATTCAAGAAGCCAATGCTAAAACCACAGTCCAGCCTGCCCAGGTCTCTTTGAAGTCCGCCTGCCCCTCATCTATTAATTCCCCCAAACTTCACACGTCCTGTAACAGGAACACCTCTGATTCTAGCCCTTCCATCATTCTTCCATATGCCAGAAATATCACGGCCCTAACCTCCCCCTTTTGGGGACCCCGCTCGTCACAGGGCCCACTTGAACCTCACCCCCGCACCAGATCGTGTTGCCTCCCTGTCAAGTATCCTGATCCCCTTGCAGTGGTCTTTCCCGTTTTTACGCGCCGATCCTCTAATTTCTTCATTTGTCTCTTTTAGAAATGTGTCGAGGCCTTTTTTCAGTCCAAAAAATGCAATCAAACCCCCCCCTCCCCTTTCGTGTTGCACTTCTGTAAAATTTGTCATAGAACTCAGAAGGTTTTGACACAGGGTTTGCCCTTCCATGAATCCGTGCTGGTTATCGTTTTTTAATCCTTTTTTCCCTTTTCCCGGACTCCACCCCTCCCTGAAATCTTTTCCATGACTTTTCAACTAACAGGGCAGTGACACTGTCTTAATTTAATCCCCTTTCCCCGTCTCCCTTTTTTAAAATGGAAATACATTTCGGGCTTTCCCAACCCCAGTAGTTTCCCATTTCAAAGGGGGTGTTTAAGATTGTGGTTATGGGACACACGTATATCTGCTCCCTCCTGAGGGCCACGGAAGATTTTTCCGGTCCATTGCCTTTATTACAGGTCACTTAGCAGCTTCTTTACCTCCCCCCTCAGTTGTGTGCAATCGCCCGCATCTGTTGGTCTATTCCCTGTTTGGGGTTTCCCCCCTGTCCCCCGTCTTCCCAGAATCCTTCCTGCTCCACGGGGAAAAACTTCCTTTAAACCCTGTTTAGCCCTCGCAACCCGGGGTTTGTTTCTTGTGATTCCCCCCCTTTTTTCCTCACCGATCCCTGGTCTTTTTACTGTCGTCTTTTTCCCCAATGTGGGTAAACACAGTTTTTGGGTCAACATGGCTTTTTGATGCTATGTCATTTTTTGTACTGTCGCCGGGCTCCCCTCCTTATCTGTGCAATCGTTTCTGCCTCTTCGACTGATCTCCGTTGTTTTTCCTGTCCTTTTTCTTTCTATACCTCCTCTATTCTCTACTGCACCCTGTTTTTTTTGCCTCCCTGCAACCTTTGGGTAAACCAAGGACTCGCTTTGGTCTCCCATTGTTTTGTGCCCTTGGGAACAAACCTTTCCTCTGCACTCCTGCATTTTGTTGTTACATACTACATCATTTCATTTACTGGTCTTTCCTACCAGTTCTCTGTCCCACGCACCTTCCGCAGGAAAGTTCCTCATACATGTGTATTCCCCCCTTTTATAGTTTGATCTTTTCCCCATTCGACTCCTGTTACCCCTCCACCCTGTGGACTCTACTATGTAATTAAAACTCAGGACTACCGTGTTACTAACTCCTGAGGGGCCTTTCATATGTGATTGTCATCAATGTCTGAGCTACTCATGGTGTACACCAAGGCCAGGCTTGCTGGTTCATCCTCCCCTCGGCTCCTTCTGGTACTGTCCCTGATGTGTTGATGCAGATGGTTTTGCAGTACCACATCCCCATCCTAGGCTCTCCATGTTTTGGTGCCCCCCATGAGGCTCCAGGTTTTTCCCAATCTATCTCCAATGTGGTTAATCAATCCATAACCATAACTTTGCTCTTTGACGTTTGAGCTCTAGAGTGCCACGTCAGCCAGTTGTCCACCATCGCTCTGTTGTTCTCATCATATCCTCCTTGCCTCCTGCATTTCTGTGTGGTTTATACATCACAGCAATGATACCTTTATGTTCCCCAGATTGAATTGTGCTGCTATTGTATCCCTTTCTCCAATTATCCTCGAAACTCCATCCGGTTTTTATGAGCATGCAACCCTCCTCCCCCTCTGCTCTTCTATCTTTCCTCAGGATCTGATATACCATGGGAATACTGCGATCTTTTATTGTCTCACATGTGTCATCTTTTCTGTGACTGCTATGATGTCCGGGGACTTCTCGTTGATTGTTTCGTGTCATCCTCGTATTTATTTGCAATTCCATCTGCGTGTTGTGTACCACACCTCATCTTCTTGTCTATCACGTGGACCTGGGAGAATATTGGGTTGGAGGTGGGAGCCCGCTGGGGAGTATGGGTTTTTTTGTGCGAGGTGGATTTGTGGTGGGGGGGGGGTGAGAGCAGCGTTGCCCGTAGGGACTGCTTGTGGCAATGGGGTATTGTGATGTTGGGGGTGGGGCAGAAGGAACATTGTGTGGGTGTTTGTTGAGGTAGTTCAGTTGCTTCGGGGTTGTGTGGTTGGAGACCTTGTGTGTGTGTGTGTGTGTGGTGTGTGTGTGTGTGTGTGTGTGTGTGTGTGTGTGTGTGTGTTCATTCAATGTGACAGGAAACAAACAAGTCGCGCCCCTTTTTCCTCCCATGATGCACAAACGTTTAATAAGACAAATCATACAAAAGGAGGCCACAGTTTTCACTGATTACATACTGAGTTAACAAGCCCATTACTCTCGTTATGTTCTCCATAATTATATCATATAATCACAACGCTATTATATACGGGGAGGAACAATGCTGTTACCCAGTGGAGGCAGTCAGGTGTTCCTGTCTCAGAGGGGAGCAGAGGAATGCGAGAGGGTAGGAAAGGAGGGGTTGCGGATGGATGGAATGAAATGGAACGATAAGTAATGGTGAGTAAGGAAGGAGGGGAATGAATATCTTGGAGTGGCTGGTGTGTAAGAAAAATGGAGTTTATGGATAGAGATTAATGGGATTTACCTAAATAAATATAGTAATATTCACTTCATCTACACTACATAGATGTCCCACTCATGTTTCCCTCTACTGATGATCTCTACTCACTACAATCATCCTGAGATTCTCCACTCATGTCCCTACACCAGTCTGATGATTCTCGAGAACTCATCTCGACTCTTCTGATGATTCTCCACTCATGTCCACTCAGCTGATGATACTCCACTCAAGCCCACTCAGCCTGATGAGTTCTCCCACTCATGCCCACTCTACCTGATGATTCTCCACTCATGGTCCACTCTATCCTGAATGATTCTCAACTCATGTCACTCTGCCTGATGATTCTCGCTCTCATGTCCACTCTACCTGATGATTCTCCACTCATGTCCACTCTGCGATGATTCCCCACTTCATGTCCACTCTACCCATTGATGATTCTCCACTCATGTCCGACTCTACCTCATGATAGTGATTCTCCACTCATGTCCACTCTACCTGATGATGCTCCCACATCATTGGCCCACTCTGCCGTGATGATTCTCCACTCATGTCCACTCTACCTGGATGATTCTCCCATACATGTCACTCTACCTGATGATTCTCCTCTCATGTCCACTCTACCTGATGATTCCACCACTCATGTCCACTCCAGCCAGGATGGATTCCCCCTCTCATGACCACTCTGCCCTGATTGAATTCTCCTCTCATGTCCACTCTGCCTGAATGAATTTCTCACCTCCTGTCCACTCTACCTGACGATTCTCCACTCATGTTCACGCTACTGATGATTCTCCACTCATGTCCACTCTGCCCTGATGAATCTCCTCTCATGTCCATCTCTACCTAATATATCTCCACTCATCGTTCACTCTACCTGAATATTTTCGAAGAGGTCAATTGCTTGAAATGGTATTATAAAAGACTTATGTTCACTGGATCGATATTACACATTTTCCCTCTGGTATAGGGAGTACTGTAAGACGCTCTTCATCGTCTGGTCCTCCATCCTGTACACGAATGTCCACTATCTGCCTACGGGCACTTACCGATTCTCGCGCACTACCCTCGATCATAAGTGGGGGGGGGGGGGGGGGGGGTGGCGGTGGGGCCCGGGTTGTGGAGGGGGCCCGCATTGTGATATTCCAAGACATTTTTGTTGGAAAAAGCGCGCCTTATATGCGGAAAACGTACGTGTACGAAACGTTTACTGAGGTTTCGAACAGTAAACACTGAACAAGTATGTAAAATAGACACACATGGAGGTAACTAGGCATTGTATTCGGGAAAACGTTTTGCCAACAAGTACTCCATCATATACATAAATATAAAACCTGGAGTATAGGTAGTGGTGAGACAGTGTTTGCAACGGGATGGAGGCTCACCTAAAATGGTTATAATATAATCTTAAATTTTTAAAAATGTGTGATATGTAAGTCATTGACCAAAAGTTTCCAGTGCGGGTTATATTGACTAGGACCCGCCTCAGAAACATTTGTCCCTGTTTCCTGACAAATTTTAACCTAACCTAGGTGAATAGCTGTGTTCTGCTTTGATTAGGATCTGTTTGACAATGATTTCACGAGTTCTTAAACCTAATCGCGTTTGAGCGAGGTAGATACTACTGCCTCAAGTTAGTGGTGTGTAGGGAGTCTCACTCTTGCTTCCCTGAACACCCACGCACTCTCAACTCTTCTACGACTGCAGTCCATGTCCGTGAATCCTGTACTAGTGTCTTGACTATGATACATAAAATATGAGTCACAATTTTTTACTTATTTTTCTTTTAAATTTCGTTTTTTCCCTTGTGAGATGAGCCTCTGAGACGACCCACTCATGCTCATCTGCCTCCTAGTGATGTATTTGCCACCGTAAATTTACTTATAATGATGCAAGTAGGGAGGTTTAAATGGAGAGAAAAAGAGAGGTTAAGAGAGTGGTGAAGCAATGTAAAAAGAAGAAAAGAGTGGGTTAGATGTTATCAACAATTTTGTTGAAAATAAGAAAAAGTTTTGGAAGTGGGATTAATAAGTTTGAGGAAAGCCAAGGGAATGAATGGATTTGATAGCTAAAAAATAGAGAGAAGAGTTAGTAAATGGAAGTTAGAGGGTATTGGGAAAATGAGAGTATTTTGAGAATTGTAACCCTTAAACTGGTCATGTCTAGCTGCAGTCGCCTAGACATGAAATAATGGGTCTGTGCAATTCAGTGTGCGCACTATTAAAAAAATCTGAGCACTAGTACCTGTGGGAGCACCAGTTCAACAGAGGCGCCAGCTAGAGCAAACAGTGCCGAGAGCAGACACCCGATAGGGATTCACTGATGCCATGTCCGCATTAAACACTCCCATTTTAAGAGGAAAGTAAAAATCGGTTTGATAAATACATAAGTGAGTGGAGTGTGTGAGTTGGACCTGACTAGCTTGTGCTACTAGATCTGATTCATGATCCTTCCTTTCAATGATGTAACCTGACTAGGTGGTTCATTGGTCTTCGCCTGGAGAGGGATGGTGACATGGACCTGCCTTGGCAGGGCCAGTAGGCCTGTTGCGTGTTTCCTTCTTTCTCAGTTCTTATGCTCCTAGTGATGAGAGCCGCTGAGAGCGACCACTCATGCTCAGCTGCCCCCAAGTGATGAAGGCAGCTGAGAGCGACCCACTCATGCCAGTGCCTCCGTAGATATGAAGCCGCTGAAGCGACCACTCATGCGTCAGCTGCCTCAAGTGATAAGACCTCCCCCGCTGAGAGCGACCACTCATGCATCAGCTGCCTCCAAGTGATGAGAGGCCTCTGATTACGACCACTCAAGCTCAGCTGCCTTCCAAGTGATGATATAGCCGCTGCGAGCGACCACGTCATGCTCAGCTGCCTCCTTAGTGATGAAGAGCCGCTGTGAGAGCGACCACTCCTGCTCAGTTTTGCCTCCTAGATGATGAGAGCCGCTGAGAGAGGGACCACTCAAGCTCAGCTGCCACCTAGGATGAGAGCCGGCTGAGAGAGACCAGCCATGCTCAGCTGCCTCCTATGAAGAGAGCCGCGAGAGACGACACTCATGCTCAGCTTCCTCCTATGAGGAGAGCCGCTTAGAGCGAGACCACTCAACTCATCTGCCTCCTAGTGATGAGAGCCGCTGAGAGTGACCACTCATGCTCATCTCCTCCTATGTGATGAGAGCCGCTGAGAGCGACCACTCATAGCTCAGGCTGCCTCCTAGTGATGAGAAGCCGCTGAGAGCGACACTCATGCCTCAGCTGCCTCCTAGTGAGTGAGAGCCGCTGAGAGTGACCCCTCAGGTCTCATCTGGCCTCCCTAGTGATGATAGCCGCTGAAGCGACCACTCATGCTCAGGCTGCCTCCTAGTGATGAGTAGCCGCTGAGAGCGACCACTCTTGCCTCAGCACTGCCTCCAAGTATGATAGCCGCTTGAGAGCGACCACTCATGCTCAGCTGCCTCCTAGTGATGAGAGCCGCTGAGAGCGACCACTCATGCTCAGCTGCCTCCTAGTGATGAGAGCCGCTGAGAGCGACCACTCATGCTCAGCTGCCTCCTAGTGATGAACAGTTTCAATATATTATAACATACAGTTCTGTGTACTCTACATATATTGTTCACTTGTAAATACAAATTAATAATTTCTGCATTGTATTTGCAAATGTAAAGTATTCTCGATTAACATTTCAGAATGATAATAAGTGAACCATAAAATGTATGGAGCGAGCTCCTCTGTTAGTGGGACAGTACGGAATATAAACCACATAAGAAGTCATAATGTGATCCTTTATTGACAACGTTTCGAGCCCACACAGCGGGTTTTTATAATTCGACCAAACAGATTTGTTTGTGATTTGATAAAGACCACTGTGTGGGCGAAACGTTGTCAATAAAGGATCACATTATACTGCATTTGTGTTTATTTATCCATAGTGTCGGTATTTTATACCATTTATTTCCAGAACAGATATTACGTCAACTATATTCTTCTTCTGGTTGGTGGACTTATGTCAATAAACACTTTATACACACTTGCTTTAATATAAATCCTCTGGATATACACTTTCTACACACTTGCTTTAATATAAATCCTCTGGATATACACTTTCTACACACTTGCTTTAATATAAATCCTCTGGATATACACTTTCTACACACTTGTTTTAATATAAATCCTCTGGATATACACTATCTACACACTGTCTTTAATATAAATTCTCGCGTCTATATACACTTTCTACCACTTGCTTAATAGAAATTCCTCTGGAATCACTTTCTACTGACACTTGCTTCGTTAAATATAAATCTCTGGATATACTCTTCTACACACTTGCTTAATATAAATCTCTGGATATACACATTTCTACACACATTGCTTTAATATAAAAAAATCCTCTGGATATACACTTTCTACACACTTGCTTTAATATAAATCCTCTGGATATACACTTTCTACACACTTGCTTTAATATAAATCCTCTGGATATACACACTTGCTTTAATATAAATCCTCTGGATATACACTTTCTACACACTTGCTTTAATATAAATCCTCTGGATATACACTTTCTACACACTTGCTTTAATATAAATCCTCTTATAATTACTAATTAAACTGCATTCAATGGGGTGATGATCAATGATAAATTTTCTCAACTAAAATCAAATGTAAGAACGAAAAATAATCCTACAATTTATACACAATAATCCCAAGAAAATCTTTCCGCAAAAGTAAAAAGATACGAGGATTTGTAGGACGTCCCTGGACGGACCCCTGGGACGGACCCCATGGACGGGACCCTGGACTGACCCCTGGCGTGACCCCTGGGCGGACCCCTGTATGGGGGGACCCCTGGGACGGACCCCTGGGGCGGACCCCTGGGACGGACTCCCTGGGACGGACCCCTGGGGCGGACCCCCTGGGTCGGACCCCTGGGACGACTCCTGGGGCGGACCCCTGGGACGGAACCCTGGGACGTGACCCCTGGGACCGGACCCTTGGGACGGACCCCTGGGGCGGACCCCTGGGGGCGGACCCTGGGACGGACCCCAGGGGCGGACACCTGTGGGGCGGACCCCTGGTATGGCGGGACCCCTGGGACGGACCCCTGGGTGAGGGGACCCCTGGGAACGGACCTTGGGGGGACGGGACCCCTGGGGCCGGACCCCTGGGACGGACCCCTTGGACGGACCCCCGGAGCCCAGGTATCGAAATTCTGGGACTGTCTACTAAAAATGGTTATATTAACAATCTTAGTTTTTTTTAAGGGGTGGACGGGAAGGCCTTCGGTTCAAATGACCAAAAGCAGCCCAGACCAAAAGACTAAGTCCCGCGTCAAGAAAGACTTGTCTCTCGTTTCCTGACCGTACATTTCCTAACCTTTGTTAATTACTGTATATAATTGGTTAGTCAAGTTAGCCTTTAGTTTGCGTGAATTGTTTTATTTATAATTTTCTTGTTTGCATGACCCGATGATCTTAAGAAATCAATTTGCTTATGATTATTTAATAACCAATGATGTTTCTCCCCCCCCCGTGCTCAATGGTGGCGTGGGGGGCATTGTTATTAAGGTTTGGGCGGTTGGTTTCTCGGTATCCTTTCCGGGATTCGCTTCGGGAGTCATGGAGACTGGGGGATCTAGGGCGAGAGAGAAATGAGTGAAGGGACGCTGGAATGATGTAACCAATGGTATTTTATCTCGTAAATTGGGTATATGCCTGGGGTGTGTTGGAGCAAGAGAGGTGGGTGGTACATCCCCCCCCCCCCCCCGCGCACATGTAGAGGGATGATTATAAGGGATGCCAAAATATCTTAGTTATATTGCACCCCCCCCGTCAAATTTATGAAATGGGCGAGGGATAGTTTAGGCAAGGCATTTCTGGTAGGGATATTGCCCGTTTATATTGTGGAGAATGAGCGAAGCGAGTAATAGGATTGTTTCCAACACTAATTGGTCCCCCCCCCCCCCCCGCCCCCCCCCCCTCCAAGTTAATGGTCCATCTATAAATTTGATACTAGTTTTTAATTGGATTCCCAGGACTGGTACCCCCCCCCGGGGTATCGTCGTCACCGGGCGGTGGAGGACGTCTATTGCTGTGCTGGATAAACATTGCCCATGTTTCAAGGAGTCTATCAACGCAGCTTGTGTGAGTAGTGATATTGGGAAGATCGGGGGTTAGTATTATGTTTATTCTAGGAAGCCCGGGCCCGTCATTATAAGTTGGAAATTGATGAGATGTTTGCGATGGCGCATGGTAGAAATTGGTCGGCGGTGATTATGTTTAGTTGACGGGAAGATATAGATTGGGAAGGGTTGATGATAGGTGAAGAGGGGCGATTTTGTATTGGGATTTCATTTTATTATTCAAGGACTCACATGAGGATAATGACCAGTTGGCAGGTGACTCTCGTTTGAAGAAGCAGGTTTTATCGGTTTCCCAAGGAATGATATGTGGACGAGAAGCCGGCCCGTCGGTAGTATATTGATTATCGTCACCTAGCTCGTCGCCCAACATGCGGGTTATTAAGTTCTTTTTCTTTTTTTTAAGAGAAGCCAGCGGAATGGAAGAGTGGGGGCACCAAATTTCAAGACTGGGGATCGTGTAAATCTAGCGTTCGTGCAGGCGGGTGTGAAGCTGGTCGACTGGGAGAGCTTGAGTGCGGGAGAGAGAACTGTGGCGGTGGTGGGGGGGGTAGTACGTCGTAGTAGTAGTAGGTAATCGTTGGGCATTATGAGTATTGGGCTGACCCCCCCCTCCCCCCTTACACCCACAGCATAGTGGTGCGGATAAGATCCCCCCCCCCCATTCCCGCCCCCCCCCCCCCCCACACCCACCCCACCCACCCCCGTCCGAACCGCCGCCTAGGTGTACATAACAGAGCACATTGACGGGAGAATCGGGTGGGGGCGGTGGTTTGAGGAGGGAGTTTGTATTGCAGGTCGAAGTGTCTACCTGGTACCCCCAACATGAGGAATACCGTGTCTATGCCGGATATGCAGTGGGCGAATAGGACGGGGCAAAGGAGGGTAGGCGTATCGTGGGGACCCGCGGCTAGTGGGGACCCCTACATTAGGGTGGTAGTGAAGCGTTTTGGGTGGTGACGCGGCACACAATCCCAACCCTGGCAGATGGATACAAGGGATGGAGGCGGGGGATTGGAGCGGAGATACGTGGGTTTGTTGCTGGCGTGGGGGCATAGAGTCAGAGCAGCGATCGGAGGTGGGGCGTGGGCTAGAAGTTGGTGGTTTGAGCCCCGTGCTAGGGGTGGCGGTTGAGTTAAGGGATATAGATTGTGTAGGGTGATAGCGGGAATGAGGGGCGGGGAGGGGGTCAGTTGAGGGTTAGTAATCGGCACGGAACAGGTGGTGGTTCAAGGGGGTGGGTAGGAGTGGAGTGGGGGGAGGTGGAAGCACGATGGTTGCAAGTGACGTACTCCATCATTTTGCTCCTTATTCTACCTCGCCATACGACCCTGTACAGCCGCTCTTCACGCCGCCACACGATTGTGTTCTACGGAGTCCGCACAACCAAGATCCCCCGCCTCGCACATATGTGAGTTAATCGTAATTGTTTGTCGTAGAGGGGAATGCGGCGTATAGTACATTGTGGTCACAAGGCCTTAAGTGTGGATTAGGCAGATGCTGGTATCAATAAAGACATGCGGGGGTCCCCACCACCCCCCATATTTGGTACACTGTGCGAAACAAAAACGGAAGAACCCCGCACGTTAATGAGGTACAAGTTGGCCCCCCCCCCCCTCGAATCCCCCCCACCCCATACACGGACGTTCAAGTGCAGCGCCCGTCAAAATGACGCGGACTTGATAGGTAAATCACCGGGGCATGAATTCGTTGTTGTGCGGGCGAAGGGGTCGACCTGCGGAGATGTGTCCCGCGGCAACACCACCACCGGGGGGCGACCCCGCCGGGTAATAGAGAAGCCCTCCTGGGACACAGGAACAGGGGGATGAAAATGGAGTGTGAGGCTCGGGCCCTTTGTAGCAAGGTAAGGAGAGAGTGCGGCGGAGGAAGTGGGAGGAGATCGCCGGGCTCAGGTCGGGGGTCCAACCCCCCCTCGGGGTTCCCTCGGAGCATCAGCCCCCTTGTAAGTGGGGGGGTAATCGTGGGGATGTCGTCTGGGGTATGATGGGAGGGTAGGGCAGGGTTGGGCGGCTTTGTATTCGGATTTTGGGGGGAGGAGGGGGGTATGGCCGCGGACGAAAGGGGAACAAACTGAAGATTACTGGCCTTTGAATTTCCCGGGGTTGTAATATATTACAAAGAGTGCATCAAGGCTCTCAGTGTATATATACTGGAGTGATGCATGCTCTCCAGTTATATATATTATATATGTATATATATTATATGTATATATATATTTATATATTTATATTTATATATTAATATATATAATATACTGAGAGTAAGGAAGCTCTCAGTGTATGTATACTGAGTGATGCAGTCCTCAATATATATATATATATATATATATATATATATATATATATAATATTATATATATATATTTATATATATATTTATATATTTATATATATATATATATATATATATTATATATATATAAATATATACTGAGAGTGATGAAGCTTTAGTGTATATATACTGAGTGATGCAGTCTCAAAATATATATTATAATAAATATATATATATATATTATATATATATATATATATATATATATATATATTTATATATATATATATATATATATAATATTATATATATATATATATATATATATATATATATATATATATATATATATACTGAGGTGCATGGCAGCTTCTCAGATATATATATAGTGAAGTGGACCGATGCAGCCTCTCAGCATATATATACTGAGAGTTCGTTGCAGTTCTCAGTGCATGTATGCTGGTTATGCACCTCTCAGTGTATATATACTGAGTCATGCACCTCTCAGTGTATATATACTGAGTCATGCCACCTCTCAGTTTTATAAATGTACTGGTCATGCACCTGCAGTGTATATATTTTGAGTCATGCCTCTCAGTGTATATATACATGAGAGGTTGCATGACCGTATATATACCAATATTTTCACATCAATATATATACTCAATATATATACTCAGTGTATATACACGGGGAGTCGTGCACCTCTCAGTGTATATATACTGATGAGTCATTACAGTTCTCTCAGAGTACATATACTGAGAGGGAAAATGAGCTCTGTGTACATATACTTAGAGTCATGCACCTCTCAATGAATATATAAATGAGTGGATGCAGGTCTCAGTATATATATACTGAGTCATTGTACCTCTCAGGGTAATAACATAGTACGGACAGTCATGCACCTCTGAGTGTATATTTACCGAGTGGCGATGCAGCTCTCGGTGTATATATAAAACGAGTCATCCAGCTCTAAGTGTGATATTATATACTACTAAGATTCCCCCCGCCCATACCCCTGTCAGTGAATATATGCAGCCCGGAAAATCTTGCGCCCCTGTCATTGCTAAAATATATTGAGAGTCGTGTACCTCTCAGTGTGTAATATTACTGAGAGTGATGCTACCTTCAGGTATGAATTATACTGAGAGTGATGAGGACTTGGTGGCCTGGTGGTTAACGCTCTCGCTTCACACGGTGAGGGCCTGGGTTCGATTCCCAGCCAGAGTAGAAACATTGGACGTGTTTCTTTCCACCTGTTGTCTATGTTCCCCATCAGTAAAATGGGTACCTGGGTGTTAGTCGACTGGTGTGGGTCGCATCCTGGGACACTGACCTAAGGAGGCCTGGTCACAGACCGGGCCGCGGGGGCGTTGACCCCCGGAACTCTCTCCAGATAAACTCTCCAGATATTACTGAGTCATGCACCTCTCAGTGTATATATAGTGAGAATGATGTCTTCTCAGTGTATATATACTGGGAGTCATGCAGCCCTCAGTATATACTGAGCTATGCACCTCAATATATATATACTGAGTCATGCACCTCTCAGTGTATGTATACTGAGTCATGCACCTCAGTGTATATATACTGAGTCATGCACCTCTCAGTGTATATATACTGAGAAATGATGCACCTCTGTGTATATATACCAAGTCTCATGCAGCTCTCATTATATTCTGAGTCATGCACACAGTTTATATATACTGACGTCGGTATTACCTCTCAGTGTATTTATATTTCTGAGAATGATGCAGCTTTCAGTCGGAATATATACTGAGTCATTGCACGTCTCAGTGTATATATACTTGAGAGTCATGCAACTCTTCAGTCCCCCCCCCCCCCCCCCCCCCCCCCCCCCCCCCCAATGTATATATGCTTGAGAGTCATGCACTATCTGGGTACATAATACTGAGAGTGATGCAGCTCATTTTTATATAATACTGAAAGTGATGCACTGCTAGTGTATATTACTGGGGAGTCATGCAGTTCTAATAGTATATATAATACTGAGAAGTTATAGAGATGCAGCTTCAGTATATATATACTCACTGCATGGTTATGCAGGCTTCAGAGTAAATATTTACTTAGTCACATCAGCTACTCAGTGAATATATACATGAGGGTGAGCACCTCTCAGTGTGTATATCTGAGAGTGATGCAACTTCTGTGAATATTACTGATGTTCATGCATTTTCTCAGTGTATATTTAGTTGAGAGTGGATGCAGATTCAGTGTACATATTCTGGAGAGTCTTGCATCTTGTGTTATATACTGAGATTCCTGCAAGCTCTCAGTATATTATACTGGAAGTCATGCACTCTCAGTTTATAGTGAGAGAGATGAAGCTTTCAGTGTATATATACTGTGTGTTACTCAACTCTGTGTAGATGTAGTGAGAGTGATGCACCTCTTCAGTGTGTATATACTGAGAATGATGCAGCTGTCATGTATGTGTAACTGAGGAGTGACGACAAGCTCTCAGTGTATATATACTGGGAGTCATGCACCTCTCAGTCTATATATAGTGAGTGATTGCACTCTGAGTGCATATATACTGGAGAGTCATGCAGTGTGTGTATATATATATATACTGAGAGTCATGCACCTCTCAGTGTATAATACTGAAATGATGCACCTCTCAGTGTATCTATACTGAGAATGATTGCACTCTCAGTGTATATATACTGGAGTCATGCACCACTCAGCGTAACTATCCTATAGATAAAAACTGCATACATTTCCAGGTATGAATGACTGCCGACTTTAATTTATCTCCGCTACATGTAATGTAACAAAATATGGAAAACGACTGAGAAAACAATATAATAATATTTAATAATAGCTTCGGTATTTATTATTTTTATTATTATTATTATTATTTATAATTATTATTATTATTATTATTATTATTATTATTATTATTATTATTATTAGTATTATTCCTTCATGTCTACTACTGAAAAAAACTGATATAAAGATCATTATTCAGCAGCCGATGTGGACTGTTGTCAGCAAGCAGAATAAGGTTGAAAGTGGAGAAAGGTGTTATAAAAGGAACCGTAGTAAAAAGTAGATGGAGAAGTGGTTTTTTGTATAGATTTGTGATGAAGATGTAAAAAGTGGTTATTGATGCAATCTGTTGTGTGTTGAACTGTGTGATGAATCATACGTTACTGGTGATGTTGTGTGTTGACTGTGTGATGAAATCGGTACTGATCGATGTATGTGTCTTGACTGTGTGAATGAACATCGCTACTGATGATGTTGTGTGTTGCTGTGTGATGAACATCGATACTGATGATGTTGTGTCTTGTCTGGTGATGAACATTCGTACTGATGATGTTTGTGTTGTTGACTGTGTGAGAACATCGTACCTGATGAGTTGTGTCTTGACTGTGTGATGAACATCGTACTGGATGATGTTGTGTCTTGACTGTGTGCATGAACTGTATGGTGATGTTGTGTGCTGACTGTGTGATGAACATGTAGCTGGTCTCACTCTCGACACTATATTCTTGCATGTTGTGTGTTGACTTGTGTGATGAACATCGTACTGGTAATGTTGTTCTTGACTGTGTGATGAAACATCGTACTGCTGATGTCAGGTCGCTGGCCAGACGTGATGGGAGATTGCTTAGTGGAATGATGATAAATATTGAGAAGAAAAAATCGCTGGAAATTAAGAGAAAGATAATAGTGGTAATAAAGAATACGAAAATAGAATGTGAGCGACACTTGAACCCAAAAAAGCTTTTTGAATAAAATATAAGAGAGGATAGAAAAAGGTGTAAATAGATCTATGAAGATCTGAAAGAATTGGAAAGTACTTGACTAAGGGAAGATGACAAATATATTTCAAGAAATTACTCACTGCACATTAGATAAAAAGGTGCAGAAAAAAATCGTATTCAACGAAAATATATTACATGTATTAGTGTGAGTGAGGGTCGCAGGGGGCCATGTGTGAGAAGTGAGCGGAGGCGTTGTGTGAAAGTGAGCCAGGAGGCAGTGTGTGGAGTGAGCCGAAGGCGTGTGTGAAAGTGAGGAGGAACAGCAGAATGTTGAAAATGTAATAGAAACAGTTTTGATAAATGAGATTAAATTGAGTAAACTGCAAGCAGTGTGGAAGGAGGTAATCTGAAAAATTGTTCGGTGTCAGTATGAAGGAGGGACACGAGACAAAGATTAGCATTGAAAGTTCATGTATTTTCTTTGTACAAGAGTAAAGGGAATGAGAAATAATAGGAATTATACGGAAATAAACATTTTTACTTATATGAAGTAAAGCGTAATGCAGTATTATGATCTGTAGTAGTGATTATAAAGATTAAAGTATATTCACAAAAGAGGTGAGTTGGAAATCGTGAAATACACACACTCCATGACTCGAGGGTTTTTCCTTGAAGCATTCAACGTTGCTTCTCTTGTGTGGGGCCCAACTGTTTTTTTTTTTGGAAAAATTTTTTTTTTTTTTTGTTTGGGTTTTTTCTTCTTTTTTTTTCCCTTTTTGTTTTTTTTCTTTTTTTGTCCCCCGGGTTTTTTTTTGGGATTCCCTTTGTTTTTCTTTTTTCTTTTTCTTTTTTTCTGTCACTTCCGGGCCCATAAATTTTCGCTTGCCTTAAAGGGGGCAATAAAGTAAGCAGTATTCCCCCTGAGGAACAAGCGATTTGAAGAATCATATGGGCTTGGCACCCCTAGTTCCAAAGGTTCTTTATCCATCCTTTATTTTTCTACAGATGAGATGGTAATTGTTGTGGTTTTGGAAGGTGAATTATCACCCCCATTATTAAATCAAGGGGGAAGGCCCCTAAACCCGGCGAGGCATTGTGTATAAAATTTGTACAATATATGGCAAAATTCGGGTCATAGGGTCTGCTGGCATCAGAGCAGCCCCCCCCATCTCCTTGTCGATTTTAGTAACACTGAGAGATTGTTTTTGAAGGTCAAACTGCAGCCATCAGGGGTTTCCCAAATTTTGTATTTTGTAGCATTTGCATAAAATTGGCAAAAAAAATGACGAAAAATCAAAAAAATGACAACAAATACACTAGGGTTATGGTATGCGTCACAAAAAATTATGCTTTTACGCATTTATTAAAATTACGGAAACTTTTTTAGAAAATTGTCGACAGGACGAGAATACCCCAAAAATGTCCAGATTCTTCGCTCTTTCTCGGTAATTTTAACTCATTTTTAAATTCTTTTCATTTTTTTGTTAATTCAGCGCTTGCGCGTCACGCGCCGCTAACGTTACACAACAACACAAATCTACAACCTAAATACTTTTCAAAAAAGCACTTTAAAACAAAATAATTAAACAAGCTAACAATTAACATAGGAAAAATTAAAAATAAAACATGTTCGATTTTCACTAGGGGCCCAGTTCTTGGTGGCAAAATGTGATAGAGATCTTTGTCTCAGGAGTCGACGTTCGAGTCTGCCCAGGGGATGTTATACAGAGCGCAATTATCTGCTGCCCTCCTCTTAATAACTTCCCTTCGTATATGTTTTTAAAACATTGTGTAGTAATATTATTGGACGTGCTTCAAGGTGGCTGAAACTGCTGCCCCAGGGAGTGGGGAAGGGGAATCCCGGACCACGGACCTGGGGTGGGGCTTGTGACCTAGGGAAGTGGTGAAGGGTAATACCGGGGCCGCGGACCTGGGGTGGGGGCTTTCTGGGCCCCAGGGATTTTGGGAAGGGGGAAACCTGGGGTCCCGGACCCCGGGGTGGACTTGCGACCTGGGGAAGTGGGTGAAGGGTGAATACCTGGGGAACCCCGGACCCGGGGGGACTTGCGACCTCAGGGAAATGGTGAAAGGGTGAAAACCTGGGTCCCCGGGCCTGGGGGGGGGACTTTCTGACCTCGGAAATGGTGAAGGGTGAATACCGGATCCCCGGACCTGGGTTGGGGTTTTGCCCCCCGGGAAGTGGTGAAGGGGGTTACCCGGTCCCCGGACCCGGGGTGGGACTTGCTGACCTCAGGGAAATGGTGAAGGGGGGTTCCCCGGATCCACGGCCTGGGGTGGGACTTGTGCCTCAGGGAAGTGGTGAAGGGGGTTATCTGGAACCCGGACCGGGGGGGGACTTTCTGACCTCATGAAAGGGGGAAGGGGAATACCCTTTAAAACCCCGGACCTGGGGTGGGGGGCTTGCTGACCTCAGGGAAATGGTGAAGGGGAATACCGGATCCGCGGACCGGGGTGGGACTTGCTGACCTCAGGGATGTGGTGAAGGGGGAAACCCGGATTCCAGGACCGGGGGGGATTGCTGCCCTGGGAAGGGTGAAGGGTGAAACCTGGAAACCCCGGACTGGGGGGACTTGCTGACCTAGGGAAGTGGTGGGGTGAAAACCCGGATTTCCCCGGACCTGGGGTGGGACTTGCTGACCTCAGGGAAAGGGTTTAAAGGGTGAAAAATGGGTCCACGGGCCTGGGGTGGGACTTGCTGCCTGGGGGAAATGGTGAAAGGGTGTATCCTGGATCCACGGACCTGGGGTGGGACTTGCTGACCCCGGGAAATGGTGAAGGGTGAAAACCTGGAACCCGGACCTGGGGTGGGACTTTTGCCCCCAGGGGAAATGGTTTAAAGGGTGAATACCTGGATCAACGGACCTGGGGTGGGACTTTCGACTCGGGGGAAATGGTGAAGGGGAATACTGGATCACGGACCCGGGGGGGACTGTGACCTCGGGAAATGGTTTAAGGGTGTTATCTGGAACCCGGACCCCGGGGTGGGATTGTGACCTCGTGAAGTGGTGAAGGGGGAAAACCTTGAACCACGGGACTGGGGTGGGGGCTTGCTGACCCGGGAAGTGGGAAGGGTGAATACCTGGTCCACGGGCCGGGGTGGGATTGATGACCCCGGACCGGGGGGTTTGGATAGGTGAGGGAACCGACTTCAGGGAAGAATCGGGGGCCCAGGATGAAATTTCCCGGGGGGGCTTGATGCAAAAAGTTGGGTAGGAATGTTGGATGGAAAAATAGGTAGGACTTATAGGTAGGAAGTGTAGGTAGGAAATAAGGTAGGGGAAATGTAGGATGGAAATATAGGTAGGAAGTGTGGTAGGAAGTGAAGAAGGGAGAAAGTCTGAGGGGACAAGATGGACTCCTGGAACATCAACCCCGGGGAAAAACTTAGTGTAGGTGGGAAGTGTTTGGGTAGGAAATTTAGGATGGAAGTGGGGGGAAGGGAGAATATTGAGGGGGCCCCGAGCACTCCTGGACACCGAACCGGGGGAAGACTTAGTGTGGATGGGAAGTGTCGTAGGAAATTTGGTGGGAAGTGGGAAGGGAGAATTTGAGGGGGCAGATGACTCCTGGCACACGAACCTGGGGGGAAAACTTAGTGTAGGATGGGAGGTACGATAAAGTTTAGGATGGGAAGTGAGGAAAGGGGGAATATTGAGGGGACAAGATGGACTCCGGGACCATGAACCTGGGGAAGATTTAGTGTGGATGGGAAGTGTAGGATAGGAAATTTAGGATTTTCGTGTAGGGTGGGAAGTGTAGGATGGTAAGTGGGAAGGGGGAATATGAGGGGGGCCCCGTGGGTCCTGGACCATTTAACCGGGGAAGCTTAGTGTAGATGGGAAGTGTAGATGGAAGTTTGGGTGGACGTGTGGATGGGAAGTGAGGGAAAGGGGAATATCTGAGGGGACAAGATGGACCCCGGAACATGAACCTGGGGGAAAACTTAGTGTAGATGGGGAAGTGTACGATAGGAAGTTTTGGATGGACGTGTGGATGGGAAGTAGGAAGGGAGAATATCTGAGGGGGGCACAGGTTTGGGCTCCGGGACACAGAACTTGGGGGAAAATGTAGGTAGGTGGGGAAGTGTGGTAGGAAATTTAGGATAGGAAATGTAGGGGGTAAGTGAGGAAGGGAGAATTCTGAGGGGACCAGATGGATCCCGGACACATGAAACCTGGGGAAGACTTAGATGCAAGATTACTGAATGTAGGATAGGAAGTGAGGAAGGGAGAATATCTGAGGGGACCACATGAAACTGGGAAACCATCAAAAGCACAGTAAGTGGAAACCTTAATACGACTACTTGGCCTCCACGTAGCTAAGATCTGGTAACGTCAGCGATAACTCTGAGGCTGACAGTGTAATAATATGCTCATGTTTTCACCTGATCAAATCCCGGCAAGTTTCCTGACACTTGTTTTGCTGCTGTTTTCACCTAGTATAAGTTATCACTTGTTCACCTAGTAGTGAGTAGTTATTATACTTGTTCGCCTAGGTTAAGTAGTTATTGTTATCAACTTGTTCAATGGATGGATCCCGTCAACAATGTCACTGGTCTGTAATAATTTGTATCATGTACTCGGCAGAATTGAGATTATTATTATTATAATTATCATTATTAATGTTTTTTTATTTTTTTTATTAACACAATCGTCCGTTTCCTACCCCCGCACAAGGAGGGTGACCCACAAGCAGGGTGACCACCCACACCATGGTATGTGTGTACTACCACCTACACCACACCATGGTATGGTGTTTACTACCACCCCACACCATGGGTATGGTGTTAGTACCACCCACACCTTGTATGGTGGTTACTACCCACCCACACCATGGGAATGGTGTTAACTACCACCCACACCATCGGGTATGGTTTAGTACGCACCCCACACCATGGGTAGTGGTGGTTTACTACCACCCACACCAAGGGTATTGGTGTTAGAACCACCCACACCATGGGTATGGTTTAGTACCACCCACACCATGGGTATGCTGTTACTACTACCACCCACACCATGGGTATGGTGTTAATACCACCCACACCATGGTATGGTGGTTACTACACCCACACCATGGGTATGGTGTTAACTACCACCCCACCATGGGTATGGTGTTCTACCTACCCACACCATGGGTATGGTGTTAGTACCACCCACATCCGCCATGGGTATGGTGTTACTACAACCCACCCATGGTATGTGTTACTACCCACCCACACCCTGGGTATGGAGTTTAGTACCAAAAGTACCCACACCATGGGTATGGTGTAACTCTACCACCCACACCATGGGTATGGTTTACTACCACCCCACACCATGGGTATGGTTGTTACTACCGACCCACACATGGAATGGTGGTTACTACCACCCACACCATGGGTATGGTGTTACTACCACCCACACCGTGGGTAGGTTTACTACCACCACACCATGGGGTATGGTGTTACTACCAACCCCCCACCATGGGTATGGTGTTTTTCTACCACCCACACCATGGGTAGGTGTTACTACCCACTCCACACCAAGGGTATGGTGTTACTACCGCAACCCACACCATGGGTATGGTGTTACTACCACCCACACCATGGGTATGGTGTTACTAACCACCCACACCATGGTATGGTATAACTACCACCCACACTTTGGGTTGGAGTTACTACCACTCACACCTTGGGATGGGTGTTACACCAACCCACACCTTGGTTAGGTACAAACCCACCCACACCTTGGGTATGGTGTTACTAACCACCACACCTTGGGTATGGTGTTACTAACCACACCCACACCATGGGTATGGTGTTTACTACTACCACCCACACCATGGGTATGGTGTTACTACCACCCACACCTGGGTTATGTGGTTTCTACCACCCCACAACCATGGGAATGGTTTACACCCACCCACACCATGGGTATGGTGTTACTACCACCAAACCATGGGTATGGTATAACTAACTCACCCACACCATGTGTATGGTGTTACTACCACCACACCTGGGTATGGTGTTACTACCACCCACACCATGGGTATGTTGTTTACTACCACCCACACCTTGGGTATGGGTTACTTACTACCACCCACACCTGGGTATGGTGAATTTTTTTTTACTACCACCACCACACAAACCATGGTATGGTGTTACTACCACCACACCATGGGTATGGGTGTTAAACTACCACCCACGACCATGGGTATGGTTGTTACTACCACCCACACCTTGGTATGGTGTTACTACCACCCACACCTTGGGTATGGTGTTACTACCACCCACACCTTTGGTATGTGTGTTACTACCGACCCACAGTCCATGGGTATGGTGTTACTTTTATTTTTACACTACCACCCACACCATGGGTATGGTGTTTAGTACCACCCACACCAGGTAATGGTGTTACTATACCACCCACAACCATGGGTATGTGTTACTACCACTCACACGACCATGGGTATGGTGGTTACTACCACCCACATCATGGGTATGGTGTTAGTAACCCACCCACAACCATGGGTATGGTGTTACTACCACCCACACCATGGTAAGGTGTTTACAACCACCCACACCTATGGGTTATGGTGTTCCTACCACCCACACCATGGTATAGTGTTACTAAACCCACCCACATACCATGGGTAATGGTGGTTACTACCACCCACACCATGGTATGGTGTTTACTACAACCACCCACACCATGGGGTATGGTGTTACTACCACCCACAACCATGTATGGTGTTAGTACCACCCACACATGGTAGGTTGTTTACTACCACCCACACCTTGTATGGTGTTATACCGACCCACACCATGGTATGGTGTTACAACCACCCACGACCATGGGTATGGTGTTACAACCTAACAACCACCCACACCTTTGGAATGGTTTAGTACCACTCACACCATGGGTAATGGTGTTACAACCAACACCCACACCTTGTGTATGGTGTAGTACCACCCACACCATGGGTTGGTGTTACTACCACCCACCACCCATGGGTATGGTGTTAGTAACCACCCACTACCATGGTGTGGTGTTAACTACCGACCCCTACACCTTGTTTATGGTGTTAGTACCACCCAAACCATGGGTATGGTGTTTACTACCACCACACCATGGGTATGGTTGTTACAACCACCCACCCCTTGGTATGGTTTAGTACCACCTCACACCATGGGTATGGTGTTACTACCACCCACACCTTGGGTTATGTGTTAGTAACCACCCACACCATGGGTATGGTGTTACTAACCACCCACACCTTGGGTATGGTTGGGATAGTACCACCCACACTATGGGTATGGTGTTACTACCACCCACACCATGGGTATGGTTGTTCTACCACCCACTACCATGGGTATGGTGTTATCTACCACCCACACCTGGGTATGGTGTTAGTACCACCCACACCATGGGTATGGTGTTACTACCAACCACACCTGGGTATGGGTGTTAGTACCACCGCACAACCATGGGGTATGGTGTTACTACCACCCACACCAATGGGTATGGTGTTTAGTACCCACCCCCACCATGGTATGTGTTACTAAACCACCCACACCATGGTAAGGTGTTACTACCACCCACACCTTGGTTATTGGTGTTAGTACCAACCCACACCATGGGTGATGGCGTTACTACCAACCCACACATGGGTATGGTGTTACTACCACCCACACCATGGGTATGTGGTTAGTACCACCCACACCATGGGTACGTGTTACTACCACCCACACCATGGTATGGTGTTACTAACCAACCCACACCGTGGGTAGGTGTTATGTACCACCCACACCATGGTATGGTTTTACTTACCACCCAAACCATGGGTATGGTGTTAGTACCACCCACACCATGGGTATGGTGTTACTACCACCCACACCATGGTATGGTGTTAGTACCACCCACACCATGGTATGGTGTTACTACCACCCACACCATGGGTATGGTGTTACTACCACCCACACCATGGGTATGGTGTTACTACCACCCACACCATGGGTATGGTGTTACTACCTACCCACAACCTTGGTATGGTGTTACTACAACCCACACCATGGTATGGTTTACTACCACCCACACCATGGGTAGGTGTGACTACCACCCACACCATGGGTATGGTGTTACTACCACCCACCACCCATGGGTATGATGTTACTAACCAACTCACACCATGGGTAAGGTGTTAGTACCACCCACACCATGGGTATGGGTTACTTACCACCACACACCATGGGTATGCTGTTAGTACCACCAACACCATGGGTATGGGTTAACTACCCACCCACCACCATGGGTATGGTGTTATTACCACCCACAAACCATGGGTATGGTGTAACTAACCACCCACACCATGGGTATGGTGTTTACTACAACCCACACAACCATGGGTATGGGTGTTACTAACACCCACACCATGGTATGGTGTTACACCACCCACACCATGGTAAGGTGGTTACTACCAACCCACACCAGGGGTATGGTGTTACTACCACCCACACCATGGGTATGGTGTTACTACCACCCACACCATGGGTATGGTGTTACTACCACCCGCACCATGGGTATGGTGTTACTACCACCCACACCATGGGTATGGTGTTACTACCACCCACACCATGGTAATGGTGTTCACTGACCACCCACACCATGGGTATGGGTGTTTACTACCACCCACACATGGGTATGGTGTTACTACACCCACACCATGGGTATGGGTTACTACCCACCCACACCATGGGTATGGATGTTTACTACCACCACACCAATGGGTTATGGTGTTTACTACCATCCACACCATGGGTAATGGATGTTACTTATCCACCCGCACCATGGTATGGTGTTACTACCCCACCCACGTACCATGGGTATGAGTACTACCACCTACCACAACAATGGGAATGGTGTTACTACCACCCACACCATGGGTATGGTGTTACTACCACCCACACCATGGGTATGGTGTTACTACCACCCACACCTTGGGTGGAAAGGGATCAAGTCCTTTCGTCTGTAACATTTCATTTACAAATATGTATAAAAGAACAAAATGTTCAGACATCTTCGGAAATGGCACAAGTCCCAGACATATATATGTGTGTGTGAGCATAATAACTACCCCAAGAACCGTAGCAGATATAAAGCTGTTGTGCCTCAGCAAACTGAGGGGCCCTAAACCTTTGTGCCTAAGAATTCCACGGACTTCACGATGATATCTTTCATCTGTAATGAATTTGGACATAAACGTCAAGAATGTGCCAAGAGGAAGCGTGAGAATATCGGGAAGTGTTTCACTGAAGCTAATATTAACGCAGCTTTTATGAAGGTACTCCTTAATGGAATAATGTTTCCGTCGCCAATTCTTAAGAGATACTGGATGTTCCTGATTGTTTATCTCTAGTAACTTTTCCCTAACTTAGATTCTTCCATCGTCTACCGTATAATATTATTAAATTAAATTAAATTTGTTAGCTTTCCTCACAAATTGGAAGAACTATGAGAGTGTTCTATGGTAATAATCCGATTTTAACTCAGTCCGCCCATTTGCTAGGTTGCAGTGTATAGAGTTGTGTCCTATCACTTCTCGTTCATCAGGAGGTCATAAATACATCTTGACTATGACTGGCTATGCGTACCCTAGCTCCCAGAAGCGGTACGTCAGTTAGAAGTTGGCAGAAAAGTGACTATTTTTTCACTGGTAGGTATACCCAGGGAAATTCTTTCTGATCAAGGAACACAATTTACTTCTGAATAAATGGATAAGTTTTTATCACTTGTGGGTGTTAAACCTCCGTTACATCCAAATGTAACGGAAGAGTGGAATTGACAACATGCTATCCTAAAGTCAATAGTAATAGAAACTTTGTTTCCTTAAGCCAACTACTGACTGGTAAAGGTTATATACCATGTGCTCTTTGTAATGCGTCAGATTCCAAGTTGATTCACTTGGATATTTCCCCTTTTCGAATTGCTTTATGGGAGACAAAGCTCGTGAACCTCTATTATCTTGAATGACCTGTGGTCCAAGATATTAAACCTGAAAGTTCAATAGCACTTATTCAGTTCATTTTTAGTCGGAGAGAAAGATTAGAAAAAAACCCGCTGATTTAGTTGTCAAGAACTTGAAATTATCCATGGAAACATACAAGACCTATATTGACCAAAAGAGTCCCAAGAGCGTAAATTTAATATTGCGATGAAGTTTAGTTCTTTTAAACCAGATAAATCCAACAAATTGTTAATTTCCTGAGCGGACCGAATAAAATAGTAAAGACTGTAATAAGGTAGATTACTCTTGGATGTCAAGGGTAAAGAACGTCATGTAACATGTCAATATTTGGAACTACTGGTTCCACCGATGAGAAGTTATTCTTCGATGAAACTCCTTCGAGAAGATATTTTGGACCTAACAGTCATGATTCTCGTGAATGTAAGTTTGTATTCATAGACACTAGCCGCACAGAATCGAAGGAACTACTAATTATCTTAACTGTTTGATTCTCCCAACTAATAACTCAACATCAAAAACACAAGAGTGAACTATCTACTAAAACAAAAGCCCATTAAATTCCATAGTAAATATCTTTTTCTGGAACATATTCACAGAGAACCCAACTTACACTATACCGTTGTACAACAAGATTCAATTGTACAGCTCATGAACCAGTAAGAACGAAAAAATTTATCCTGTTACGGTCACTTACGGAAAAACATTTGATAACGAAGTTGCAAAACAATTTAAAGTTAGATATCATAAAATCTTCTAATCATCTTTTCTGTTCAGCAGTTTTCATGGTAAGAAATCAGACAATTCTTTCCGGACTGCTCACAGATTTTCGTTATTAAATGTTATCACTAAATGGGACGTGAACCCATCAGTAAACGATCATGACTTGTATGAATTCCAAGACAGTAAATTTTTCTCTGAATTAGCTCTCACAAACGTACCATCAAGTGTCATTACACCACAGACTCTAAACGGCTTTCCTACTCATAAAGGACTAATGCAAAATCGCACAGTGCCTTATGGCTTGGTCACCCGCGTATGCCACGTATATCCGGCTTATGAGAATATTCCTTCTGACCACAAGAATGTTTTCAGTGTATTTCGATAATATTACATCAATGATTTATGTCCTGGGAGGATCATCTTACTACAACTGTCGCTGTTTTAAAAAGACTAAGAGCCTCAATTGCCTTACAATCAAACCACAGAATGTTTCTTGCTATTTCAAAGTACAATACCTCGGGTTTATTATTTCTGGACAGTAATTTATCCACCTCTTCCTAACAAGACGAAAGCATCTAGAAAAGCTCCTCATAACTACAAAACAAAATTGCTAAGAAGTTTCCTTGGTCAGTAAATTTCAAAAGAGAATTTTTTGTACACAATTTAAAAGGTCTGACTTCCATTCTCACAGTCTATTTAAAAAGTATGTAAAGGGAACCTCTTGTTTTGGTTCTGAAGAGGCTGTAGAAAGCTTCGAACAAAGTAAAGAATACTTTCCAATCCTCCTGTCTAAATTACCAGTTATTAATAAATCTTTTGTCTCCAAACGGATGCCTTCCATTCAGGACTGGCTGTTCCACTACAGTATTCTGATAGATTCACTTCCTATATCTTCCACCAGTAAGAAGCTTCCTGCGAGGGAAAGAAAACTAACTTCCACTGTGAAGAAGGAATGTTATGCATTGGTATGGGGTGTACGTGGGGTTCAACTACACTTATATGAAAACCCTTTGTGCTTGAAACAGATCGCAAGCCACTGATGTACCTGGAAAAACTTCAAAGGTTTCAAGTAGCCGACTTTTAAGATGGCTATTCTAGTCCTCATAAGCTTTTTCTGACTCATAAAACACGCTAAGAAAACGGATAACTTTCTACACCTACTTACACTTTGGTCACACATTCACAGACACGACGCAACATGCATATATATATATACCATACATCAGGATTTTCTCTTTTTTCCTAATAGACTCTTGTCTTTTTTATTTTTCTTCTATTGTCCCATGGGGAAGTGGAAAAAAATCTTTCCTCCGTAAGCCATGCGTGTCCGTATGAGGCGACTAAAATGCCGGAGCAATGGGCTAGTAACCCCATCTCCAGTATACAATTACTAAAAAAGAGAAGAAGAAAAACTTTATAAAACTGGGTTGCTTAAATGTGCGTGGATTATGCGGAGACAAGAAACAGATATTGCTGATGTTTAATAATGAAAAAGAAGTTGGATGTCCCTGGCCTAAAGCGAAACAAAGCTGAAGGGGGTAGGAGAGTTTCAGTGGTGGAAATAAATGGGAATAAATCTGGATATCCTGAGAGAGTTAGAGCAAAGGAGGGGTAGCAGTAATGTTTAAATAATCTGTTTTGGAAGGAGAAAAGAGAATATGAATGTGTAAAATTCCAAGAATTATGTGGATTATAAAGTAAAGGTGGGATGCGAGAAGTGGTCATAATAACGTGTATGCACCCTGGAGAAGAGAGGAATGCAGAGGAGAGAGAGAGATTTTATGGGAGAGTTAATGAATGTAAGGAGCCTTTGAACCAAGTGAGAGAGTAATTGTGGGTAGGAGGGGATCTTGAATGCTAAAGTAGGAGAAACTTTAGAGAGGGTGTGGAGGTAAATTGGGGTGCCAGGTTAAATGATAATGGGAGCCCTTTGATTGAACTTTGGTATAGAAAGGGGGTTTATTATAGGTAAATACAAATTTTAAGAAAAAGAGGATAAATAAGTATATCACTATATGATTAGGGCGAAATGGACAGTAGTTTGTTGGATTATGAATGGTAGATAAAAACTGTTGAGTAACTTCAGGATGTACATTTTTATAGAGGGGCCACAGATATATCAGATCCACTATCTAGTTGTAGCTAACACTGAAGTAAAAGGTAGATGGGATACCAGGGAATAGAAAATAAAAGCATCTGGGAAGAGAGAGGTGAAGGTTTATAAACTAAAGAGAGGCAGTTAAGGGTAAGATATAAACAGCTAATTGGAGGAATAGAGGGGCTAATGAGAGCATAGGCAATGGGGTCGAAGAGGTAATGGAAGGTTTAAAAATGTAGTGTTAGAGTGTTCAGCAGAAGTTTGGTGGTTACAGGAAAGTGGGTGCAGGAGGGAAGAGGAGCGATTTGGTGGAATGATGATGTAAAGAGAGTAGTAAGGGAGAAAAAGTTAGCATATGAGAAGTTTTTAGCAAAGTATAAGATGATGCAAGAGGTAAGAGTATATGGAGAAAAAAAAGGAAGAGAAGTTAAGAGAGTGTGGAAGCAATAAAAAAGAGAGCCAAATGAGAGAGTGGGTGAGATGTATATCAACAAATTTTGTTGAAAATAAGAAAAAGTTTTTGGAGTGAGATTAACAAGTTAAGAAACCTAGAGAACAAAAGATTTGTCCGTTAAAAATAGGAGAGGAGAGTTATTAAATGGAGAGTTAGAGGTATTGGGAAGATGGAAGGAATATTTTGAGGAATTGTTAAATGATTGATGAAGATAGGGAAGCTGTGATTTCGTGTATAGGGCAAGAGGAAAACATCTTGCAGGAGTGAGGAAGGAGCCAGTTGTGAGTGTGGGGGAGGGTTTTTTCGTGAGGCAGTAGGTAACATGAAAGGGGGTAAGGCAGCCGTGATTGATGGGATAAAGATATGAAATGTTAAAAGCAGGTGGGATTAGTTTTTTGGAGTTGTTTGGTGCAAATATTAAAAATGTAAGGAAGAGGGGTAAGTACCTAGGGATTGGCAAGAGCATGCATAGTTCCTTTGTATAAAGGCAAAAGGGGATAAAAGAGAGTGCAAAAATTATAGGGGATAAGTCTGTTTGACTGTACCTGGTCAAGTGTAAGGTAAGTTTATAATTGAAAGAATTAAGAGTAAGACGGAGAATAGGATAGCAGATGAACAAGGAGGCATTAGAAAGGTAGGGGGTGTGTGGACACGGAGTTTTACAGTGAAACATATAAGTGAACAGTATTTAGATAAGGCTAAAGAAGGTTCTTTGTGGATATATGGATTGGCAAAGGCGTAATGACAGGGTGGATAGGGGGGCAATGTGGCAGATGTTGCAAGTGTATGGTGTCGGAGGTAGTTACTGAAAGCAGTGAAGAGTTTTACGAGGATAGTAGGCCTCAAGTTAGAGTATGTAGGAAAAGGAAATTTTTTTCCCAGAAAAAGTAGGCCTTAGACAAGGATGTTGAATGACACCGTGGTTGTTGAAATATCTATATTAGATGGGGTGTAAGAGAAGTAAATGCGAGGGTCTTGGCAAGAGGCCGTGGAGTTAAAAGATAACGAATCACACACAAAGTGGGAGTTGTCACAGCTGCTCTTTGCGTGATGACACTTGCTCTTGGAGATTCAGAAGAGAAGTTGCAGAGATTGTGGATGAATTTGGTAGGGTGTGCAAAAGAAGAAAATTAAAGGTGAATATAGGAAGAAGTAAGGATATAGGATTTATCAAAAAGATTAGGTGATAAAGATTGAATATCAGATTGGAGGGAGAGAGTATGGAGGGAGGTGAACGTATTTTCCGATATTTGGGAGTGGACGGTGTCAGCGATGGGTCTATAAAGATGAGGTGAATCATAGAATTGAGATGGGAAAAAGAGTGAGTGGTGCACTTAGAGTCTGTGGAGACAAAAACTTTGTCCTTGGAGGCAAAGATGGAATTATTAGAGTCTAGTTTTACCAACGCTCTTTATGGTGTGAAGCATGGGTGATTGAATGCTGCAGCGAGGAGAAGGCTGGAGGCAGTGGAGATGTAAATGTCTGAGGGCATGAGTGGTGTGAATATAATGCAGAGAATTTCCGTAGTTTGGAAGTTAGGAGGAGGTGCGGAATTACCAAACTGTGTCCAGAGGGCTGAGGAAGGGTTGTTGAGGTGGGTTCGGACATGTAGAGAGAATGGAGCGAAACAGAATGACTTCAGGATTGTATCAGTCCTGTATGGAAGGACGGCGGGGAAGGGGACGGCCTAGGAAGGGTTGGAGGTAGGGGGTAAAAGGAGGTTTTGTGTGCGAGGGGCTTGGACTTCAGCAGGCTGCGTGAGCGTGTTTGATAGGAGTGAATGGAAGCCAAATGGTTTATTAAATACATGACGTCTAGTTGGATGCGGTGAGCTAAGTAAACATTTATGAAGGGATTCAGGGAAACCGGCAGGGCCGGACTTGAGTCCTGGAGATGGAAGTACAGTGCCTGCACACTGAGGAATGGGTGGTTAATGTTGCAGTTTTTAAAACTGTAGTGTTAAAGCACCCTTCTGGCAAAAGACCAGTGATGGAGTGAATGATGGTGAAAGTTTTTCTTTTTTCGGGCCACCCGCTTGGTGGAATCGCCGGTGTGATAATAAAAATACAATATATATATATAAATATATATATAATATATATCTAAATATATAATATAATATCTATATATATATAATATATATATAATATAAATATATATGACTCGGAAAACCTCTTCTCAAGATTGGCTGAAACCGATGGTGTACATAGTAACTTTTCTCTTCTGTAACTACTTAACATAATGCTTCCGACTATAAGGTTTAGGAAAGGGATATTTGAGAAAAAAACTTAAAAAAGTGGGAGGTATGGTTGTTCAACTCCCAGGAACCACTAGCGTGTTTCCGCCCACTCTTCCATCAGTGGGCAGAGCTAAACTTTCAGTTTCCTACGTCTGAGTTGCTTAATTTCTATTCCTGGTAGTATTCAACCTTACCTGGTGTGGGTTGAAGTTTGAAGAATAACTTCACCTCCACCTCTTCTCATGATCAGGTACGGTGATCTACAAGGATTATTTCTGTTTCATGATACTAATTTACCTGGTTACAAAGTCATGACATTGAAGTAGAATACCATGCCTTTGTCTTCTTCTTCATTGTCATACATATTTAACACTTATATAGCCACTTATATATCAACTCTGCTGCTGACCTGGTCAACCCAGGGTAGACGCTAGTTAATTTGGAGCTAGATCCCTGTTCTACAGGACGTAGTGGACATTACGGACTCCTACACCTCCTTAAAATCTGAATTGTATGATACAACCCAAGTAGAGACAGGATTTTCAGAACGATGGGATCGAACACACCGCACCAGGATAACCAACACCATTTCTTTCTTATAAAACATCATCAGAAGACCATCCTGGCATAAGATTCTCATGTCCCAAAGCATCCCTACTGGAGAACCACAGTGGCCAATATTATTTTATTATAATTAAAATCCTTAGAAAAACATAATTATTATCCATCAAGTTATTCATTTGTTATTTTTCCTTTCTTTTTGTTCAAAAGGAAGGCGTTCCCCTGACACTGTAGCACAGAGACCATACATACCACACAGAAGAACAAATATTGTTCATTAACAGAGAAGACCAGTACAGTAACACAGAAGAATGAGTACATTAACAGAGACGACCAGTACAGAAAATTAAAACAAAAGAACGTAAGTGCAGTACAGAAATGCAGTTCAGTAGCAAAGAAAAAATGTTCAGCAACAGAGATGAACACATAAGTCGTCCTGTTCTCATATTATATCATTACTGGAATATCGCTGGTATCCTCCTGTGTAAAAACTGAGAGGAAGTATGTGTTTAAAAATTCTACACATTTCCTTATCACTGTCAGTGAGCTGACCCGAGGAACTTTTGATTGGGCCCTATCTTGTCCCTGATCTTATTCTGTATACCTGAAAGAATCCTTTTGGGTTAGTTTTTTCGATTCTCTGCAATTTTAACCTCATAATCTCTATTTCCCTTTTTCTAATTCCCTTTTTTATTTCTCTCTTTAACTGAATATATCGATTTTTAATTCCCCCTCTCCTCTTTTGATTTGCCTATATATGCCTCTTTTTTTGACCAATCAGATATTTTAATCTATTGTTCATCCATTTAGGATCATTTTTGTTTGATCTGTTTTCCCCCTATTTGGAACATAATTTGACTGAGCAGCTAGAACTATGCCCTGGAAAAGCATCATATCGGCAACCTCACCACCTACCTGACCCCTAGTCAGGTCATTCCAGTTCAGCCCACCTAAGTAATTTTTTCAGGTCCTATGAAATCAGCCAAGCGAAAGTCAGGGACGGAGACTTGATTGCCATTATTAGGGGAATTCCATGATATGTTAAACTGAGTGTTTTGTGATCACTCCCCCCAAAAGCTCATCATTAACCTCAAGATTATTAATTAGTGTTTCCCTACTGGCAAGAACCAAGTCAAGGAGGTTATTTCCCTAGTTGGCTCTGTCACAAACTTTTTTTAAAAAACAATCCTGGATCGTATCAAGAAAGTCACCCAAACTCTAAATTTCCTGTCAAATTGCTCCAGTCAATCTGTCTAAGTTGAAATCTCCCATTAGCAAAACATTTTCGTAGTAGATGCCTTACGAATTTCGTCCCATAGAAGTTTACTGCACTCCCTATCAAGATTTGGGGCCCTGTAAATCACACCCAAAATTAGTTTTTTCTCGGCCCTCGAGAAGCTGTAACCAAACAGATTCAGTGGCTGACGCTTCTAATTTAATATCTTTCAAAACACAACAATTTAAATTGTCTCTGACATCCCATCGCTACTCACCACCTTTCCTGTTGACCCTGTCAGTGGGAATAATTTATAGCCTTGTATGTGACATTCAGAGGGCATCTCTCTATCTTTCAGATTGAGCCAGGTCTCTGTTATAGCAATAATATCTAGTTTCCTGCACTTGCAATTAATCTTAGCTCATCTATCTTATTTCTAACACTCCTGCTATTCGTATAGTAAACCTTAAGGGAGCTAGTCCCTTGCTGCCCTCTGCTGTCCCCCTTTTTTTGCTGACCTGTTCTATTGTCTTTATTTATAACTTCATGCTGAATGCCTTTTATACATTTACTGTTTCCAACCCTAGTTTTTCTGCAACCTGCTTGTTTCCCCACACACACCCATACCTCTATCTTCCATCAGTTTAAAATCATAGCATTTCACCAATGGCCTTCTCAATCGAGTCTGCAAGTGCTACCACCCCTGCCCCAGAGAGATGAACCCCATCCTTGCATACATATCATGTTTGCCATAAAAAATTGTTCCAGTTGTCAATGAATGGGATTGCAAGTTCCTTGCAGTATCTGTCTAGCCAGCAATTTACACCAATTGCCCTAGACAACCATTCATTTCCTACTCCCCTTCTAGGCAAGATGCTACATATGATTGGGATCCCTCCCTTAGACTTAATGAAATCTATAGCTGACCTGTACTTATCTAGCAGCTCTTCTCTCCTACCCTTCCCAAAATCATTTCCACCAGCACTGAGACAGATAATGGGCTTGTTCCCATTACCTGACATGATATTATCCAGTCTGTTGACATGTCCCCAACACCAGCTCCAGGGAACACACTCTATCTCTCATCTTTATTCCTATTACAAAAAGCACGATCAACATATCTTACCTGAGAGTCACCAACCACAAGAATGCGCTTACCTTCATTAGCAGGGGCAGTAAATACCCTTACCTTCACTGGCCACTGAAGTACATTCATCCTGGAGAACAGAGAAGCGATTTCCTACCTTCAGATCTGCACTCTTTAAATTTCCTTACTCTGATGCGCCTCCCATTACTGTGAACAACTCGCCACTTGTAGCAGGTGCTGGGCTGCACCTCACTGCTGGTAGCCGTTGCTACCACCCCACCTACAGCCTCCTCACAGTGAGAGACAGACTGCACCTCACTGCTAGAAGCCTCATTCCCCACATCTCCAACCACCTCACACTCTCTCCCAGGCCCATTGAGGTGGACCTTCAGCCTCCTAATCTCCTCCTGGAGAAGCAAGACCTCCTCCTTCAACTCTCCAACCTCAGCTTTTAAAACACTGTAGAAGCAAGCCATGCTTTGTAACCGTCCACGCTAATCCCCAAGCAGCTCAGGGTCTGTGACCTCACGTGACGACTGACCACTGAACACTCGACGACTGACCACTGCCATTTACTGTTGTGTTAATCAAAAATAAGAACAATATTTTTATTAATGTTATTTTTATTAATGTTAACTCCGGTGAATGAACAAAATAAGAACACTACCGTGGCTCCTATGAGAGTGGCTGGATTGGAAATAATACCACCCTGGTAGACGCTTTAAATCCAAATTAGCAAATCTTGAATTATAATAACATTAATAATTTGCGACTACTGTCAGCCTCAGAGTTATCTCTGAGTTACCAGACCTTGCCACGTGGAGGCCAGTGGTTCGTCTTTAAGGTCCCCCCCCCTCGCCTTCCCCAGGTTAGTTCCAGGAATCCCTCCTGGGCCCCCCCGGGGT
>NC_069476.1:14945358-15008410 GCF_026875155.1 Cherax quadricarinatus
GAAGACGGGCAGTGGAACCAAGCTACACTTCCAGTCAGGACTAGGAGGCATTGGTGTCCGCAAGTCATCACAGATTGCGTTACCTGCTTTTCTGTCCTCGTGTATTGCATCCAGAGAGCTTGTAACAGCGATTCTTCCTGAATATCTTAGGGACAAGATTGGAGTCCAGGACCAAAAATTCATTGACGGAGCAATGATCTGGGATAATCTAACGGGCTCAGAAACCAGACCTGCTCCCCCCAACAACTACAAACAGTCGCACTGGGATGGTCCAATAGTGGAAAATATAGCCTCAACGATGCTTCAGAGAGTGTCAGGGAAGGATAGAGCCCGCCTCCTGGCAGTGAGAGCCCCTCATGCTGGGGACTTTCTGTTGGTTGTTCCCAACTCCAGCCTTGGCACACGCCTCGACCCACAAACCATCCGCATCGTTGTTGCCCTTCGACTTGCCGCCCCTATTCTCGCCGAACACAGGTGTATTTGTGGCAGTGAAGCAGCAGACCGATTCGGGTACCATGGTCTTGTGTGCCGTAAATCCGAGGGAAAGATTGCAAGACATGAGGAGGTTAATAACATTATCAAGAGGAGCCTCACAACAGCTGGATGCCCAGCAGTAAGGGAGCCACCCCAACTATGCAGATCTGATGGCAGCCAGAAGCGTCCAGATGGTATCACCCTTCAAGCCTGGACAGATGGGAAGCAGGTGGTGTGGGACTATACATGTGCATCTACCTTGGCTGATACCTATCTCCAATACACCAGGGAGGAAGGAGGGGCAGCTGCCAGCTTCATGGAGTCCCTAAAGTCTAGAAAATATGGAGAACTTGCCCATCATTATATGTTTGTTCCCATAGGCTCAGAGACCCTTGGCTCATGGGGAAAGAGTGCATCTAAATTCCTTAAGGAGCTGGGAAAAAGACTCATCAGGGTAACTAGGGATCCCAGGGCAGCTAGTTTTCTGTTCCAGCGGCTCAGTGCGGCTGTTCAAAGGGGTAATGCCTGCTGTATTTTGGGCACACGCCCCAGCTCTGAGGAGCTGGATGAGATTTTCGCCTTATAATCGGTGATACACACGTAACAACATGTACCTTATATGCCACCTTTATATCAACAATGTATCTCTTAAATCTTCTGTACCATATTATGTAATAAAATATTCCTATTGGTAAAAAAAATATATACTAAAAGATGGGGTGGTAGGGAAGTGGATATTCAAACGGCTTCAGGAAGAAATCCAAATATTCTTCCTTGAAGCCTTTTTATCCACTTCTCCGAGGCTATGGGTCACACAATTTATACCAGAGGTGGACCCCATCCTATATATATATATATATATATATATATATATATATATATATATATATTATATATATATATATTATGTCGTGCCGAATATGTAAAACTGGTCAATTAGCAAGAACTCATTTAAAATTAAGTCCTTTCTAAAATTTTCTCTTATACGTTTAAAGATATATTTTTTTCATTAACGTTAATGTAAAAAATTTTAGTTTTGCACCGAAAGAATCTTAGAAAACTTACCTAACCTTATTGTAACAAGAATAATTTATTTTAGCCTAACCCAACTAAATATATTTTAGATTTGTTTACAATAATTTTATACTAAAATGGTATAAAATACCGACAGGTTGTTAGGTAAGACACATATGCAACAGTTAGGTAACTGTTGCATATGTGTCTTACCTAACAACCTGTCGGTATTTTATACCATTTTAATGTTCAATCTGTCTGACACTGCAACACAAGGGTATCTTGGTACAGACCTACAATCAACTTCGACAACCTCTACTAGTGAGAACGGCTGGATTTGAGAGGGACCTGCCCTCCCAACATCTGAGTTCTTACCTCTCCTAGTGACCTACGTCTCACCTCCTGGCGCTATATAAGGTTCCATTCTGTCACTTCATCTCCATATTGTTTCATACCATGGAACAATGCTCTTCTCCAGACTGAGGGACTGACCACCTCAAAACTTTAAGGGTGATGGACTGATTACATCGTCTTCAAGTATCTTCTGCTTCTATCAACTTTTCTGTACTCGACTGAAGAAGCCTACTGTGTAGGCGAAACGTTTCGAAATAAAGATACCTAACTGTTGCATATGTGTCTTACCTAACAATTTTATACTAAGCAAACACAGTGAAATGTATTTTTTTCGTTAGGTTCAGAATGGTTTTGGCGAAATTATTGCATACACAATTTTTCGCTTGTCCTATATGGCAAGATGAGCGCTGCTATTTAAACCAAGATCGCAAGTTCTGCCTATTCGGCACGACATATATATATATATATATATATATATAATATATATATATATAATATATATATATATATATATATATATATATATATTATATATATTATATATATGTATGTATATATATATATAATATATATATATATATATATATATATATAATATATATATATATAATATATATATATATATATATATATTATATATATATATATATATATGCAATAAGATCACAGTAAACAGGTGATTTCAGAATATACAAAGCAACCACTGTGAAAGAACAGAGAAATTCCAAGCGCTTTCGTGAATACTCATATTATCAAGGAACAATAAAAGTAATGCATCAAAGGAAGGCATATGAAGGGTCTAGCTCACACCTCACTATCACATCCCAAAACAAAGCAACACCTGACGCGCGACTCATAAGAAAGAGAACACTGCAGCAGGACCGCTGGCCCAACTAGACAGGTCCTTCACACAACCCACAAACAAACTATTCTTGCCAAGAATTAAGAATTTTAAAATTTATTATTTGTCCAATGTATTATTAAATTCTTCACAAATTCTGTTAATTGTAAATGAATCTAACTTATATAAACCAAAGGAAATGTTCAAATTATTGTCAAAACTGCTTTTTATGAAACATGATTCAATTATATTCATATATATATATATATATATATATATATATATATATATATATATATATATATATATATATATATATATATATATATATATATATATATATATGTATATATATATATATATATATAATATATATATATATATATATATATATATATATATATATATATATATATATATATATATATATACATACATATATAATCATAAAAGATAGTGTTTACAATAGAGTACATATATTAAAGTATATATAATATACACTGCACTTGTATGGCATACACCAGCCAGTACAAAAAAAAAGTAATATATCGTACAGTTGAAAAGGGTATAATATGTTTAAGTATGCGAATATACTAATAGTTTTATATGAGAAGGTAGAGTATATAAAATATATTTTACTGAGCTCTGTCGTGTACTTTAACTTCATAAAACAATACATCCAGCTCTATAATACAATATAATAAGCTCTATAAAATACAGTGGAAAGAAATTAATTCGTTTTATGAAGAAGATTAATATTAAGCAGACAGAACAATAGAAAAAGTTGACCGTAGTGCTTTGAGAGGAACAAAGTCGTGGTAAAAAAGATTGAAGGAAAAAATATGTACGAATCATTCTTGTTTTTATTAATAATAATAATAATAATAATAATAATAATAATATTAATTCTACATGTACAAGGTATACAGGCCTAGCTGACATCAACATATTACTATGGAAACATAAACACATATGCAGTTTAATGTGATCCTTTATTGACAACGTTTCGCCCACACAGTGGGCTTTTTCAAGTCACACACAGATCTATCTACCTGGGGTGGAAGGTACGGGAGTACCTTGAGTAGATCTGTGTGTGACTTGAAAAAGCCCACTCTGTGGGCGAAACGTTGTCAGTAAAGGATCACATTAAACTGCATATGTGTTTATGTTTCCATTGTGTCGGTATTTTATACCATTTATTTTCAACATATTACTATAGAGAAAGCCACTTGTTATGCAGAGCATTTCGGGTTAATTAGGTCACTTTTGTCCCAGGATGCGTCCCACACCAGTCGCCTAACACCCAGCACCCTTTTCATACTGATGGGTGAACATGGACAGTAGGTGTCTTAAGGAAACACGTTCTAATGTTTCCCAGCCGTACCGGGGAGTAGAACTCCGGACCAAAGAAAGATGTTTTGACAGCTGGAACAGTCTTACTCGTAGGTTTAAAGCTTATCTACTACACGGAGGTTATTAAGGTTATTTTAATTCCTTAAAATAGAATTAAAGTAAACTCTCCGTGTATATACATATACGGAGAGTGTATGTATATACTCGGTGTAGTTGCCTTTAATCATCCAAAATATCAAGCAGGTGTTACGAAAAAAAATAATCCTTACTTAATTTTTTCTCGGAAGAAATGAAGATAATCATCAACTAAAAGTTTTTCGGGAAAGTTTATTATACGTAATAACACATCAGACTTTCTCCCCCAATGGTAGACTGACAGAAAAAAACTTTTGTGATTTATATAATGGAACAGGCAAGGAGGCTGCCACAATAATGGGATACGTCTGTGCAAGCCATCACCTTCCGGACACTGATCAAAAATACATTCCCGAGGAAATATAACACAGAATGTATCGCGAAGCAAAACACCAGCTGCCTCGAAGGCTAGTCTGTGTGAGCTTTGCTGTATTATACAGTAAGTTAAAATACTCTCAAGCACGTTTAGACTGACGTACAGACACACACACACACACACCACACACACACACACACACACACACACACACACACACACACACACACACACACACAGGGTGTGTGTTTGTTCAACGTATTTCCTCACACACGGGAAATTACCAAGTCGAGATGTCAAGATCTGTGAGAAAAATACACCATCTACCATCAGTATCTTTACCATCCTATTGACACCATGTGTCTATCGGCTGCTGCTGCTGCTGCTGCTGCTGCTGCTTCTTTTGCAGCTGTTTTTGCTGTTGCAGCTGCTATTGCTGTTGAAGCTGATGTTGCTGTTGCAGCTGCTGTTGCAGTTGCAGCTGCTTCTGCTGTTGCAGCTGCTTCTGCTGGTGCTGAGACCATTCTCTGCCTCTGTGTGGAACAGTGCTGATTCTTTTCCTAGATTATTATTTTATTATTATTATTATTATTATTATTATTATTATTATTATTATTATTAATGTTATAATGATTGTTATTGTTATTTTTTATTATTATTATTATTATTATTATTATTATTATTATTATTATTATTATTATTATTATTATTATTATTATTCAGTAGATGTGAGAGGGGGGGTTAGTTACGCAAGCAATTGTTTCTGTTGTTGTTCCTTCTTTTATTGCTCCTGTTGCTCATATTGCCGTCGCTGTTCTTGTTGCTTCTGTTTCTGTTATTGATGTTCCTGCTGCAGTTGTTCCTGCAGATTGTTTTTTTCCTGTTGCTACCGTTGTTCCTGTTGATGCTCCTGTTGTACTTGTTTTTCCTTCTGTCGTTCATGTTACTGCTGTCTTTATTATTGGTCTTGCTGTTTTTTTTACCGTTGTTATTTTTTTGTTGTTCCATACACTGTTATTCACTGTTGTTCTTGCTGTTGTTTTTCCTGCTGCTGTTGTTCCTGATGATGATGTTCTTGCAACTGTTCCTGTTGCTGCTGTTCCTGTTATTCACCTCATGTTCCTCTCTCCCTCTCTCACTCTCTCCCTCCCACTCTCTCTCTCTCTCTCCTCTCATCTCTCTCTCTCTCTCTCTCTCTCTCTCTCTCTCTCTCTCTCTCTCTCTCTCTCTCTCTCTCTCCTCTCTCTCTCTCTCTCTCTCTCTCTCTCTCTCTTCTCTCTCTCTCTCTCTCTCTCTCTCTCTCTCTCTCTCTCTCTCTCTCTCCTCTCTTCTCTCTCCCCTCACCCACAAGTCTCCCCTCAGGCATGGCCAGTAACCTTGATCACTCGCGTGTTAATACACAACAATCATTCCTGGTTCCCCTCGTTGCTGGGGTACTCACCTTCCCCTTGTTGCTGGGGTACACACATTCCCCTCGTTGCTGTGGTACACACTTTCCCCTCGTTGCTGGGGTATATACCTTTCCCTCGTTGCTGGGGTACACACTTTCCCTTTGTTGCTTGGGTACACAACTTCCCCTCTTTGCTGGGGTACCCACTTGCCCCTCGTTGCTGGGGTACACATCTTCCCCTCGTTGCTGGAGCTCAGACCTTCCCCTCGTTGCTGGGGCTCAGACCTTCCCCTCGTTGCTGGGGCTCAGACCTTCCCCTCGTTGCTGGGGCTCAGACCTTCCCCTCGTTGCTGGGGCTCAGACTTCCCCCCGTTGCTGGGGCTCAGACCTTCCCCTCGTTGCTGGGGCTCAGACCTTCCCCTCGTTGCTGGGGCTCAGACCTTCCCCTCGTTGCTGGGGCTCAGACCTTCCCCTCGTTGCTGGGGCTCAGACCTTCCCCTCGTTGCTGGGGTATAGATTACCCTTTCAAAACACCTTTCATTGTGATTTTTTTTAATTAGGTTGAAAGCTAAGGTATATATAAGAGAATATTTTCTTAAATGACGGAGTATATATTAAAGAATATAGCAGAGCATATATTAAAGAAAATATTGTAGGATCAAGAAATATCTCACTACATGTAATAAAGAAATTATAGACACAATTTCCAGGGAGGAATTTTATTGGCATGTTTCACTTGTGGAAGTCTTTTAGGTCCTCCGGCAAAAAGGTCGTCATAATGTTCTGTTAAATGGCCTTGAGCCATTTGTATTTATCCTTAAAGAAAATGACAGATGAAATTTCTGGAGAAATAAAGAATAAAAAGGCTTCTGTGTGACTAGTTAATGGTCCATGGTGGACCGAAACGTCGTTATAAGCACCTTTCTTCTGTGTGCGGATTATTTGTGTAACTGTTGTGTAGCAGTAATGAAACTCACGTGGATAAAATACTTTGATAGTTCTTAAACATCTGTGAGTTGTCTTTCTGTTTCCACTGTAAATATTTCCTTAAATCTCAAGTCAAGCTCTTCACATACTCTCGGTCGTTTCTTGTGAGCTCTCCTCCTTCCTTCCTCAACCTGATTACCTGGTCCTTGACTGTTGTTTTCCTCCTCATGTGTGTGTCATGTTGATAAATGATTCAGAGAACCGACAAGATGATAAATTAGACACACTTGGGTATCTTTACCTGGATGTTAATGCAAGGAATTCTTCAACTGCTGAACCATTAGACATGACCTACTTCCACATTTGGATTTGTCAAATGTGATACCGCTATGACTACTTCGCCTCACCTTCCTACAGTATATAAGTCACTTCTTCGTATATATGCTGTGTTCTTTTCAAGATTGATGGACTGATTGCATCGACTCAAGGCTGAGGGACTGATTACCTCAAACTCCTTCTGTTCATCATTCTTCTTTGTATGGGCTGATGAAGTCACTGTGTGGCGAAACGTTTCCTCAGTAAAGATACCCAAGTGTTGCACATGTGTCTAATTTATCAACATTTCAGTCCATGAAGGCAGGGAGTGACAGCAGTTTCTGTGGCATTGTTTACATCTAGTTATGTTTACATCAGCTGGTAGAGCAAACCCCAGATCTGACTAGGTTGGGTGCATTGGCTTAAGCCGGTAGGAGACTTGGACCTGCCTCGCATGGGCCAGTATGCCTTCTGCAGTGTTCCTTCGTTCTTATGTTCTTATGTTCTTAAAGGTTGTGGATGTTCCCAACCCTGAGAAGAGGTCTTTGCTACCAGCCCTGGGGAGAGGTCTTTGCTCCCAGCGCTGGGGAGAGGTCTTTGCTACCAGCCCTGAGGAGAGGTCTTTGCTCCCAGCCCTGGGGAGAGGTCTTTGCTACCAGCCCTGGGGAGAGGTCTTTGCTACCAGCCCTGAGGAGAGGTCTTTGCTCCCAGCCCTGGGGAGAGGTCTTTGCTCACAGCCCTGGGGAGAGGTCTTTGCTCACAGCCCTGGGGAGAGGTCTTTGCTCACAGCCCTGGGGAGAGGTCTTTGCTCACAGCCCTGGGGAGAGGTCTTTGCTACCAGCCCTGGGGAGAGGTCTTTGCTACCAGCCCTGAGGAGAGGTCTTTGCTCCCAGCCCTGGGGAGAGGTCTTTGCTCACAGCCCTGGGGAGAGGTCTTTGCTCCCAGCACTGGGGAGAGGTCTTTGCTACCAGCCCTGGGGAAAGGTCTTTGCTCCCAGCACTGGGGAGAGGTCTTTGCTACCAGCCTTGGGGAGAGGTCTTTGCTACCAGCCCTGGGGAGAGGTCTTTGCTACCAGCCTTGGGGAGAGGTCTTTGCTCACAGCCCTGGGGAGAGGTCTTTACTACCAGCCCTGGGGAGAGGTCTTTGCTCCCAGCCCTGGAGAGAGGTCTTTGCTACCAGCACTGGGGAGAGGTCTTTGCTACCAGCCCTGGGGAGAGGTCTTTGCTACCAGCCCTGGGGAGAGGTCTTTGCTCCCAGCACTGGGGAGAGGTCTTTGCTACCAGCCCTGGGGAGAGGTCTTTGTTCCCAGCCCTGGGGAAAGGTCTTTGCTACCAGCCCTGGGGAGAGGTCTTTGCTACCAGCCCTGGGGAGAGGTCTTTGCTACCAGCCCTGGGGAGAGGTCTTTGCTACCAGCCCTGGGGAGAGGTCTTTGCTACCAGCCCTGGTGAGAGGTCTTTGCTACCAGCCCTGGGGAGAGGTCTTTGCTACCAGCCCTGGGGAGAGGTCTTTGCTACCCCGTTTGAACTCCTGGACCTGAGTCGTGGAAAAACTTGAACGATGTTCTGAAAACGAACAGAAACAGGTATCTAGAAAATAACTTTATTGTAAGGGTTGGGGAGAGTAAAACATGTGCAACACTAGGAATGTTGTACATGAATGGCAGGCAATACCCAGATGTTGCGCACGTTTCTATGTTTCATCAACACTAGGAATCTTTATTTCCGAAACGTTTCGCCTATACTGATAACTTATTCAGTCGAATAAGAATGGTATACAATACCATTCATCTTCTTCAGTCGAATTCAAATATGAATTACAATCTAATCTCTGTTTAGGATTGCAATTCGTTTCTGTTCTAGACAGATGAAGTCTGGGGTGGGGGCGAAACTTTTCGCCAATAAAGAGAATGTTGCAAATATGTCTTACTCATGTGATAGTTACCAGTTGTCAAAGAAACTGGTCGGTAGATACTTGGCCTGTTGTTTGTAGTTTGTGGCCAGTGTTAGGTGTGTGTGTGTGTGTGTGTGTGTGTGTGTGTGTGTGTGTGTGTGTGTGCGTGTGTGTGTGTGTGTGTGTGTGTGTGTGCCTTCATTAGACAGTGTAAATAGCTGGTCAGGTCAGCCTCAGATCAACAAGTTTACTACCTGAATTATCCTCATCACCATCACCACCATTCCCACACTTCTATCTCCCACAGTACAAGCAAGCATTGTTCTGCACTGACTCTCAGACTTTAGTTCAATATACAAGTTAGAAGATATACTCGTATTTATAAAACACTACAGAACTGTCAAAATAAATAACAAACTACGTATGAAAAAAAAAACGTATCAAACGCTTTTCCAGTAAAATAATTTTAATGGCATGTATGTCATGAATATTTGCCGAAAAAAACAATTATTATCAGAAGAGTGAAAAGAACAGCGTGTTGACGCGGAAATAACATTTGACTCTGGCCGTCTCTCTGATGTACCAGAAAAAAAAAACGAGTCTGATGTATTTTCGAGTTTCGCTTTTAGAGCTGCACGTCAGGTGGTTAGAATTTTTGGGCTGGTTCAGCGTGATTGTATTCATAGTCCAAACAAAACTTTAATCTGAATCGAGTGTTCATTTGAGGTCTGTTGCATTGTAGAGGGTTCAGATGGATGTTAGTGTTCTCAGGGGGCTTGTTTGATGTTTGCTGGGTGTTAGTGATCTGACATGGGTGTTAACGTGATATTGGCTGTGTTAATGTTCTCAGGGAGGGGCTCATGTATTGCTGGCTGTGTTGTAGTGCTCTCAAAGGTACCCATGTGTTGTTGGCTGTGTTGTAGTGCTCTCAATGGTACCCATGTGTTGTTGGCTCTATTGTGGTGTTCTCAGAGGTGCTTAAATTTTGTTGGCTGTGTTGCAGTGCTCTCAAAGGTACCCATGTGTTGCTGACTGTGCTGTGGTGTTTCCTGAGGTGCTTGTGTGTTGTTGCCTATGCTGTAGTGTTCTCAGAGGTTGTCATTTGATGTTAGTTGTGCATTAGAAATCTGTAAGATCTCGTGATCTTTGCTATGAGTTAATTATCCAAAATACGTTCATTTCTTGTTGTTTGTGTTAGTGATCTGTGAAAGATATGCTGATTTCCTACTGGCTGTAACTGAAAAAAATCAACTAATGGTTAAGACGCTCTTGAGACCGGGGAGAAACGAGAACGTTAGGAATCATTTACAGTTAGATATTACACCATACATCTTCAACGCTATTGCCTATACTCTCACTAGCCCATCTATCCTGCAATAGTTGTTTGTCTTACCCTAACTGCCTCCTTTAGCTTATAAACTTTCACCTCTCTCTTACCTGCTGCTTCCATTCTCCGTATTTAGGAAATTTGTTCTTCAAACTGAAAACATATTTGGAAACAAAAATTTAGCCTAAGAGTGTAGAATCATCTGATGAGCTGTGTTCGCCATCAAAAAAATGGTTTCTTTAGATAAAATGTTAATAAATTTATGATATATTGGTTAATAAACTCAAGCTGGAATAATGTGGTAATGTCAAGTTAAATTTCGCAGGAACAGGCCTCCTGCAGTGTTCCTCCTTTCTTATGTTCTTATGTTCTTATGTATATTATTATTATTATAATCAAGGGGGAAGCGCTAAACCCGGAGGATTATACAGCGCCCAGGGGGGGGGGATGTGGAAGGCATTCAGGCTTAATTCGGGGAACTGGAGCACAGATCCAATTCCCTAAATCAAGAGCCCCTCACCAACATCAAGGAACCTTCCTTGAGGGGGTTCTTATGTATAAACCTTGGTAATAAATACCGACAAGTTGGTTTAGAAAGACACGTAAGCAAACACAAGGTCCCAGGACCGAAACGTTTTTTAATAAATATGTTATAGTGTTTGCTTACGTGTCTTTCTAAACCAGTCTCAGAGATAATCTAAGAGGCATACGGTAATAATACGGCGGCTGGAACAACTCATTACCAACATGTACAACTCAGGAACAACATGTACAATTCAAGAACAACCCATTTATTATTCATGTAGCTTTACACAACCTTGTGACTTCATAATTATTCAGATCAGATTCATATCAAAGAATATACTAATTATCATGGTCAATGATAATTAGTTAGCGTAGTGTTGTGAAATCTTGAAGCAACACCCAAAGCACCTCACCAAACTACCTTTCAGAAAGACTGAGAAATACATCCTTTAGTAATGAGTGTATCAGTAAACAGGAGAACCTTGCACACGATGCACACACACACACACCTGTCTCCTTCCCAGTCAACAGGAGGCTGTTGTTGGAATTTTGTCTAAAGGCATTTAGAGTGCTTGCAATTGGAGATACAGTGTGTGGGGGACGAGAAAATGGGGTGGGGATAATCTGGAATAGAAGAGACAGGTGATAGTGTTGCAGGATAAGAGAAGTGAGACGAGAGTGCATGCTGCAAGCTAGGAGGGACCAAAAGTGACTATGTGTGTTGCAGGATACGAGGGACACTAAAGAGATTAGAGGCGGCACGTCGTACGGACCTCGCTTTAGTCTCTGATGTTAGTTCCTGGTGCAGCACCACGACTGGTGTCGACTATGTTACTGGAATATCTTAAATATCTCGCATTAATTGAATACCTATTCTCCGTATCCACACACAGAGACACACACACACGATGTTAGGAAGTATTTCTTCAGTCATAGAGTAGTCAGGAAGTGGAATAGCCTAGCAAGTGAGGTAGTGGAGGCAAGAACCATACATAGCTTTAAGATGAGGTATGATAAAGCTCATGGAGCAGGGAGAGAGAGGACCTAGTAGCACTCGGTGAAGAGGCGGGTCCAGGAGCTGAGTTTCGACCCCTGCAACCACAATTAGGTGAGTACAATTAGGTGGGTGAGTACACACACACACACACACACACACACACACACACACACACACACACACACACACACACACACACACACACACACACACATACATAGCTTTAAGCAAAGGTATGATAAAGCTCACGGCTCAGGGAGAGTGACCTAGTAGCGACCAGTGAAGAGGCGGGGCCAGGAGCTCGGACTCGACCCCCGCAACCTCAACTAGGTGAGTACACACACACACACACATACATATACCTTCACTATGAGCACGTTTCGCTCAATGAGAGCTTGATCACTTGATTAAGCACTTCTCGAGCGATGTATTGCAATTAATCGAGGCAGAACCCGAGAGCATCATTATCAGCTTATCATTAACCTGATTAATGACCCAAACTGGTATAGGAAAAATGCGTCCTATCTCTCTTCCTGCCACACATCTCTGCACGGGAGGTGCAGCAGGACTTCCTCTGCACCCACACATATATATCACTAATGACTTCATTTTCACATTAGATTTCAGGTCACACGATCTCATGTTTAATTATGATGCATTTTACTATCCAGTGTAGCATTAGGGATGTAAGAAAGATCTGCATTTATTTAGTAATATATGCAGTAAATCTACACTCACACACATTATATATTAATATATATATATATATATATATATATATATATATATTATAATATATATATATATATATATATATTATATATATATATATATATATATATATATATATATATATATATATATATATATATGTGTGTTTATATATATATATATATATATATATATATATATATATATATATATATATATATATATAAAATATATATATATATATATATAAAATATATATTATATATATATATGTATATATATATATGTATATATATATATATATATATATATATATATATATTAATATATATATATATATATAATATATATATATATATATATATATGTCGTGCCGAATAGGCAGAACTTGCCATCTTGGCTTAAATAGCAACGCTCATCTTGCCATATAGGACAAGTGAAAATTTGTGTATGCAATAATTTCGCCAAAATCATTCTGAACCTAACGAAAAAAAATATATTTCACTGTGTTTGTTTAGTATTAAATTATTGTAAACAAATCTAAAATATATTTAGTTGGGTTAGGTTAAAATAAATTGCTCTTGTTATAATAAGGTTAGGTAAGTTTTCTAAGATTCTTTTGTAGTAAAATTAAAATTTTTTACATTACCATTCATGAAAAAATATATCTTTAAACGTATAAGAGAAAATTTTAGAAAGGACTTAATTTTAAACGAGTTCCTGCTAATTGACCAGTTTTACATATTCGGCACGACATATGTATATATATATATATATATATATATATATATATATATATAATATATATATATATATATATATATATATATATATATATATATATATATATATATAATATATATATATATATATATATATTATATATATATATATATATATATATATATATATATATATATATATAATGCTTATCAATTCGCAAACGAGAGAAATGATTTATAAATTCGAATTCGAAACTGCACACTCTGCATCAAGTGCGCAGTACTTTATCCACACAGCCAGACTACAGATAAGTATGGGTGCCTTCCTGGTGAGGCAGAATACAGCATAAATACCAAAAATAACCCGCTCATAGATGAATGAAACTTATGACTAGTTAATGGTCCAAGTCTGACCGAAACGTCTTTATAAGTTTCATTCTCGTATATGCGGGTTATTTGTGTATTGTTCCAGTTATGGTATATTGCCTTTTTTATTCTTTATAAGAGGCAGTCAGCAAAGGTATAGGGAAATCCTGGTGAAGACAATAGCAGGATATCAACTGTTGGGAAAAAGATGACACAAATGCAAAGGAATCATTTATCTGTACGTTTCACACAACACTGGGTGAGTTGATATTTAATGAAGCTCAATGCTAAGCGAAACGATGTTCAAATACAGGACTTCTCTGCATTTATATATTTTTTTTCAACAGGATAAATCCTACACCACAAACCACATTCAATTTCCTCGTGGTAACAGAGACGAATCAGGAAAAATGGGGATGGCCTGTCCACAAATCCGAAGAGCAGGCAGGGAAACCAAGTACTTCACTGAACTAAGGACTATCAGAGGACAAAGTAACGAAACGTGATAGTCTGAAACAAGAATCTGAATGTTGAGTAGCGTCCCACAGAGCTCTGTCCAGGTACTCATTATATTAATGGTATACAATGACCACAAGTTGGTGAATAAGACACGTCTGCAACACTTGGTATCTTTATTACCGCAATGTCTCACTAACGCAACAGGCATGTTGCGCTAGTCATTAGTTATTTATCAAATGCAGCGCTATTTTGATACCGGAGACAATTAAAGAAGTGGAGAGGTACTCTTACTGGTATTGGTGCATCCACAAATACTCTTGATAAATTAGACACATGTTCAACACTTGGGTATCTTTAATGAAGAAACGTTTCGTCACGCAGTGGCTTCATCAGTCTAATGAAGAAACGTTTCGTCACACAGTGGCTTCATCAGTCCATACAAAGGAGAATCGTGAAGAACAGGAGGAGTTTGAGGTAATCAGTCCCTCAGTCTTGAGTCGATGTAAACAGTCCATCAATCTCGAAAAGAATACAACATATGTGCGAAGAAGTGGCTTATATACTGTAGGCAGATGACGAGGTGCAGCAGTCGTAGATGATAACACATTTGTCCAGTGTGGAAGTAGATCATGCCCAAGGGTTAGGCAAGTGAAGAATTCCTTAGTATTAAGATCCCAAGAATTTGCACTGTCAGATGATGTCACTGCGTGGTGAAACGTTTCCTCATTAAAGATTCCCAAGTTTTACACATGTGTCTAATTTATCAACCTGTCGGTTCTCTGAACCATTCATCTACAAATATTTTTACAATTCCTAATGTATGTAAGCAACATATACACAGGCTAATGTACATACAGACACCATACGCCAATATTTGTGAAAATACATTCAGATGTTACAGCAGCAATAGGTAAAATGATGACTGAGCTAAATAACTTGAGAGACAATAGGGAAATTTTTGGGAGACATGTATGACACACATAACAATGACATTAACAAGCAAAAAATATCAGTCCAAGACGAACAAGAAAAGTCAGTTTGCAGAATAAGCTTAAACTTGGTAACGTTTTCCCTCAGCAGAGAGCTTAATCAATCTTCATCAAGCTCTACACTGAGTGAATCTTTTTCTAATAAAAGCCTCTTCTTCAACACTTGTCTTTTTTTATCATTTATATTCTTAGCGTGTCCTTTGGATTCAAGACAAACAAGAGGGAAACTTCAAAGGTGCTGCGATAACTCTCACTTTACCTCTGTAAAAAAATACTTGCCTAGGAAGTGTGTGTGTGTGTGTGTGTGTGTGTGTGTGTGTGTGTGTGTGTGTGTGTGTGTGTGTGTGTGTGTGTAAGAAGGTTAATAGCTGTCGTGCTGGAAACGTTTGCACAAGTTCTGGAAACTTTTGTTGAAGTTTGGATAACTTTTGGTAAAGTTTAGGAAACTTGTGAAAAAGTACTGAATATTTTGTGTAATGATGCACAAACTGGAGGAAAGTGTATGCATGAAAACTGTAACAAATCTGATTTATCGTGGTGGAATAATTGATCTAAGTAAATCAAATCACAGAACTGATGGGCGTCGAACCCATGGCGAGGAAGTCCTGAAACCCCCATGCTAGGCCAGTTGGTCGTAATGTTATTACGATTTCGTGAGTCATGACTGGTATATTAATTTCGTGAGTCATGACTGGTATATTAATTTCGTGAGTCATGACTGGTATATTAATTTCGTGAGTCTAGACTGGTATATTAATTTCGTGAGTCATGACTGATATATTAATTTCGTGAGTCATGACTGATATATATTAATTTCGTGAGTCATGACTGGCATATTAAATTTAAAGCCTGTCGACTACAAAAGCGTCATTAAAGCTTCATGAGAGCTGTAAACCACCACGAAAGAATACTTGAACACCCAATGTAGGGATTAAACTCTTAGTGTAGTAGTAGTAGTAGTAGTAGTAGTAGTAGTAGTACTAGTAGTAATAATAGTTACTAGTTCTCAAAGGCACATGTCGATAGACACTTGGCCAGTTAGTGTGGTTACTTTAAAATAAATATATCTTAGAGATATATATACCTCACAAAGATAGAGATATACCTCTCGGTGTATATAATCTTCTGTGATAAAGTTGTACTTTTAGAAACACAATAATATAATCAAATATCTATTATATTTAAAAGAAATTGGTTTAAATTTTATTAAGCAAAAAATATGGTCAGCTTTCAAGTTTTTTGAAGATGGCGAAGATTTTAAATTAAAAAAAAAAATGTCTGGTGATCCATAATGCCTTTTGCGCGGAGTCAATTTTAACCCTTAGCGGTTTTTCCAGCTTTCTAAGCACGCAATTAATAGATCAAAGGTGTCCTCTCCTGGTGAGCACTGATGAAGCTTTATTTTCTGACTGGCAATTACGAAACTTGACAAGATGTAAAATTGAACCAAACCCAGAGGGAATAAATTCATTTCTGGAAGGTAAGATCGATCAAGACTATATATATATATATATATATATATATATATATATATATATAATATATATATATATATATATATATATATATATATATATATATATATATATATATATAAATATATATATATATATATATATATATATATATATATATATATATATATATATATATATATATATATATATATATATATATATATTAATATTAATATTGAAGTTGTATTCAAAAATCTTGATACAGTAAAAAAACTTTTGATAAAGAATTCCCCCCAAAATGCTGATGGATGTGTCTATAAGATTCCTTGTAAAATTTGCGATAAAGTTTATTACGGTCAAACTGGTAAAAATCTCGAACTAAGATTAAAACAACATAAATATAGCATTAGAACTGGACAAGATTCCAATGCTCTATTTATTCATGTAAGAGATTTTAACCATCCAATTGATTTTCAAAAAGTTGAGAAAGTAGTATCAAGCAAGTCCATGGTCGACAGGAATATAATTGAATCTTGTTTCATAAAAAGCAGTTTTGACAATAATATGAATATTTCCTTTGGTTTATATAAATTAGATCCATTTATAATTAATAGAATTTGGGAAGAATTAATAATACACTGGACAAATAATAATTTTTAAATTTTTTTGGGGTAGAATACTTTGTGGGTGAGTTGTGCAAAGGACCTATCCAAGTTGGGTCGGGCGCGCGTCAGGTGTTTAACCGTTGTGGGATCTGATAGTGAGGTGTTGGCCAGACCCCTTATATAGCTTCCTTGGATGCTTTACTTTCATAGTTCCTTGATAATGTGAGTAGTCACGAAAGCGCTTGGAATTTCTCTATTCTTTCAGAGTGGTTGTTTTGTATATATATATATATTTTATATATATATATATATATATATATATATATATATATATATATATATATATATATATATATATATATATATATATATTATATATATATATATATATATGTATATATATATATATATATATATATATATATATAATATATATATATATATATATATATATATATATATATATATAATATATTTATATTTACTATAGAGCTCAGTGTAGAAACTTTAATTCCTTCAATTATCTCTGGACTTCCGTCAAAGTACACCACTTAAGAGAATCCCCTGAATAATTAAAAACTTTGCACATATAACAAAATTATCATTAACTTTTGCACTAGAAGAGCCACAATAGCGCAATTGCGTGCCGAATGGTACCAGTAAGTTGGTTTTATGGAGATAATATCAGTGCCAGAGTGGTGCCTAATATCGAAGTACCGCAATAATGACGCTGCCAGGACAGAGCTAAAAGACGCCGAAGCCGTGACAGTAACTCATAAGCAGCCGGCACTAGTGCCATTAGCTGTGTCATGTGTATGTGGCACTGCTGCTGTAACTATCAGGAGAGTGAAGGGAGTCATTGGGAGTTACAAGGTAGGACCAGAAGCCAAGGATCGAATTCAGGTTAGCACTTAGAGGCAAGGACAACATCAGACACTAGCACTGATATTTTTGCCTCAGGGAATGTTTCACCCACAGGAAATTATCAAGTGGAGGTGGTGGCATTACCTTGAGGATAAACCACGGTACAGGTAGGGATCGAACTCACGGCAGGAGAGTCGTAAAACTCCAGGCCAACATGTAAGCCACTGGGCCAGTTTTACGACTCATTCGTCGTGAGTTCGAGTCCCACCCGTTTGTTTGCAATCGTATCATTACGATTTCGTGAATCTTGAAGAGATTATTCTGTATCGTGCTTGCTCTCGTCTCTTTTTTTAACTTGAATTTTGTTTTCTTATATCTTTTTCCTTCTCATCTTTTTTTTATCCAACTCCTCCTCCTTCTCCCATTTCTCCTCTTCTTCCTCTTCCTTTCTCCTTCTTTTTCCAATTCCTCCTGCTGCTGTTTCTGTGTTTGATTTTCTTATTGTGTTAACACATACATACTGATATATATATAATATATATATATATATTATATATTATATATATATATATATTATATATATATATATATATATATATATATATATATTTTTTATTAACACATCGGCCGTTTCCCACCAAGGCAGGGTGGCCCGAAAAAGAACAACTTTCATCATCATTCGCTCCATCACCGTCTTGCCAGAGGCGTGCTTACATTACAGTTATAAAACTGCAAAATAACACCCGTTCTTCAGAGTGCAGACACTGTACTTTCAATCTCCAGGGCTCAAGTCCGGCCTGCCGGCTTCCCTGAATCCCTTCATAAATGTTACCGTTATCACACTCCAACAGCATGTTAAGTCCTAAAAACTATTTGTCTCCATTCACTCTTATCAAATACGCTTATGTATGCTTGCTGGAAGTCCAAGCCCCTCACACACAAAACCTTCTTTACCCCCTCCCTCTAACTTTTCCTAAGCCAACCCTTACCCCGCCTTCCCTCCACTACAGATTTATACACTTTCGAAGTCATTTTATTTTGCTCCAGCCTCTCTACATGTCCAATCCATCTCAATAACCCTTCCTCAGCCCTCTGGATAATAGTTTTGGTAATCCTGCACCTCCTCCTAATTTCCAAACTACGAATTCTCTCCATTGTCCTCAGACATGACATCTCCACTGCCTCCAGCTTTCTCCTTGTTGCAACATTCATCACCCATGCTTGACACCCATATAAAAGTGTTGGTATAACTATACTCTCATACATTCCCTCTTTTTGCTTCCACAAAGTTCTTTGCCTCCACAGACTCCTAATTGCACCATTCACCTTTCTCCACCTCATCCTTCATAGACCCATCTGCTGACACGTCCACTCCTAAATATCTGAATACATTCAACTCCTCCATACTCTCAAGTGTTCATCACAGATGTATATATTAATATATATATATATATATATATATATATATATATATATATATAATATATATATATATATATATATACATCTGTGATGAACACTTGTCAAAAACTGAGGAGCTGAGTATTTCGATTTCCATCCTAGTTCCTGATAATCATTACCATACCTATTTCTTAAACTGTGTATTGAATCTCCTTCCATAACATTTCCTCGGGGAACGTTTCTCTTCTTCATGTGCACTCACTGATTCATTCTCATCGTTCATTTGCTTCTTCGATGTTTTGATATTCAAAATCCACGCCGCTATAATAACAGAAGTGACTATTGCAGTATAATCCAACTGACAATTTGACCAATTCATTTCTTTGGAACTGTAGCTTAATAAAATTATTTCATTATTTTTTTATAATCACACCTTATTGGAGAGGAGAAAAAATTATTATCACTTTGTATCAACCTATTCATCAGCAGTTCTTCCTTTTTTTTCAAATTGTTGTTATTAACTTTCTGAGTGTTATACACTGACCTTTTTAACATATATGTAGGTGATGTACGGCTTCTAACACAAGACAATCATCACATCAAAATGTTGCATAATAAAACAATACAATGTTGCACATGAAGGACAATGCAGCACAATACAACCCAGTTCAATAAAAATAACATTACCACGCTCATTGCATTAGGGTACAGCACGATAGAGTACAATAATTGCATTACTTACCGACGTAAATCATGGAGAGAGAGAGAGAGAGAGAGAGAGAGAGAGAGAGAGAGAGAGAGAGAGAGAGAGAGAGAGAGAGAGAGAGAGAGAGAGAGAGAGAGAGAGAGAGAGAGTAAATAATGTCTTAATAACACGTTCAACACAGCCAGAAATCATGTTTAGCAGCGACTTACGACCTGCCTCTTTGATCTTCCTTTTTGACCTACCTCTTTGCCCTACCTTTTTCACCTGCCTCTTTGACCTACGTTTTTGACCTACCTTTTGGGCCTGTCTGTTTGGCCTGGTGATCAGGTTTATATAATTGGGTTATTAGGAAATGTTTACAGAATACCTCTTTTTTGAGTTATTTACCTGGAGGGTGTATCCCTGGCAGGTGTTCCGGGGTCAACGCCCCCTCAGCTCCTTCCATCACCAGGCCTCTTGCTGTTTGTAAAATGTCTCGCTTGAACTTATAAGAGAGAATGAGCCAACAATTAGATAGGCAAGACACGTGAAACAGTCTTAAGACTTTTTCACGTGTGTTTCCTATCTAGTTGTTGGCTCACTCACACCAGCGGTGCCCGGTGTAGAGACACGCAAAAACTAATGAAAAAAAATCGAAACTGTAGGCCAGTGGTGAGAGGCGGGACTCTGACCACTGGTGTACGGGGTACGAGAACTTGACAAACTTAAAAAGCATATAAACGTTTGTCTTAAAGAAAACTGAATCCACTTGTCGGCTCAGTGACTCTTCTAAATATAAACGAAGCCGCAAACATCAGCTAGCAACATAGACTAAGCAGCAGTGTTCTAATAAGCACTGGTTAACTGCAGTTGCACGCGTCTTTCATCCTGTGAGTTAAAAAACTAATTAAATATCGAGTGGTGAAGCAATGTAAAAAGAGAGCAAATGAGAGAGTGGGTGAGATGTTATCAACAAATTTTGTTGAAAATAAGAAAAAGTTTTGGAGTGAGATTAACAAGTTAAGAAAGCCTAGAGAACAAATGGATTTGTCAGTTAAAAATAGGAGAGGAGAGTTATTAAATGGAGAGGTAGAGGTATTGGGAAGATGGAAGGAATATTTTGAGGAATTGTTAAATGTTGATGAAGATAGGGAAGCTGTGATTTCGTGTATAGGGCAAGGAGGAATAACATCTTGTAGGAGTGAGGAAGAGCCAGTTGTGAGTGTGGGGGAAGTTCGTGAGGCAGTAGGTAAAATGAAAGGGGGTAAGGCAGCCGGGATTGATGGGATAAAGATAGAAATGTTAAAAGCAGGTGGGATATAGTTTTGGAGTGGTTGGTGCAATTATTTAATAAATGTATGGAAGAGGGTAAGGTACCTAGGGATTGGCAGAGAGCATGCATAGTTCCTTTGTATAAAGGCAAAGGGGTAAAAGAGGTGAAAAAATTTATGGGGGGAAAAGTCGTTGAGTGCCCGGGTTAAAGGTAGGTAGAGTTAAAATTTGAAAAAATTTAAGAGTAAGAGGGAGAATAGGATAGCAGTAAAAGGAGGCTTTAGGAAAGGTAGGGGGGTGTGTGGACCAGGTGTTTACAGTGAAAAATAAGTGAACGTTTTAGAAAGGCAAAAGAGGTTTTTGGGGCATTTATGGATTTGGAAAAAGGCGATAAGGGGGATGGGGGCAATGTGGCAGATTTTGCAAGTGTATGGTGTAGGGGGTGGGTTATGAAACAGAAGAGTTTTTAACGAGGAAGTGAGGCCAATTAAAGGTAGTAGGAAGAGGGAAATTTTTTTCCCCCTAAAAGTGGGCCCTTTAGAAAAGGGATGTGTGGTCACCGTGGTTGTTTAATATATTTAAATGGGGTTGTAAGAAAAAGAAAATGCGGGGGTTTTGGGCAAAGGCTGGATTTAAAAGATAAAGAATCCCAAAAAGTGGGAGTTGCACAGCTGCTTTTTTCCCGATGACACTGTGCTTTTGGGGAGTTCTAAGAGAAGTTGAGAGTTTGGTGGATGAATTTGGTAGGGTGTGCAAAAAAAAAAAAATTTAAAGGTGAATACAGGAAAGAGTAAGGTTATGAGGATAACAAAAAGTTTAGGTGATGAAAGATTAAATATCGATTGGGGGGAAGAGGAGGGGTGAACGTATTCGATATTTGGGGTGGACGTGTCAGCGGAGGGGTCTTGAAAGAGGGGGTGAATCATAGAATTGATGGGGGAAAAAAGGGGTGAGGGGGTGCACTTAGGATCGGGGAGACAAAGAATTTGTCCTTGGGGAAAAAGGGGGGGAAATGATGAGAGTATAGTTTTACCACGCCTTTATATGGGTGTGAAGGGGGGTGATGAATGTTGCAGCGAGGAGAAGGCTGGGGGCAGTGGAGAAGTCTGTCTGAGGGCAATGTGTGGTGTGAATTTTAAAATGCAGAAATTCGTAGTTTGGAAGTTAGGGGGAGGTGGGGGGATTACCAAAACTGTTGTCCAGGGGCTGGGGAAAGGGTTTTTGGGAGGGGGTTCGGAATGTGGAGAATGGAGCGAAACAGAATGACTTCAAGAGTGTATAAAGTCTGTAGGGAAGGGAAGGGGGGGGTAGGGGGGGGCCTAGGAAGGGTTGGGGGGGGGGGAAAGGGGTTTTTTGTGTGCGGGGGGCTTGGACTTCCAGCAGGCTGCGTGACGGTTTGATAGGAGTAATGGACAAATTTTTTTTAATCTTGACTGCGTTGGAGTGTGAAAAAAAAGAAAACATTTATAAAGGGATTCAGGAAACCCGGGCAGGCCGGACTTGATCCGGGAAATTGGAAGTAAGTGCCTGCACTTAAAGGGAGGGTTTAATGTTGCAGTTAAAAACTGTATGAAAAACCCCCTTCGGGAAAGACAGTGAGGGAGTAAATGATGGTGAAAGTTTTTTTTTTTTTGGGCCCACCCTCCCTTGGTGGGAATGGGGCCGGGGGATAATAAAAAAAAAAAAAAAAAAAATATATATATATAATATATATATATTTTATTAAATATAAATATATATATATAATATATATATATAATAAAAAAAATTATATATATTTATATATTTTTAAATATATATATATATATTATTATATAATATATAGATGCAATAAGACACATAAACAGGTGTTTTCAGAATATCAAAAAAAAAACCACTGAAAAAGAAATAAGAACATAAAAAGAAGGAACACTGAAACGGGCCCCTAGACCCATGCGGGCGGGGGCCCATGTCCCCCCCCCCCCCGGATTAACCAATGCCCTCCCCCCCCGGATTAGCCCAATGACCCCCCCATGGGGTCCCCACCCCCCAAAGGGAGGAGCCGGAACCAGACCCAGCAGCACAAGCAGTCAGGCCCAACTAACACCCACCCAAACCCCACTCATTATTTATCTAACCTATTTTTAAAACTTACAAGTTTTAGCCTGAATAACTGTAATCGGGAATTTTTGTTCCACTCATCCAAAACCCCTTATTACCAAAACCCAGTGCTTTCCTAACCTTTTCGAACTAAATTTTTTCCCAAAATGGGGAGGGCATAAACTTTATGGGAAAAAATTCGAAAGGCATTAATACGAAAATGTTGTGTAATGGGAGATTTCAACTATAGACAATTGACTGGAGCAATTTAAACAGGAAATTTAGAGTCAGGTGACTTTTTGTCATCCAGATTTTTTTTAAAACAGTTTGTGACAGACCCTACTAGGGGAAAAAAACCTCCTTGATTTGGTTTTTGCCTTTGGGAAACACAAATTAAATAATTTGAGGTTAATGATGAGCTTGGGGAAAATGATCAAAATCACTCATTTTTTAATATATCTGGAATTTCCCCAATAATGACAATAATTTTCCCCCGTCCCTGATTTTCCCCTTTGGGGTGATTTCATAGGCTGAAAAATTATTGGTGGGCTAACTGGAAGACCTGAAAAAGGGTCGGTAGGTGGTGAGGTTGCCGATATGATGCTTTCCCAGGCATAGTTTAGCTGCTCAGCCAAAATTATGTCCAAATAGGGAAATCAATCAAAAAAAAATGACCCCCAAGGATGAAAATGATTAAAAATTGTTGGGTAAAAAGAGAGGCATATTGGCAATCAAAAGAGGAGGGGGCAATTAAAAAAATGATATATTCAGTAAAGAAAATAAAAAAAGGGGAATTAGAAAAGAAAAAAGAGATTATGAGGTTTAAAGTTGCAAGAGAATCGAGACAAACCCCAAAAAGATTTTTTCGGTATACGAAGTAAGATCGGGACAAGTGGGCCCCACTCAAATTTCCTCGGGTAGCTCACTGACAGTGAAAAAAAATGTGTAAAATTTTTTACACTATTTCCCTCCGTTTTTACACAGGAGGATACCACGATATTCCATAAAGATAAATTTTGTGAAAAGGCGATAATAAATGGGAAAATTTGGTCAAAGTGACATGGCCTTAGGCAAAAGATAAATTTAAAACCCAACAAATCCCCGCCCCCGATGAACGTATGCAAAGGGGGCTAAAGGAATGTAAAGAGGGGCTTAGCACACCTTTGGCTAATCTTTTCAACAACACTAAAACTGGCATGGGGGCCGTAAGTGGAAAATGGCAAAAGTGATACCTTTTTTCAAAATAGGTGACAGTCCTTAGCTTCGAACTAAGACCAAAAGCCCAACCTCCTGTGGGGAAAAAATTTTGGATCAATAAATTTCCGGGCAGTTCGTAGCCACCTGAAAAGCTAAATTAATCAACGAATCTCACATGGTTTTACAAAGGGCGTTCCTGCCTTTTGAATTTTTATTTTTTTTTACAAAGGTATTTTTAGGAGGTAGTCATGGTAATGAATATGATTTGTTATTGGATTCATAAGGCTTTTTTACAGGGTCCCACATCAGAGACTATTGAGGAAAATTAAAGCACATGGAATAGGAGGGGGGGTTTTTTCCTGGAAAGAGGGGATGGTTGACAAATAGGCAGCAGAGATTTTTCATAAAAGGGGAAAATTTAGAGTGGGGAAAACGTTACGAGCGGTGTTCCACAGGGGTCATGTTGGGCCCCCTGCTGTTCACAATCTACTAAACACATGATGAGGCATAAAGAGCGCATCGGCAAGTTTGCCCATGACACCAAAAAAGGCCGTCGAATTCATTTTGACGGGAAAATTCGGCACTCAGGAAATTTGAATAGACTGATGCAGTGGTCGGGGAAGTGGCAGATGCGTTTAATAAGCCCAAATGCAAAGTTCTAAATGTTGGGACAGGACAAAAACCAGCCACATTAAAAAAAAATAACAGATCTTAAAATTACGGATTGCGAAAAGATTTAGAAGTTCTGGTTAGCAGTAATCTGAAACCCAAAGACAACATTTGGGGATAAGGTTCGCAATAAAGCTAATAGAATCGTTGGGGTTTATATCAAGAAATAAATAATAGGCCTGAGGTTTTTCTTTAACTCTAAATCCTTGGGTTAGGCCTCATTTGGTTATGCTGCACAGTTTTGGGGCACCGTATTACGGTGGATAAAATTTTCGGAAAATGTCAAAGGAGGATGACAAAGTTGATCCCAGTATCAAAAACTTCCCCATGAGGGACTAAAGGCCCTGAATCTGCACTCTTTTAGAAAAACGGAAAAAGGGGGATATGATTGAGGGGTATAAATGGGAAACGGAATAAATAAAGGGGGTGTAAAAAGTGTGTAAAATATCTGCCTAGAAGGACTCGCGCAATGGTTTTAAGTTGGAAAAAAATTTAGATTTAGGAAGGATATGGAAAGTATGGTTTGGGGAAAGAGTTGTGGGGGAGTGGAACAAACCCCCGAGTCAGTTATAGAGGCCAGAACGTTGGTAGCTTCAAAATAGGGTTTGGGTAAAAACATGTGGAGGGGGGGGGTGTGAGTTGGACCTGATAGCTTGTGCTACCAGGTCGGTTGCCGTGTTCCTCCCTTAAATCGTCACCTGACCCGCTAGGTTGGGGGCTTGGTTAAGCCCCGGGAGGGGACTTGGACTCCTTGCATGGGCCATAGGCCTTCTGCAGTGTTCCTTCGTTCTTTTGTTCTTTAAAAGAGAAGTTCAAGCGCTTTTTGTGACCACCACATTATCAAGGAACAATTGTTCCTTGTAATTGGTAGTCACGAAAGCGCTTGGAACTTCCTATTCTTTCACAGTGGTTGTTTTTTTATATCATATCTACTATCATCTATATATATACATATATTATCTATTATCTATTATCATCTATCTATTATATATAATATATATATAATATATATAATAAATATATTTATATATTATAAATATAATTATATTATACATATATATATTTATATATATATAGCAATAAGATCACAGTAAACAGGTGAATCACAATAGCAGAACAACCACGTGAAAGAAATATGAAATTCCAAGCGCTTGGAATTTCACTTTTTTTCACTCTTTTTTATTGGTGTGTACTCACCTATTTGTATACCTATTTGTGGGGCAGGGGGCGGTCTTAGCTTCCCGGCCCCGCCCCTTCACCGGTTTTACGGGCCCCTCTCTCCTCCCCGCTCCTGAGCTTTATCAAACCTCGTCTTAAAAATGTGTATGGGTTTCCGCCTCCACTACGCATTTTCTAGGGATTCCCTCTTACAACTCTATGCTGAAAAATCTTCCCTTTCTCTCGACAAATTTTTTTTTCTTCAACTTCCAATTGGCCCCTCTTTTTTTCTGTTCCCCTCCCCGGGAACTTTGTTTTGTCCCCTGTCTATTCCACGCAGTATTTTAATGTCGTTATCTGTCTCCCGACCCCCTGTCCTCCATGTGTCAGGCCCCATTTTCCTTTAATCTTTCTTTATAGGGAAATTTCCCCCTTACTCTGGAACTAAAACCTTTTTCGCAAACTTTGTCTTTCTCTAGTTTTTTTGACGTGCTTTATCAAGTCGGGTTCCAAAAAGGGGCTTTCATACTCATATGGGCCGACATACCGGTGTCAGTTCTGAACGATTCCTTACTAAGGTTCGGAAAGCTGTTCTCAGGTTTGCCAGGGCCCCCCTATGCTGCGCATTATCTGATTTATTGTGTGTTCCGGAGACATGTTCGGTGTTATACTCACCCCAAATCTTTCTCCTTTAGTGAGGTTTGCAGTCTTTTGGGCCCCCTAGCCTATACTTGTCTGTGGTCTTCTGTGCCCTTCCCCTATCTTTATGACTTTCATTGGGAGGTTTTAAAATTTGAGAAGCCATTTTGCTGGACCAGGTGTCCAGTTGCCAGGGCTCTTTTTAAGTCCTGCCTGGGTCCCCATCAGATTTAATTCCCTCTTAAAATTTACATCATCTGAAACAGGGGCACTTCTGATCTAACCCTTTCCCTCATTCGTTCCATATACCAAAAAAACACTGTCCTAGGACCCACCCCTGTGGGACCCCGCTCGTCACAGGTGCCCACTGTGATACATCATTACGTACCATGACTCGTTGTTGCCTCCCCTGTCAGGTATTCTCTGATCCATTGCAGTGCCCTTCCTGTTATAGCGCCTGATGCTCTAGCTTCTGCACTAATTCCTTGTGAGGAACTGTGTCAAAGGCCTTCTTGCAGTCCAAGAAGATGCAATCAACCCACCCCTCTCTCTCGTGTCTTACTTCTGTTATTTTATCATAAAACTCCCCGAAGGTTTGTGACACAGGATTTGCCTTCCATGAATCCGTGCTGGTTGGCATTTATGCTCTTGTTCCGTCCAGGTGCTCCACCACTGTCCTCCTGATAATCTTCTCCAAATTTTGCATACTATACACGTTTAATGACACAGGTCTATAGTTTAGTGCCTCTTTTCTGTCTCCTTTTTAAAAATGGAACTACATTTGCCATCTTCCATAAACCCCAGTAGTTGGCCCAGTTTCCAGGACTGTTGAAGATTGTGGTAAGTGGCACGCCCCAACATATCTGCTCCCTCTCTAAGGACCCACGGGGAGATGTTGTCCGGTCCCATTGCCTTTGAGTATCGATGTCCCTTAGCAGTTTCTTCACCTCCTCCTCATCTGTATGTATGTCGTCCAACACTTGTTGGGGTATTCCTTGCTGGTGTCCCCACTGGTCCCGTCCCCCCAGAGTCCTTCCTGTCTCTACTGTAAATACTTCCTTAAATCTCGTGTTGAGCTCCTCACATACCTCTTGATCGTTTTTTGTGAGTTCTCCACCTTCTTTCCTCAGCCTTATCACCTGGTCCTTGACTGTTGTCTTCCTCCTAATTTGGCTATACAGCAGTTTCGGGTCAGATTTGACTTTCGATGCTATGTCGTTTTCATACTGTCGCTGGGCCTCCCTCCTTATCTGTGCATACTCGTTTCTTGGCTCTTCTACTGATCTCCTTGGTTTCCTGGGTCCTATGCCTCCTGTACCTTTTCCATTCTCTGTTGCACTTAGTTTTTTGCCTCCCTACACCTTCGGGTAAACCAAGGACTCGTTTTGGTCTTCCTATTATTTCTGTTTCCCTTGGGAACAAAACTTTCCTCTGCCTCCTTGCACTTTGTTGCCACATATTCCGTCATCTCGTTTACTGATTTTCCTACCATTTCTCTGTCCCACTGAACCTCCTGCAGGAAGTTTCTCATACCTGTGTAGTCCCCCCCTTTTATAGTTTGGCCTGTCCCCTTCAGTTCCTGTTACCTTCTCCACTTGTAACTCTACTATATAATCAAAACTCAGAACCACGTGATCGCTAGCTCCAAGAGGCCTCTCGTAAGTGATGTCCTCAATGTCTGAACTGCTCAGGGTGAACACAAGATCCAGTCTTGCTGGCTCATCCTCCCCTGTGTGTGTGTGTGTGTGCTGTGTGTGTGTGTGTGTGTGTGTGTGTGTGTGTGTGTGTGTGTTGTGTGTGTGTGTGTGTGTGTGGGTGTGTGTGTGTGTGTGTTGTGTTGTGTGTGTGTGTGTGTGTGTATCACAGCACACAGGTAATATAACAATATGCAAAACAATCACTGTGAAAAAATAGTGATTAGCAGAAAGTATATAAGAACAAGATTACACTTTATCGTCAATATACAACACCTGATCCTTTTAGGGCGATGCGAGTAAGGTGGTCAAGGAACTGTCAGACACAGCTTACATTCTACCCAATATTTAAGATTTTAACTTGTCAAATATATCTTAAATTCTTCCCAAATTTTGTTAATCATAAATGAGTCTACTTTGTATATTCCTAAACCAATATTTATATTAATTTAAAACTATTTTTTAGGAAGCCCGATTCTATTTCTCTCAACCATGGACCTGCTTGATACAACTTTATCGGCCTTTCGAAAATCAACTAGATAGGTAAAAATCTCTCACATGAATAAACAGAGCATTATATATCAACATAAATATAACATCAGAATTGGACAAGTCTAATGGTGGTGTCAATGAGTCTGGGACCCAGTTCTATGAGGAAAAGTGGCACTCTTCCCCCATGATCCCAGGATCTCTGATACCACTGGGACAACGTGATATGATGGCTTATGTCTCTGTATTTGTTAATCTTGTACTCCTCCCTGTGATCAGCAGCACCTACCTGTTGTCCACCACTCTAATGGATTTAGGTTTCAGCCAGCGTCGACATGCAGTTATAGCCCCATGTTAAAAAATTGCCATTCTTCCAAAGACAGATGGTGATGTCATCGGGGCGGTTTGCTGGGTTGAGTATTGTTGGATGCTAGGGATCGAGTCCCTCTCTCGTCTGGGCACCCGTCTGTAACAAGGCTCCTCTTCATGATGTCGTTCACTTCATTGTATCTTGCATGCCAGCCATTGGTTTTGGAACAATTAAGAACATGTAGACCATATTGGTCGGCCTGAGCATCGCCACAAATACGCATACATTCAGTGTAAATTTGGGCAGCGAGGCACAGATCCACTGCAATGCGCAGGGTCTGTGGATCGAGGCGTGTTTCCATTGTCGGAATGGGAACTGTTTGGAGAAAGTTTCTAGAGTGAAGTGCGCTCACAGCTTGAAGACGGGCAGTCTCACTGTTGGACGTCGCAGCCCTGAGCATGTTGGCATGCACCTTATCAGCGATGACACCATCCAAGCTCGACTGTTTGTAGGCCAGTGCTGCACTAGGTTTTCGTGCTGAAGCAGCATGAGTCTTCCACTCGGTAATGGCACTGGTGTAGCTAGGATCTTGTATTCCTGCTGAGTCACCAAGGTTGTGCGGGAGAATTTGTTGTATGAACTCGCCTGATGCTATGGATTAGGAATATATATATATATATATATAATATATATATAATATATATTATAATATATATAAAATAATATTATATATTATATATATATATATAAAAATATATAATATACTGGAGTTTACATACTGTCTGCCGAACTTCTGACATTTTATATTCTATCCACTTGTTTTCTAGTTATATATTCAGAAATTTCCCAACAAATCCAAACACATATGTATAATTAATTTTAGCAATAGCAAACAATTACCATGAGAGCATGTAAGGCACTATCATACCGGGAATTCAATTTAATATTGTACATATTATTACTGAGTTTTTCTCTGTGTGCTGAATGCAATTGTTTGTGTCTCACCGGAGGATTTTTGTAATTTTTTTTTTATTTTAATGTCTTGTCTCTGTGTTCATCTAGGTTTGTTTGCAGTGTTAAGCTGCAGTTCTTGGACCCGGCTATTTTAATTAGCCGACGTGATGTGTGATATATGCTTCTAAAGCTTGGTATATTTCGTTAAAAGCTTTGTTTCATTTAAAGCTTATCAGCTGCTCGAGGGGATCATTAAGCCGCTAGACATCTCTACACTTCCAGTTTAGAATGCTTTAATCCATGGAACAGGAATTAAAGCAAACTCACAGTGAACATACACTGGTAGGTATACACAATATACATTGAAAAATACACCCTTCTCTGTGTATAAATACTGAGACATTCACAACTTTCGGAATATATATACTTGCAGACAGACAACTCTCCGTGTATATTAACAGAGATGTACAAAAAAAAAAGGCACAATACCGGGACTGGAACAATACACAAATAACCCCCATACAACGACGTTTCGGTCCGACTGGGACCATTTACGAAGCCACACTAAATGGTCCGAGTCGGACCGAAACGTCGTCATAAGCTCCTCTCTTCTATGTGCGGGTTATTTGTATAAAGATGTACACATTTCTAAAGGAATATTGTATTCGATAGTCGTAGTGCAGTAAACAGATCATGTTTTCTCCGTTAAAAATTGTTACCAGGAGAATATATCCGGAGGATATTTCGGGGGTCAACGCCCCCCGCGGTCCGGTCCATCACCAGGCATTGTTACAAAGTGTTAAACACACTTGAACACTTTTACACACAGTCAAACATTATCTCTGTTAAAAACAGTATTTTTTACAATTTTTACAATGTGTTTCGTCTCTTCTGCGATGGTTAATGACTAGGGGAATTACATTAGGTTAATTGCATGCTCCATAAACGGTACATTAATCTTAGCTTAGTAAAACATGGCTGAGAGCCTTTATGTATGGGTACAGAGTCCCTAAACACACGGGTAATATATACTAAGAGAATTATTATTATTAGCAGTAGTAGTAGAGGGAGTAGAAGTAACAGTAGTGGTAGTAGTAATAGTAGTAATAGTAGTAGTAGTAGTAGTAGTAGTAGTAGTAGTAGTAGTAGAAGTAGCAGTAGTATTTTATTTGCAGTAGTATTTTATTTGCAGTAGTAGTATTAGTAGTAAAATTAATAGTAGTAGTAATATTTTACTAATTATATTATTATTATTATTATTATTATTATTATTATTATTATTATTATGGGGAAGCGTTAAATCCATAGAGGTCACAGACAGCCCTTGTTCCATTAGGTAATTTGCAATGTTGCGTCAATACTTTGTACCACTGCTTCACCACCTTGCAACAATCCGACATTACCCTGCAACAATGCGTCATCACCTTACACCAATGCGTCACTAACTTGCAACAATGCGTCACCACCTTACACCAGTGCGTCGCCACCTTGCAACAATGCGTCAAATTCTAGCACAGGCGCCTTTTTCATCTCGTTTGAAATAATCCAGATTAAAATTGCGTCTCCATCACGTTTTCAATCTGATAAAGGTGACGATGGCTGGAAAGTACGTGTGTGGCCAAGTGGCACTTCCTCGGCACCAGTGTCACCTTCCTTTATAAAACTTTATTAAACTATTTTGATGGTTTCATTTAAATACGAGATTATACATACATATTTTTTAAGAAGCTTCCGAATTTCCGATAAAAAAAAACGTAATATAATGAAAAGTCGAACTTGTACGAATAACTCAATACAGTTCCCTCAAAGAGAATATCTTCGTGTATTGGCTGAGTTCTTCGTATATATATATATATATATATATATATATATAATATATATATATATATATATATATATATATATATATATATATATATATATATATATATATGTGGTGTGTGTGTGATGTTTGATTTGGTGTGTGTAGTTGTTGTGTGTGTGTGTGTGTGTGTGTGTGTGTGTGTGTGTGTGTGTGTGTGTGTGTATCCCTGTTACAAAAAACGCGATTCTAAAAGCTTAGAGATCTCTAGTGAATACTAGAAAGGACTGCCCTTCTAGCATCCAGCCTGTTACTGGGTTTTCGTAACAATTAGTCAGCATCCTTGTCCAATTATCCATTAGAATTCAGTATGAATTATTAGTGCTTTAGGATTACAACTAGTAGGCTACTAACTAGAGAAATTAAAATTTAATAAATTTATTAAGTCTAGAGGTATATTATCAAATTAAATTAAGTTAATCACAGTAATCAACAAAATAAGAATAATCACTTCTCTCGTATACAATAGTATTGTGCTGAAAGCACATATCACATTTATAATTCTTAAGTACCGTCTGGTACATTAACATTTAATAAGATATTACAAATATGTACAAGTAAGTTTGTGTGTATGTGTGTAAGTGCTCTAAGTAGTTCGCTATGTCTCAAGACTCGACTAGACTTAAACAAGTGACTGACAAAGTCCTCAAATAAACTAACTTCTTAACCAACTGGCAATCAGAACAGTCTGCTTGAACATTAAAACGACTGATAAACCGAACAACAATATAACAAGCAACTGCGACACAATCAGGAACAAGGAGATAATATAAAGGCAGCTAGTAGGGACCATCAGCAGATCCTCCACAAAAGTCACAAAGCTCCCATACTACTGAATCTAAGTTCAGCATAAGAAAATCCCCGACTGTGACAATACACACATACCAGTACAAGTTAGGTCAGAAGCTACAGCTCAGGACCTGAGTTGCTCAGAGTGTCTATGCGACACACAACCTCAGTACAACGTCGAAAATCACTAAGTCTATACAATGTTCTGTGAACAGAGTTCTACAGAACTAACAAGAATAATGAGACAGACAATCTGTTCAACCACCAAGAGAGTCTAGACCAGACTGAATACTTCAGGCGAGGTGAGGACACCCCTACCCCCTCGATCACGTGATAGCTCCGTGGACAGCTGCAGCTCAGAAACAGAAGCCGGCAGTCTAACGAGCCACAAGCGATAATTACAGTAGTTAGACAATCAAGACTTGAACTGAGCACATATGTTACATCCTACCTAACCAAAGGAAGCTAAGTCAAATAACAATATGAAGCAATACATTTACGATTTAGCTATTATCGTAAATATAAGCAATATAAAATTATATGAAAAGATAATAATTATATATATACATAATAATCATTGCAACCCATTCAGGGGTTGCAATAATCCCAAATGGTACAGTCTTTTTATAGAAAAGTTTTTGGCTAGCATTAGCATTTCTAGTTTCCGTGCTACATGTTCCCTTCCGTTGTTTAACTAGCAAAGTGTTGGACTGGTGATCTCAGAACCGCCTGGGCACGCGTTCGAATCCCTGCCTTCCATTAGAGTATTTAGATTAGTTTATTACGACTTTTCAGCACAATACCAAGTGCCCTAGAATGAAGGAAGGCTGTATTTGTCATTGGCAGCTGGCAGAGAGCTCAAGAACTCAGGGAAAAAAAACAGTTGTTTTTAGTGCTTTGAGTTGCAGTGTTTTGAGCACCTTTGCTTCAGCTGAAATGTTAGCAGTATTCCGTAAGTTGTGATAATTATTTATATGGGCGTCATCTGTTGTCTCCAGAGCAACAGTGAGTGTGGAAACAACTGGGTATCTGGTTAACGCAGGTGGAAAATGTTTTGAAAGCCTTGTCTGGAAAAGTTTTGAACTTTGCTGGCATGCATGAATCATCACATAAATAGTGGAATGCTGGCGACGTGAAAATGGTGTTGGAGGCAGGAAGACCCGGAGTTAAGGTTTGTGGAAGAGCAGGAACAGCATCCCGGAGGTAGCCAGGGATGCTATACGCTACATTCATCTGTTACAATGTACGCCAGTGACGAAATCTCCATTCATTCTGTCTGCTTGTTTTTGCTCCAGCTGTTTTGTTCTATCTTGCTTCCCTCCTTCCACCTTTTCTCTGTGAATCCGTCTGTCTCTCTCTTATCTCCCCATCTTTTCTCTCTCTTCCTCAATATTTCTCGCTATATTTTTCCTCTCTCCTACTCCTCCTTCACCCTGTTTCTCTTCTCTCTCCTCTCTCTCTCTTTTCACTCTCTCTCTCTCTCTCGTCTCCTCTCTCTCTCTTCTCTCTCTCTCTCCTCTCTCTTCTCTCTCTCTCTCTCTCTCTCCATCTTCCTTCTGTCTTCCCTCTCTTCACCTTCACTTTCTGCTACACCATTTCTTTCCTGCCTACTCCTATATCTCCGTCTCTTACCCCATCCTCATCTCTCACCTTTCCTCTCTTCCCACATAGTGTCGAGAAAAAGTCTCATGTAACTTGAGAATAGATGTGACACAAACAAAAATTTTTTTTTCTGTTTTCCAAATAAGAAAGTTTCTCAGGAACAAGTGTAATGGATATTCCCTCACTTCTCAAGATACAGTTAAATGGCATGTCTGTACTCCTTAGAGCACTGAGGGTCGAGCTTTCACCGCTTCTGGCACCCACTTACGAAGACACTTGGCAAGCAGTTCTCTATAAGTCACCTTAGATTACTCTCTCTTCATTTTTTGTGAGCTCATGTTATGGAAAACTCGAGACTCCATACTTGGTTTCCAAGTACTCTAACCGAACAGATGCACTGATCCTCAGTGGCATTACTTCTACACTCATCTATCATTACACTGAACTATCACCACTACACTGAACTATCACCACTATACTGAACTACCACCACTACACTGAACTATCACCACTATACTGAACTACCACCACTACACTGAACTATCACCACTATACTGAACTATCACCACTATACTGAAACTATCACCACTATTTCTGAACTATCACCACTATACTGAACTATCACCAACTACACTGAACTTCACACTATACTGAACTATCACCACTATACTGAACTATCACCACTATACTGAACTATCACCACTACACTGAACTATCACCACTATACTGAACTATCACCACTATACTGAACTATCACCACTATACTGAACTATCACCACTATACTGAACTATCACCACTATACTGAACTATCACCACTATACTGAACTATCACCACTACACTGAACTATCACCACTACACTGAACTATCACCACTATACTGAACTATCACCACTATACTGAACTATCACCACTACACTGAACTATCACCACTATACTGAACTAAACACCACTATACTGAACTATCACCACTATACTGAACTAACACCACTACACTGAGCTATCACCACTACACTGAACTATCACCACTATACTGAAACATCACCACTACACTGAGCTATCACCACGTACACTGAACTATCACCACTATACTGAACTATCACCACTACACTGAACTAAACACCACTATACTGAACTATCACCACTATACTGAACTATCACCACTATACTGAACTATCACTCACTACACTGAACTATCACCACTAACTGGGAACTATCCCCCACTATACTGAACTATCACCACTATACTGAACTATCACCACTATACTGAACTATCACCACTATACTGAACTATCACCACTATACTGAACTATCACCACTACACTGAGCTATCACCACTACACTGAAACTATCACCACTATACTGAACTATCACCACTATACTGAACTATCACCACTACACTGAACTATCACCACTAACTGAACTATCACCACTATACTGAACTATCACCACTACACTGAGCTATCACCACTACACTGAACTATCACCACTACACTGAACTATCACCACTATACTGAACTATCAACCACTACACTGAACTATCACCACTATACTGAACTATCACCACTATACTGAACTATCACCACTATACTGAACTATAAACCACTACACTGAGCTATCACCACTACACTGAACTTAATATTCATAGGATAACCAGGCTGTTGGTTCGAGCAAAAACTCTCCACCGAATTGTTGCATTCCTTCAGAATGTATTTTTAACACACACACACACACACACACACACACACACACACACACACAAACACACACACTCGACATGTGCCTAGGACAAAATGGTAACTAACCTACACACCTACACACACAACAGGCCTAGTGTCTAATCGACATGTGCCTAGACAAAATGGTAACTAACACACACACACACACACACACACACACAAACACACACACACACACACACACACACACACACACACACACACACACACACACACACATACACACACACACACAAAATATGTTCTTTACATTAGTTTACTATTTTAAATACATACAAATTTACTTTCCTTGCATTAACAACCTTATAAACTACACATCAGTATCTATCGCTTATTGACATTAATAGTCAATACGAGCCCCTCATTCACCTCCATCGACATGTCATAAAGTAGTTACAATCACTTTCTCTCTCAATATTTTATTTACTGCCACAACACACCAAATGGTTCTCATTTTTCCTGCAAACTGACAACACAATCGCCAGTGATATTTTTCCTCTGAAAAATTTACGAGCCCCGAAACATTTTCCACTCAGGTATTGACGGTTTGTTTAGTGAATTGGATTTTTTTTTTTTTCTGGTTGCTTTAAACACATTAACAACATAAATCCTGTTTCCTGTAAAGATAAATAATTTAAGAGGAGGGGATAATAAATAATTTACATATGTAGTTTATATTTTATGTGCCTCTGTTATATATACTGTCTAAACAAGACTGAAATTTCCACCGTCGTGAAACACAGGTTCCTCTGGGTAGGTCATACCATCCACTGTGATCCACAGTTCCACCAATGTTGTGGGAACACAGGTTCCTCTGTGGGAACCTACGAGCTACAGTGATCCACTGGTCCCACTGTTGTGGGAACACAGGCTCCTCTGTGGGAAAATGTGATCCAGTGTGGTCCACTGATCCCACTTCTGGAAATAAAATCACACTACTTGCCTGTGTCCATGGTTAGTAACCCTCGAGGGCGAATAATTACTACAAAGTTCCCACCTCCTCCTCCTTCCCTTTTCCCTCGTTTCCCCCTCCTCCTACTACTCCTATTTCTTCTCTTCTTTTTCTTCTTCCAGCCTTCTATATCTATTGCTAACACATATAAACAACAGCCTTATCCTTATAGCACAATTTATCTTACGTATGCAGAACCACGTAACTTACTCTCTAGCGTGACGACTCTCTCTTTCTCCCTTAATATGCCTTATTCCCCGTTTTTGGACGCTCAGCGGCGAAAAGGATGAAGAATTTTGCAGCTGATTGAAGATATAATACCGAAATTGGGTTACAAGCGCTCGTCCCACATTAAGCCGATTATTGCTCGACTGTCATTGGATTTGGCTGCAGCAATATTCCCCCGTCCCTCTGCTCGCTACAAGTACAATCCCCAGTGATTAACGAGTCGACAAATAATCTGTGGATAGTTAAGACACTAATCAATTATGACAGTTGTGGAAAGCACAATGTAACTTCTAAGTTACTGTTATTATTATTGCTGTTATTAATTTTTTTATTGCTATTAGTATTGCTGTTATCATTATTATTGTTATTAATTATTTAGTATTATTATTGTTATTATTATTATTTTTATGAATATTGTACAGTTTATTATTATTATTATTATTATTATTATTATTATTATTATTATTATTATTATTATTATTATTATTACTATTATTATTATTTGCAGTAGTAGTAGTAGTAACGAGTCACGGTTATGTATATAAAAATTTCCTGCGTTAACCATTTAACAGTACGATTATACTATTTTATAGTAAGTATCGCATTGGAGCCTTGGCTAGAACAAATGGTATGTTCGTTTGGGGTCAAACATCGTGTCTGGCTGGCAAACTCTTCTCCCCAATATTCTGTCTCTTTAGCATGCATACCAACGAGCTAGAAACCATCCCGTGGTACGTTCCACACTACTTCTCAACAAGAGAGAGAAAAGAGAGAAAGCACATGGGGAAGACGGATGGCGGAGTCCACATGGAGGCTATCTTCTGAAAAGAATTATGTACCTTTATCGGAATTATTCACTATCCTTGAATTGTTGAAGTCACAGGTTGGCGAAGGTCTACAAATAAAGATATCCTGATGTTCCAGATGTGTCTAATTCTTTATCTTGTTGGTACTGTATACCATTAATGTACAACATTCACTATCTTACACTATTTAGGTGTTTGGGGAAAGGATAGTAATGCCAAAGGCATTATTATCCCCTTGCGGTACCTCTGGATAAAAAAAAAAGGCAATACCGTCGTCATAAGCTTCTCTCTCCTATGTGCGTGTTATTTGTGTATATTTGGATAATTTTTGGCTGTGGTATACGTAATTTTGGCAGATGAATATATATGAAAAATTTTTGACTTTGTAGATCCAGTATAATTTTTGGCTAGGGTCCATCATCTGCTGTTTTTTTCACTCTAATGTCATCCCTAATTTTAAAATACTCTAATTAAAATCCTCAAATGTTGAAGAATGAACTTAAAACGTATGTTAATTAAAAAACTTAATTGCCTTGAATTCTGTGAAAATTTTTTGAATATAACTTTCATCTATATGGAAAGGCTCCAGCTCGACGGAATATATATATTTATATATAGAAAGTTACTATACTCTCACTGCGAGTTATATATTCATGAAAGCTATGCTGATCTTTGGTCATTTTTCCTCTTTTTTTTTCTCTCGGAATATTGGACAGACATGAACCTCTGAGCCCAAGTTGAGTGGTGACATGAGAGAGAGAGAGAGAGAGAGAGAGAGAGAGACAAATTGTTCATTTTAAAATTAATTAATTATACATGTATTTTATTTAGCGTGATAGACACTGTGACTGTAGACTGTGGATACCTCTCTTGGTTGGGCTATTGCAGCAATAATAATAATAATAATAATAATAATAATAATAATAATAATATTATTATTATTATTATTATTATTATTATTATTATTATTATTATTATTATTGCCATTATTATTATTAACAAAAACAAACTTATAATAACTATAATAATAATATATGAATCTCCTCATTCCAACACCTCTATTATTTCCACCATTGATCTGCTTTTACAATGTTTCTCATCTTGCCAATTCTTGGATGCTATTACAGCCATTCCAGGAACCATGAGAAAATATTGTTGTCAGTGTGCACTTCAGTAGAGAAGTAAATAAACATTAAATACATTGAAAACTGAGAAACGTATGCAGTATATGGGAATCTTTACTGAAGAAACGTTTCGCCACACAGTGGCTTCATCAGTCCAATACGAAGTAGAAAATTGTAAGGAGAGGAGGAGTTTGAGGTAATCAGTCCCTCAGTCTGGAATCGATGTGTTAAGTCCATCACTGAAGGACTGATTACCCCAAACTCCTCCTCTCCTTACACCTTTTTACTTCGTATTGGAGTGATGAAGCCATAGTGTGGCGAAATGTTTCTTCAGTAAAGATTCCCATATCTTGCATAAGTATCTCAATCTTCAACTTGTCGGTTTTCAAAACCATTTATCACATTAAATGCATTGCTGTCACCATACGTGCAACGTCTCGCCCACGAGTTGGCTTTGTCAAAATGAAGATGTAAAAAACAGCTGGCCGAGCGGAGAATTCGAATGTGTGTCAAGTCTGTTCTAAAACTAGAAGGCCAGGGATATATACAGTGTGTTTGAAAATGATGGACCCAATTTCAAAGTAGTCTGCTTTGAAATTGGGTTCATCGGTTTGAAACACCGTGTATTAGTAGGAGGTCGACCCCTCCGTTGGATGAGTGGGTTTTACAGTCGTGTCTTTATGATTTCGCGAGTTATAAATGCGTATCTTGGTGGTTTCCCGATTGTATCCAAGGAATCAATGAACGTTCCGCTTGGGGACTCTACCGGTGATGTCTTAGTGAAGATCCATTTCATAATGTGGAAAAAGTAGATGCTGGAGACTAACGTCCCCGTCATTATAACAGGTAAATGCACGAACTTGCAGGAGACTTTTCTTACACTGAGAGCCACTTGTACACTGAGCAGGTGCTGAAAGAGGTGCTGAAGATGGCAGCCAAATACCCATCTTATAGAGCAATGTATAAGCTCTCTTGCCCCCCCCCTCCTCCTCCTCTCTCTAAAATATAAAAATTTCCATTACTCCTGTGTGTGGGATAAGTTACACTGACAAATGATTATTTCAAGGCAATGATAATTGCTGGAAGGAAACCTCCAAAGGTCCCACAGCCATTGATATCCTCACAGTCCTACTGAAGTCTCCCAGTTCAGGCTGATACATTTCAACACTGCACACTGTTGATTTATTCAGTTTTGCTAAGTAAAGAAAAACTTAGAAATTAATGTACTCTGAATGAAAGTCATAATACCAAGGCTAAAACAGGTCACACTATCTCCAAGTTTGCACTGGGAAACTTAGTCAGCCTTTCAGTCATGTCTTGATACAGCTAACGTCTAGTAATGAGGTGGCCGAGCGCAATCACGGATAGTTCACATCTGTACGATTCTCACTAGCGCTACAAGAGTGGGTTGATTTGCCTGGTGCTGGAACTGGCATTATCATCAATGCTTCAGTGCATCAGACAGTGACGTAGGGAAGAGCAGGAGTAAAGAGCAGTTTCCTCTCCTTAAGGCAGCAATAGAGTTAATTAAACAGAAGGGAGGGATTCTTGTTAAATGTGCAATCGTGTTCAGAAACGCAGCTGAACGCAAATAAATGTTTCCAAAGCAATTTGTATAAATAACCATTTGGACCAATATTTCAGGAGAATACATAACATTCACTGATAAACTGAACTGAACGCTGTCTACAGCAAGGGCTGCTACCTCAGCCAGAACAGTCAATTGAGTGTTGCCCTGGTTGCTCAAACATCTAGAAGCTATATAGTAGTGGTTAATTCGTAACAATACATATTGTAAAGCTTCTTCCTTGATAAAATAAATTATATATTAGCTATCAGATTGGAATAATTTGCATAAATATATCAATTTATACCCCGAAAGGTGTATCCCTCAGTGTAAACACACTGAGAGCTTACTTTAATCTTTCTGGATTTGATGTAACTCTTGATGCTTCTAAGTTGTCTGCAGTGCTAATGATGCACACGTTATCTATAAGTCTTGAAACGAAATAACGTTGTGCATATACACTGAGACATTAGCTGAATTCCTATGCTAAAAAATTAGTGAACATAATAGTGCAGTAACTGAGTAAATTAATGATCATGGCAACGATGATCCTTGGATCTAAACACTCACAAACACGGTCATATGTATTACAGTATATGTGTGTGTGTATGTGTGTGTGTGTGTGAGGTGCCGAAAAGGTAAAATTGGTCAATTAGCAAGAACTCGTTTAAAATTAAGTCCTAAAATTTTCTCTTATACGTTTAAAGATATATCTTTTTCATTTATGTTAATGTAAAAATTAATAATTTTATTCCAAAAAGAACCTTAGAAAACTTACCTAACCTTATTATAACAAGCGCAATTTAATTTAGCCTAGTCCGACTAAATATATCTTAGATAAGTTTATAATAATTTAATAATAAACAAACACAGATAAATATATTTTTTTTCGTTAGAGTCAGAATGATTTTTGCTAAATTAATATGTACACAAATTTTCGCTTGCTTTATTCGGCAAGAAGAACGTTGCTATTTAAGCCAAAATCGTAAGTTTTACCTATTCGGCACAGCATATCTATATACCTGCTCCCTACTGTAGACGTGTGTTACAAAAAACGCGATTCTAAAAGCTTAGAATCTCCAGTGAATACTAGAAAGGACTACCCTTCTAGCATCCAGCCTGTTACTGGGTTTTCGTAACAATTAGTCAGTATCCTTGTCCAATTATCCATTAGAATTCAGTATGATTCAATAGGGGCTTCAGGATTACAACTGGTAGGCTACTAACTAGAGAAATTATAATTTAATAAATTTATTAAGTATCGTCTAGAGGTATATCATCAAATTAAATTAATCAATTCAAACAAATTAATAATAATCACTTCTCTCGTGTACAGCAGTATTGTGCTGAAAGCACATATCACATTTATAAGTCATAAGTACCGTCTGGTACATTAACATTTAATACAATATACAAATAAGTACAAGTAAGTTTGTGTGTATGTGTGTAAGTGCTCTAAGTAGTTAGCTATGTCTCAAGACTCGACTAGACTTAAACAAGTGACTGACAAAGTCCTCAAATAAACTAACTTCTTGACCAACTGGCAATCAGAACAGTCTGCTTGAACAATAAAAAGAATGCTAAGCCCAATAGCAATATAACAAGCAACTGCGACAAAGAATCAGGAACAAGGAGATAATATAACGACACTAGGTAGGGACCATCTACAGATCCTCCACAAAAGTCACAAAACTCCCATACTACTGAATCTAAGTTCAGCATAAGAAAATACCCGACTGTGATAATACACAGATACCGGTACAAGTTAGGTCAGAAGCTACAGCTCAGAGTGTCTAAGCGACACACAACCTCAGTACAACGTCGAAAATCACTAAGTCTATCCAAAGTTCTGTGAACAGAGTCTCCAGAACTAACAAGAATAATAATGAGACAAGAGACGATCTTCCAACAAGGGCCAATAAGGAAGAGTTAGGCACTTGTCAGGGATACGTCCAACCACCAAGAGAGTCTAGACCAGACTGAATACTTCAGGCGAGGTGAGGACACCCCCCCCCCTCGATCACGAGATAGCTCCGTGGACAGCTGCAGCTCAGCAACAGAAGCCGGCAGAGTAACGAGCAAAGAGCGATAATTACAGTAGTTAGATAATCAAGACTTGAACTATGAGCACATAATATGTGTTACGTCCTACATAACAACAGGTAACTAAGTCAAATAATAATATAAAGCAATATATTTACGATTTAGCTATTATCGCAAATATAAGCAATATAAAATTATATGAAAAGGTAATATACATGTAATATATATATTAATCATTGCAACCCATTCAGGGGTTGCAACAACGTGGAATCTGTAGAGGCCACCAACTGCGATCCATCTGTTTTACAGCATCCAACCTACAACAATCAAACCAGGTAGTGTGACTAGCTTTTATCCTCTGTTGTCATCATTGAGCTATTTAGCATAAATAAATTTCTGTATTTATCATCTCTAAAGATGAAATTGTCATTTTTCCGGCCGCAGCATCAACTTGTCCAAATCTTCCTGACGCTTAATGGGTTATCCTCCTAGTACATTATTCTGCCTTTTTTTTTTAAGAGCAGACAATCATGCTACCCACCCATACACGAGTAGGTGTACATTTGACTGTGTACACCTGCTTAGTGAACCTGTTACTCACCTGATCAGTTCGACTACTGGTGCTTGAAGTAAGCAGTCAGATGTCTGTATCACAGTTGATGAGCAGTTACCCTCTGGGACTTTTCAGTTCCTCCGTCATGAAAGAAAAGATCTACTGGTAAATTCCTTTACATTTAAAGAGATATCACAGAATATTCCTGGATACTTTGTGTTTAGTAGTAATGGTAGAATTACCGACAATATTTTAAGTAAAAGGCCGCAGATGCAACTTATGTGACATTTTATTTATGTCAATGTTTCGCTCTCCAGGAGCGACATCTGTGACCCTTTACCTAAAACACTTTGTTTAACAAGTTGTCTACAGTACATGCAAACCTGTTTTCATTAGAGGTTTCTTATTACCTTTTTTGTGAGAGTTCAAAAACACGTATACAAACACTGGGGCATATTTATTAGAAAACTTTTCAATCTAGGGACATTAATCAATATGATCAATGTCCTAAAGCCGAAACATTCGTAATAAATATGTCCCAGTGCTTTATTTTGTCTTTCTTAAACCACTTGTAAATTACCGAGTATCACGTCGTGTAGAACGGAAACTCCCATCGTGGGGCGTACGCCCCTTGGGGAGGGGGATAATTTGAATGTTTGGGGGACATTTTATAAACTTTCCAATAAAATAATTGTGGATAATTCATGGGGACAGATTATACCTAATAAGGTTTTTATGATAATAATTGATATAAATCGTATGATGGAGCATATAACTTAAACGCATTATACTTTCAACATAATGATTTCAGACTTTTTGGAGAAAGTATCAGTTTTACTGTATTGTATTTTTACCTAGTGTTATACCTTTTCTTCACCCAAATTTGTTTTTATATCAGGAGGACGTCAAATTTTTTGAGGTGTCGAGGAGGGTCACGAAACAAAAAAGATTGTTAACCAGTGATATAGACGCAGTAGTAACCGTCCTTTTAGTATGAAGGGGCCAGTTTAAAAAGCCAAATTTAAAGGAGGGCCTGATTTTTATTTTTGTTTTTTTTTTTGGTAATTTTTATGAATAATAACAATAATATTTTGCGGCCCTCGGGCCGCAAGTTGGGGGACACCTGGTCTAGAGTGTCGCCATATCCTTTTGTAAGGAGTAATTTCAATGGGCATATTTGGACTCAGTATCCCCACAATATTTCATGTGTAAATCATTCTGTATCATTCTGGTCTGCACAACAGCTAGAAAGCATAACATACATGGAGTTTTACTCCAGAATTTTTATTTTTTTGTATTCGAGCTGATGGGAGACTCTAAAAATAAAATGAATTAATCCAGAAAACGTTAAATTTACATAGATATAAAGTTTTGTGGATGGCAAAAGAGCTTCGGGTTCTGACGCTTCCTCCGTACTAGCTCTCATGTTTTCTGGTTCCAAGTACACATATTGCAGATATCCGCCCCTCTGATAATCTTAAATTATTAGAACTGACGCCATTTTATTCTAAACCATTTTTTTATCGATCGACTCAGAATGACCGCATCATTTACGATATGAGAGAAAATTGACAGAATATCACTTAGGCGGGAGTGGCAAAAGCATCAGGCGCAAGATACTGGCGCAGCTAAGTGTAGCACTCAGGCAGGAGTGGCTATCTCAGGCAGCATCATCGTCCTCAAGCTGGGATCAACATCGCTGTGTTGGGTGTCTTGCGTGTGCCTGCATCAGTTCCCTCATGTTTGGCAGATTTTTTTCCCCAGCAGGTATCTGAAAATCATCTTCCGGTTTTACCTAATAACACCTTTTTTTTTTTTTGCATCGTGCCACAACGAGAGTCACAGCACGGCTGGTCCTTGGAGATAACAACTTGGCCAGCGTGCCACTTGTGGTCCAGGACCAATACTCACTTTCCACACGGTGATAAAACAAGACTTGGAATTAATAAGGGATTCCAAAAAAATCGGAATTTTTAATTTCTTGCCAGATTTTTTCCATTAAATTAAAGATATTAAAACCAGTCTCGGGAAGATGAAACCCATCTGTACGAAACCTATTTTTGCGATATATATATATATATATATTATATATATATATTATATAAAAAATATTTTAATATATATATTTATATATATAATATATATATGCAATAAGATCACAGTAAACAGGTGATTTCAGAATATGCAAAAAAACCCACTGTGAAAGAATAGAGAATTCCAAGCGCTTTCGTGACTACTCAAAATTATCAAGGAACAATGAAAGGAAAGCTCAAAGGGAAAGGGTATATAAAGGGGTGTAGGCTACCCCTTTATATACCTACCTTTGATGCTTTACTTTCATTTTCCTTGATAATGTGAGAAGTCACGAAAGCGCTTGGAATTTCCTCTATTCTTTCACAGTGGTTGTTTTGCATACACACACACAAAACACAACACACATATATATATAAATATATATATATAATATAAATATATATATATAATATATATATATATATATATATATATATATATATAAATATATAATATTGTCGTGCCGAATATGTAAAACCCTGGTCAATTAGCAAGAACCTTTTAAAAATTAAAGGGTCCTTTCTAAAATTTTCTTTTATACGTTTTAAAGATATATTTTTTTCATTAATGTTTAATGTAAAATTTTTTAATTTTGCACAAAAAAGAATCTAGAAAACTTACCAAACCCTTTAATTAAAACACGAACAATTTATTTTAGCCTAACCCAACTAAATATATTTTAGATTTGTTTACAATAATTTAATTTCTAAACAAGCACAATGAAATATATTTTTTTCGTTTGGTTTAAATGAATTTGGCGAAATTATTTCATACACAAATTTTCACTTTTCCTGAATGGCAAGATGAGCGGTTGCTATTTTAAGCCAAGATCGCAAGTTCGCCTATTCGGCACGACATATATATATATATTTATAATATATGTATAATATATATATTAAAATATATATATATATATTATATATAATATAATATATATATTATATATATATACACCATTGAAATACAATAAATAATTTTTCGTGTGCCTAATCTATGCTATATTGTTTCTTTTACTACTGTCAATAAATCTAAGGGAAATACATGCATATATAGAGAGGGAGAATAATAGAAAACGAAGGTGGGCAGTTCCAGTGGTAAACTTGACAGGTGGAATAAGTGGATAAATGGGAAGCAGGTGGAGCAGAGCTGACAACAGTGTAAAAGAAGCCTCCTGCTAACGCTGGGGGGTCGTCATTGCTCTTTCTGACTGACGCTGGTGTCGTCAGCACCTCACTATCTGATTCCGAGGTCATCACTCCTCTTATTGCTGTCTGGCTCTAATGTCTTGGGCATCAGCGACCATACTCGAAAAAAATATTAAAATCTATAAGATTAGTCACTTTCACTCTGAATTAATGCACTTTAGCCAAAAATATTTTATTGAAAAAAATTAAACTTTACTGGGAAAAAATATATTTTCCGAAAGTCCTACAAAAAAAGGCAAAAATGGGAAATATCGTCAGCATTCTCAATATATGTGTTAACCCTGCCATGAGAGTAAATCTCTCTCATTCACTCCTCTCTTCCTTATATTTCCATTGAGAATATTCCTCCCTAAACTCCCCCCCCCTCCCCAAAAGTGAATGCGTTATGATTTAGCATATAAATTGCGTTACGTTGCAAATGTTTACACGAGGAAGATGATCCTCAGGTTCTAAGTATAATTTTTAATTTTGAATAATCACAGGAAAAAATGTTTTTTTTCGCCAGTTGTACCACTTAGCCTCTTACTTACTATGTAAGTGAGGCCACTTACGTTCACTTCAATGTTCATAGTATTATTATTATTATTATTATTATTATTATTAATTTTATATTTATTCCATTATTATTATTATTATTATTATTATTATTAGTAGTAGTAGTAGTAGTAGTTATTGTTACTGTTGTTATTATTGTTATTATTATTATTATTATTATTATTATTATTATTATTATTAATTTATTTTTATTCCATTATTATTATTATTATTTATTAGTAGTAGTAGTATAGTAGTAGTAGTAGTTATTGTTACTGTTGTATTATTGTTATTATTTTATTATTAATTTATTTTTATTCCATTATTATTATTATTATTAGTAGTAGTAGAGTAGTAGTAGTTATTGTTACTGTTGTTATTATAATTATTATTATTATTATTATTATTATATTAATTTTATATTATTCCATTATTATTATTATAAATTTTTATTATTATTATTATTATTAGTAGTATAGTAGTATAGTAGTTATTGTTACTGTTTTATTATTATTATTATTATATTATTATAATAATTATATTTTCCATTATTATTATTATTATTATCTATTACTTATTATATGTAGTAGTAGTAGTAGTATATAGTTATTAGTTACTGTTGTTATTATTATTATTATTATTATTATTATTATTATTTTTATTATTATTATTATTTTATTTTTATTCCATTATTATTATTATTATATTATTTTTATTATTATTAGTAGTAGTAGTAGTAGTAGTAGTTATTGTTACTGTTGTTATTATTGTTTATTATTATATATTATTATTATTAATTTTTAATTTTTATTCCATTATTATTATTATATAGTAGTAGAGTAGTAGTAGTAGTAGTTATTGTTACTGTTGTTATTATTGTTATTATTATTATTTATTATTATTATTATTATTATTAATTTTATATTTATTCCATTATTATTATTATTATTATTATTATTATTAGTAGTAGTAGTAGTAGTAGTAGTAGTAGTAGTAGTTGTTACTGTTGTTATTATTGTTATTATTATTATTATTATTATTATTATCAATATTATTGTTTTAGCTGGTAACATTGCAGTAGTATTATTGTCCTTGTTGATAATGTTGTTGTTACTGTTTCTGTTTCTATTGTTGTTGTAGTATTCATGGTGAATCGCTAAACCAGTACGGGTGTCGGTTTCCACTGGCAATTTGACTGGGTGGCTGGCCGGTTAGCTGGGTGACTGGCTGGGTGTGTGGCTGGACGGGCTGCTGGGTGGCTCGCTGGATGGCTTGATGGCTGACGGGTAGCTGGGTGACTGGCTGGGTGGATGGCTAGCCGGGTAACTGGGTGGCTGGCTGGGTGGGTGGCTGGCCAGGTAGCTGGGTGGCTGGCTGGGTGGCTGGCCGAGTAGCTGGGTGACTGGCTGGGTGGGTGGCTAGCCGGGTAGCTGGGTGGCTGGCTGGGTGGGTGGCTGGCCAGGTAGCTGGGTGGCTGGCTGGCTGACTGAGTGGCTTGGTGGCTGGCCGGGTAGATGGGTGACTGGCTGGGTGGATGGCTAGCCTGGTAGCTGGGTGGCTGGACTGGGTTACATGGTGGCTGGGTCAGGGTGACAGGGCAAGTAGCTGGCTGGCTGGCTGGCTGGCCAGGTAGCTGGGTGACTGACTGGGTGGGTGGCTGGCCGGGTTGCTGGGTGGCTGGCTGGGTGGCTTGGTGGCTGACGGGTAGCTGGATGACTGGCTGGGTGCGTGGCTAGCCGGGTACCTGGGTGGCTGGCTGGGTGGCTGGCTGGGTGGCTGGCCGGATAGCTGGATGACTGGCTGGGTGGGTGGCTGGCCAGGTAGCTGGGTAGCTTGCTTGGTGGGTGGTCTGGCTGAGTGGCTTGGTGGCTGGTCCGGGTAGCTGGGTGACTGGCTAGGTTGATGGCTGGGTGGCTGGCTGGGTGGCTGGCTGGATGGATGGCTAGCCGGGTAGCTGGGTGGCTGGCTGGCTGGGTGGCTTGGTGGTTGGCCGGGTAGCTGGGTGACTGGCTGAGTGGCTTAGTGAGTCGAGGACTGGCGGGTTGTTTGTGGGCGATGAGAGATAATTTACAGCTGGTGGGTTCCGTGAGGCTTCAACTACATCAAATATTGAGAGTCAGGTGGGAGTAGAAGGCAGGAGGGAAGGAAGAGGATGGAGGTCAGATGAGAAGGCAGGAAGGAAGTAGGTAATAGGAGGAATAACCAGTATGGAGGATAATGGAAGGGGAGAGAGAGAATGAGAGAGAATTAAGGAGGAAGATGGGAGAGTGCGGAGGAAGCAGTGCGAGAAGTCCCAGCAGCATCCTCCTGCTTAGATAGATTTTAATTAACCGGAATCTGCACCTGTGTGGGTGATACTTGCATGTGAGATTAACGGCAGAAAGCTCTGATCTTGATTTATCGTGTTGAGGAAAGGGTGACACAAGGTCAGTGATCTTAAATAATGTTCTACCGACAACAGCAAGGAAAAGATGCAGGTTGTAAAACACGCTTGTACTGAGACAGCGTTTTACACTGTGTAGAATTTTATCATAAGTTGATAAAACTCTAAAAGAAACGAAATGTAGTCATTATAAAAACAAACTGCAGTTCACTGAACAAGCGAAAAAAAAAATTACATGCCAGTCAAGGCTTGAAAGTTCGAGTCTGCTCTGGCCTGAGATCAATTTTGCATATAATTTAGCTTATTATGTGAGTTATAAGTATTTTAATATCTCTCGTGGTTCAGTGCATGGAGGGGAGATGAAAAACTAATCGCCAGCCTGGTGCCACTGGCTCTGGAATAGAAGCTCAATTCGGCTAACGCCAGAGTAAGTTTATTGAGGCACAAGTACACATAAGTTTGGTAACAGAGCTACAGATGTTCCTCTTAACATAATGATAAACGGATCACCTATCACAAAGCTAACAGAGGGAAAATTCTTAGGAATCCACCTTGATAATAGACTCAAATTTCATACACATATACAACAAATTTCTAAGAAAATTTCCAAGACTGTAGGCATACTATCGAAGATACGGTACTATGTTCCACAGTCAGCCCTCCTGGCCCTATATCACTCTTTATTTACCCCTATCTCACCTATGGAATTTGTGCATGGGGCTCAACAACAATTAACCATCTCAGACCACTAATTACCCAACAAAAGGCTGCAGTTAGAATGATAACAAATTCTCACTACAGGCAGCACACTCCACCAATATTCAATACACTAAACCTACTCACCCATACAAAACATCCATACTTATTACTGCACCTTTACATACATAGAACACTTAACTCTGATATTAACCCTCCCCTCAAACATCTCCTTGCCAACCTCAACGAACACATGACCATAATACAAGGCACAGATCACTCTTTGATGTTCCTCGTGTCCATCTCACACTATGCAAAAACTCAATGCACATAAAAGGCCCTAAAATATGGAATTCATTACCTGTAAATATAAAAGAAACACTACCTGTTTATAAATTCAAGTCTCTTCTCAAAGATCACTTACTCACCCAAAACCAAATAAATACTGAATAACTGAACCTTATAAATTGTATATCTTAAACGTTTCTCACAATTATATCACATAAATGTTAAACCTAAAACCCAATCTAACTTTATTATTTTTTAAATACACTACCTAACAGAATACTCCATACGACTGAATGTACAACAATGCATGCAACCATATGACCTGTCTTTGTAATACTCACTTGTGCTTTATAGTTATCTGTTTACAATAATGTTTTATCACTGATTTCATCATTGCTTAGTTAATTTTAAGCCAGCCCGTAATGCTATGCATAGTATAAGTGGCTTTGGCATGCTGCTCTTATCTGTATTTTTTTGTACCTCTGTATGTGTGCTCAAATTGTTAATAAATAAATAAATAAATAAAATAAATAAGTACAATTATCATACATCGTGTAAATTACCTAGGATAACCCCAAAAAAGTCAAAGTGAATTATTTCTATTGAGACCCTTGTAATATCATATTATTTAAAACTTAAAAGTTAAACGGCTAAGTTACTCAACTGTGTGAAAATCAGTTGAAATAACAGGAGATATACTAGGAATTAGGTAAAGAGAGGATCAGCTTACAATAACAGGTACACGAAATCACCCTCCTTGATGTGGCTTGGTGTGGATAGTACTGCGTACTTGGTAAAGACACATAGGCAACAGTTTGGCATCTTTATTCTGGAACGTTTCGCCTACACATTAAGCTTTTTCAGTCGAGTACAGAAAGTAGGCTCTGCTTACTTTCTATACTCGAAGAAGCCTACTGTGTAGACGAAACGTTACTGAATAAAGATGCCAATAACCGTTGCCTATGTGTCTTACCAACCTGTCGGTGTTGTATTATACCATTTTGATATTCACTGTGTACTTGGCCTCAAGGTGCGTTGCTTCGAACCTCTTCTGGCTCGAAGCAACGCACCTTAGAGATCAATTTTTTAAATAAATTTTGAGAAAAATGCTTGAAAAAGAAAATATATCAGTAGCTGGACCCTAATAAATATAGCTCCCTGTCTGCGAGAGATCGAGAGACGGTCCTGGGACCTAGATGATTTCTAACATTAAAAATTGATCAAGGTCCTAAGATCCATTTTCTAGAAATATGTCCTAGTGTTTGTCTTTTTAAACCACTTATCGGCATCAATTACCAAGATTTATAACACGACCAAGATACTGTGGTTAATATATATACTAAGACAAAATCTCACAGAATTATATAATTATTTTACACAAAACTGGAAGTAAAGAAATATCTTGAAGAAGGTGGAGGCGTGTGTGTGTTTGTGTGAGTTGCAGGTAGGTCTCCCCTGCAGGTAGGTCACCCCTGCAGGTAGACCTCCCCTGCAGGTAGGTCACCCCTGCAGGTAGATCTCCCCTGCAGGTAGGTCTCCCCAGCACGCTCATGCCAGCAGGAGGCTTCCAGACCTCCCACCAATACTCCTGAGAACACAAGTTAACTCAGCTTAACTTTGGAGGGTGTAACCTGCACCAGTGGGACCCACTACAGTATTAGACGCCACACTCTCATGACACTTTAGTAAACAAGTTGCGAGGGAAAGAAACACACGACGCGGAACAAACTGAGACAACGTTTCGCTCTGAAACGTCGTTTCAATAGCAGTGTTCTCACTACTACCACAGACAGCAGGCTATTTGGACCTAAACAGTGTTCCTGGCTGCCACATCACCACCACGAGCCAGTAAATGCTTTCCCTTTAACATTAATGGCGGCCCTGCTATTCTAGGAAATAGTTTAGCTATTCTGAAATATTTCTTGTTGTCTTTTTGCCAGGTCATGTTTTTCTTACTAGTATTGTGTGACTAGATCTTGTCTCTTTATTATTATTATTATTATTATTATTATTATTATTATTATTTTACTACTACTACTTCTGCTACTATTATTATTAATTTATTGCTGCTGTTATAATTATAATATCCCCAGGAAACCCTAAATCCATAAGGCGTCCTATATTTTGATTTTTTATTCCTTCGTTAGGTCTTGTCTAAATATGTTAGTGTGTGTGTGTGTGTGTGTGTGTGTGTGTGTGTGTGTGTGTGTGTGTGTACTCACCTAATTGTGGTTGCAGGGGTCGATACTCAGCTCCTGGCCCCGCCTCTTCACTGATCGCTACTAGGTCCTCTCTCTCTCTGCTTCCTGAGCTGTATCATACCTCTTCTTAAAACTATGTATGGTTCCTGCCTCCACTACTTCACTTGCTAGGCTATTCCACTTCCTGATAACTCTATGACTGAAGAAATACCTCCTAACGTCCCTGTGACTCGTCTGAGTCTTCAGCTTCCAGTTGTGACCCCTTGTCCCTGTGTCCCCTCTCTGGAACATCCTATCTCTGTCCACCTTGTCTATTCCCCCGCAGTATCTTATATGTCGTTATCGTGTCTCCCCTGACCCTTCTGTCCTCCAGTGTCGTCAGTCCGATTTCCCTCAACCTTTACTCGTACGACATTCCCCTGAGCTCTGGGACTAGCCTTGTTGCAAACCTTTGTACTTTCTCTAAGTTCTTGACGTGCTTGACCAGGTGTGGGTTCCAGACTGGTACTGCATACTCCAGTATGGGCCTAACATACACAGTGTACAGTGTCTTGTATGATTCCTTATTAAGGTATCGGAACGCTATTCTCAGGTTTGCCAAGCGCCCGTATGCTGCAGCAGTTACTTGGTTGATGTGTGCCTCCGGTGATGTGCTCGGTGTTATGGTCACCCCAAGATCTTTCTCCCTGGGTGAGGTCTGTAGTCTTTGTCCACCTAGCCTATACTCTGTCTGTGGTCTTCTTTGCCCCTCCCCAATCTTCATGACTTTGCATTTGGCTGGATTGAATTGGAGAAGCCAGTTACTGGACCACATGTCCAGCCTGTCCAGGTCTTTTTGCAGTCCTGCCTCATCCTCATCCGATTTAATTCTTCTCATCAACTTCACATCATCTGCGAACAGGGACACTTCGGAGTCTATTCCTTCCGTCATGTCGTTCACATATATCAAAAATAGCACTGGTCCTAGAACTGACCCCTGTGGGACCCCGCTCGTCACAGGCGCCCACTGTGATACCTCTTCACGTACCATGACTCGTTGCTGCCTCCCTGTCAGGTATTCCCTGATCCATTGCAGTGCCCTCCCTGTTACATGCGCCTGATCCTCCAGCTTCTGCACTAATCTCTTGTGGGGAACTGTGTCAAAGGCCTTCCTGCAGTCTAGGAAAACGTAATCTAACCACCCCTCTCGTGTCTTACTTCTGTTACCTTGTCATAAAACTCCAGATGGTTTGTGATACACGATTTGCCTTCCATGAACCCATGCTGGTTTTCATTTATAATCTTGTTCCTTTCCAGGTGTTCGACCACTCTCCTCCTGATAATATTCTCCATGACTTTGCACACAATACATGTCAGAGACACAGGTCTGTAGTTTAGCGCCTCGTTTCTGTTTCCTTTCTTAAATATGGGGACGACATTAGCTGTCTTCCATTTCTCAGGTAGTTGCTCAGTTTCAAGGGATGTGTTGAATATTGTGGTTAGAGGCACGCACAGCATCTCTGCTCCTTCTCTAAGGACCCATGGGGAAATGTTGTCCGGTCCCATCGCCTTTGAGGTGTCAAGGTCACTTAGGAGCTTCTTCACCTCCTCCTCGGTTGTTCGTATGTCATTCAACACTTGTTGGTATATTCCCTCTTAATGTTCCCTTCTGTGCTGTCTTCCCACAGCCCTTCCTGTCTACTGTAAAAACTTCCTTAAATCTCCTGTTCAGCTCCTCACATACCTCCTGATCATTTCTTGCGAGTTCTCCACCTTCTGTCCTTAATCTGATCACCTGGTCTTGACTGTTGTCTTCCTTCTGATGTGGCTATACAACAGTTTCGGGTCAGTCTTGATTCTCGTTGCTATGTCATTTTCATACTGTGTGTGTGTGTGTGTGTGTGTGTGTGTGTGTGGTGTGTGTATGGTGTGTGTGTGTGTGTGTATGTGTGTGTGTGTGTGTGTGTGTGTGTGTGTTGTGTGTGTGTGTGTGTGTGTGGTGTATGTATGTGTGTGTGTGTGTGTGTGTGTGTGTTGTGTGTGTGTGTGTGTGTGGGGTGTGTGTGTGTGTGTGTGTGTGTGTGTGTGTGGGAGAACACTTTCTGCAGTAAGTTTCCTTAGCGCCACCTACGTAAATATCCCCCCCATCCCTTTCTGCCCGAGCCAAAATTGATCGAAGAAAGTAATAAATACGTATGTGTGAAAGTTGAGCTCAGCAAGGTACGAAATTATACTCACCTCACAAGAGAGGCGTCAAGTGTCTTTTGAGACTACCAGATCTAATTAAAAGTTGGAGGCTGGGGAAAGGTGCAAATGGAGTTGTTGACACCTTGTCAGCTGGTGCTGTGGGAGACGTTGGAGGGTTGAACATCCAAGGGCTCTTCTTTGGCAATAAGATTTTTTTAGAGAATTCAGTCTCTGATGGCCAGTTATAAAATTCTATAAACAAATACATATTCACTTAATTGACCATAACATAACTATCCAACGTAATGTTAGTTAGTTATGTTTGATAATTACCCAAGTGTTATACATGTAGCTTATTCGTAAATTTGGCGATACTGTATGCCATTACTACAAGGAAATTAAACAATGTGTTACGAAATAAGCAACAAGTGAGTATTACAAAGACAGGTCATATGGTTGCATTCAGTCATATGAAGGATTCTGTTAGGTAGTGTATTATTTTTTAAATACACTACCTAACAGAATCCTTCATATGACTGAATGCAACCATATGACCTGTCTTTGTAATACTCGCTTGTGCTTTATAGTAATCTGTTTACATTAATGTTTTATCACTGATTTCATCATTGCTTAGTTAATCTTAAGTTAATTTTAAGCCAGCCCGTAATGCTATGCATAGTATAAGTGGCTTTGGCATGCTGCTCTTATCTCCATTTTTTTGTACCTCTGTATGTGTGCTCAAATTGGAAATAAATAAATAAATAAATAAATAGCAGAGAAATTAATTAATTTTCAGTAAGCATTTTGTGTATCCGAAAGCGAATAGGATTAGTGTGAAGGGAAAAGCTTTTCCCCCAAGAAGATTATATAAACCGGAAAGAAGGAGTAATACCTCGTAAGGCTGATGAAGTCTACCTAGTTTTTAAGTTGCACGAGAAAGATATGTCAGAGTCCTTTCATTAGAAATATTGTGTCTTAATAAGACTGAAGAGGTTCCTTGGAAGACAAAGTTTTTTTTATATATTAAAAAAAGGATCCTTCAGCTTAGACAAAGTATTCCAATTTAAAAAAATTGGATGAATGTAGAAAAGTCACTGTAAACAAGGAAAAATTTGGGAATTTTGCGGGGGAAAACATCGAACAAAAAACGTCAATTATAATTTTTTTTTTTAAAAGGGAAAAGAAAAAAAATAAAAAGTGGTAAGAAGGAACAATAATCTGAGAACGAAAGTCCATTTGTCAAACCCCTGAAAAAAACGGTAATTGGGCAAAAAGTTTACAACGCGTTTTTACACGTAATCCCCCTGTTTCCTCATCCCGGCATATCGGGTCTTCCTAAAATACATTCCTGAAGGAAAAACGTCTTCAAAAAAAAAGTTCTCTTTTTGGGAATTTATTTCGTAATAAAATCCTCTTATGTTACGTCTTTTTTTCTTTGAAATGCATAAAAAGACTTCTAAAACATTACACAAATATTCTATTTTCTGGACAGGATGTAAAAAGGAGAAAACAAAAAATTTTCACAGGGGGAGAGATTTTTGAACTAGGGAATTTATGTTTAGGTTAAAAATTCCCCCCCCCCCTGGTGATATTATAAAAGCACTCATTGAAGGCGCAAAACAAATATGGTCTACGCGCCTTGGGGAAGGTGGTTGGGGCTTTTTAAGGGAAAACAAAGGGGGCCCCTCGTTCAGGCCGACGCCTTTTTCTTAAGGGAGCTCTGCAGCAGCCTATGACCCATACAGGTATTTTCCCCTCAAACCGACACCCCCTAGCAAAAATTTTGTCAAACCCTTTTCAATATATGTAGAAACAACGAATGACTTAGGTGGATAAAAAGTCTTGGCCCGCAAAGTTGATCTGAGGGAAAAAAAAGTGCAAAGAGGAAAAAACGGAGGCCAAAAAAATAAACAATTATTTAACGAAGATAAATAACTAAACAAAAGATGTCCAAACCAAATATATAATTAAATAAAAGTTAAATGATACAAAAAAAAAAAAGACAGAAATAATAATATAATAGACACAACGAAGAATAAATGAATAAAAAAAAGGGGGGCCAAAAAAACAACATAGATTAAAAGAAAGAAAAATTATGAAACAACACAAAAAAAATATAATAAAAACAATTTATAGATCAAGTGCTATTAAGAAAAAAAATTTGTAGAAAATTATAATTTCTTATTATTGGTACTTCACTAAAAACTCTACACACACACACACACACACACACACACACACACACACACTTACATATAAATATTATACTATATTATAAGCCATTTTCTGAAAAATTTTATTTTTAAAAAAATTGTATGAAAAGAGCTTTTCTAACAACCCTTTCCCAGTTTTTACCCAAGTAAACAAAAAAAAAAAAGATTACCTTTGCGACTTGAAATAAGCAGAACAATAACATGCAAGATGGAAATTTTTCGGCAACAAAGAGCAAGCAGCATAAATGCACTTAACTGATGTTCTCTCCCCTCCACACGAAAATGTCACATTTTCTACCCCCACAGGGTGGGTGAATTTCCCCCTACAGTAAATTTCCCCCGGGATTCAAAAACCCCTAAAAAATGCTACCCGGGCCTTTGAAAAATTTTAAATTAGGAGTCTTTGAAACAACACACACACACTTAAAATTTATATATATATAAAAAATATATTTTATAAATATATATAATTATAAAATATTTATAAAAATAAAATTTTTTTAAAAAATTTTAAAAAATTTATTTTAAAATATATATAATTATATATAATATTTTATATATATATATATATATAAAAACATACAACACAATATTATATAAAAATATATATATTTATATATTAAATATAAATATATATATATATATATATATATATATATTATATATTATATATATAAATAAATTTATATAAAATTTTTTAAAAATATTATATATATATAATATATTAAAAAAAAAGTGATTTTGGGATGGTAGGTTTACTTTTTTTGTAATAAAGAGTTCGGGATACAAAAATACCCCGCTAAAAAAAAATGATTCTTTAATTTTAAAAAAAACAATTTTGGGTCTAGGGTATTTAAAATATATTACATGTTACAAAATAATTTTTATATTTTTAAAATAAAATATTAATCTATGAAAATAATAAATTAAAATAACATTTGAAAAAATAATTATAAAGACCTCTTGTCCCACACGACACTAATTCGAGTTTGGACGCTCCTTCTCCACCGTGTCATCGAACCCTTTTCCTTTTGCCCGACCTCCCCTTCCCCTGTCCCCCACACCCTTTTCTCTGCGTCTCCACACCCTTTCTGACTATTCACACTTGACACCCTTGTCTCGCGACCCTCACTTCGCGTAAGTCTTTTGAAGGGCCCTCACAGATACATTCATGTACACACAACCAGGCCACTTTTAGTTCACACGACACCCTTTTTCTTCTCCGTTTCACACGGTCCGAGCAATCTCAGTGTTCCCCCCATCATACTTGCTTAATGTCACACCCCGCGGTCCTAACCCAGTTCAGCGTAACACTCCAAATTTTCTCATTAATGTCCCCCAAAACACATCATTGACTTAGCCCACAGTTGACTACCGTAGGCGGGAAATCCGCAGACATCACCGGTAGTCCAAAAACTCTCTAAAAGGGCCCGGGAGAAGTCACCGTAAAATGGGTTTGGAGGTACTATCTACCCCCCAAAACCATTGACACACCCCAAGGAGGGTTTGGTTAATCCTGCTGCCCAACACCATGCGCAACTCAGTGAATCGGCCGTCAAATAACTGAGGCCAACAGACTCAGGAGCGCGGGGAGCGCTTCCTTAACGCCGTAGAAGCCAGTAAATACTTACTGCCAGTAAGTGTACATTAGGTGTTCTGGTGACTACTTGCGTAGATGCGAACCCCTGAGGGGTTCAGTACTTACGCTTTTGAAGCCAGTAAATGTTACCGTGAGGTGTTCAGGGACCACTGCTTCAAAAGGGAGTAGATGTTTACCTTTGGGGGTTCGGCTGTTTTCGCCGTAGATGGTACCTGGGGTGTTCAGTACTTTTTGCTGCAAAGGGCCGGCTCAGCATCCCCACTTTTTGGTTTTGATAGTCCCCCAGTGGTAGGGCCGGCCGGCAGGTTAACTATTTAACCACTATTTTTAAAATATATTTTATATGATAAATATATATAATAATATATAAAAATATTATATATATTTTAAAAATTAAAAAAGCAGCGTTCTCCCTGAACTCTTAGGGACAAATTGGGCCCAGGCCCAAAAATTTTAAATTTACGAGCAATGATCTGGGATAATCAAAGGGGGCTCAGAAACCAGACCTGCCCCCCCCAAAAAACTACAAAAAATCGCACGGGGGGTTCCAATAGGGGAAAAATATAGCCTAAACGATGTTTTCGAGTGTGTCAGGGAAGGATAAGCCCCCCTACTGGAAATGAGAGCCCTCATGCTGGACTTTCTTTTGGCTGTTCCCAAACCCACCTTGGGGCCACGCCTGGGACCCACAGCCATCCCATGGGTGTTGCCCTTCACTTCCCCCCCCTATTCTCGCCAAAACCCCAGGTTTTTGGGGCAGTGAAGCACAGCCCTTTTGGGGGTACCAGGTCTTGTGTCCGAAAATCCGAGGAAAAAGATTGAAAGACATGAGGAGGTTAATAACATTATAAAGGGGAAGCCTCACAACAGCGGATCCCCCACATAAGGGAGCCCCCCCAAACTTGCAGACTGATGGCAGCCAAAAGCTCCAATGGATCACCCTTCAAGCCTGGACAGAGGGGAAGCGGGTGGTGGGGACAATAAAAGGGCATCTCCCTTGGGCTGATACCTATCTAATACACCAGGGAGAAGGAGGGGCAGCTGCCGCTTTAGGGAGCCCCCAAAAAGTCTGAAAATATGGAGAATTTGCCCATCATTATATTTGTTCCATGGGTTCAAGCCCCTTTGGTCAGGGGAAAGAGTGCTTTTAATTTCCTTAGGAGCTGGAAAAAGACTCATCAGGGTAGCTGGGATCCCAGGGCAGCTAGTTTTCTGTTCCCCGCGGCTCCACGGCTGTTCAAAGGGTAATGCTGCTGCATTTTGGGGGACACGCCCCCGCTCTGAGGAGCTGGATAGATTTTTTGCCTTTTAATTTGGGATACACACGTAACAACATGAATATATAATATATATATATATATATAATATAATATATTAAAAATAATATATATATATTATATATAATTAAAAATTTTATTATATATGCCACCTTTATATCAACAATGTACTCTTAAATCTTCGTGCCATATTATATTATAATATATATAAAAAAATATATATATATATTAATATATATTTAATAATATATATATATATATATAATATATATAAGTTGTTATATAAAAGGAAATGTATGCCGAGCGCTGAATATTGTCTGGATACACCCCCCGTCTCTCCCCCACTGTCAGAACATGTGCAAATCTTGGGGATCTTTAGAGGAAACGTTGCCACACAGTGGCTTCATCATCATACAAAAGGGGAACTTTAAAACAAGGAGAAAGAGGTAATCATCCCTACCTGAGCGATGTGGGGCAGTCCTCAATCTTGAATAGATTGTGGACTGATTACCTCATTTTTCCCCCTGTTCTTCAAAATTCTCCTTTGTAGGACTGATGAAAAAACTGTTGGGCGAAACGTTTTCCTCAAAAAAGATACCCAAGAGTTGCACATGTGTCTAATAAATTTATCATGTCGGTTCTCTGAACCATTTATCTTCACACAGTCAGAGGCCACAACGACCGCTCTCAAGCCTCACACTGTGTAGATACTTTGGGAAAAATTAAAACCTAGCTCATTTAATCGGTCCTCCGTTTTTTGCCTACGTTTAAAACCCACATGCCGGGCACTAATTTTTAAGGCGTGCGATTCTCAACGCTTGATTTTTAAACCGAATCTCTGATTAAGTGCTCGTCAGGCATTATGCGGGGGTGCTCCCCCCGGCATATGCCGGACGATATAAAACATTTTAATGAGGGTTTATTTCTTGCTATAATTATTTTACTTTTTTTCTCACAAAGGGCTAGCAAAATAAAACCCACATTTTTTATAATTTTTAGTTGCTAACGGCTGAAAGATAAAAATATATATACAGAGGATGATTCCTGTTTTTATATGCAAAAAGTTTCCCTTTATGACTTTTTGGGGTTTAAAAGCTTCTTGACTAGGGAGAACCTTTTACTGCACCCTTAAATGATCCAGGATTTTATAGCCTTCAGACACAATTTTCCCCCCCCCCATCAAGTAGACATTGCCATTATACCTTATACATCGTGACAATAACCCAAATTTCTGTCTAAAATATCCCAGCTTCGTACTTTTTGGTCTAATTGGGAAAAAATAGCGAATATAAAACGTAAACCAGAACAGAAATTAATCAATCTTTCACTAAAGTAAGAGGTCTAACTGGACCGTGTACAGTGCTTCCAGCCATTAACATGTAAAATTTCCCTGCATCGGGCGAAAAAAAAAGAATGAACACTTGTCAGAGAGCGTGATGCGGTGTCGCATCACGACTCAGACACAAGTATGGAGTTGAAAACTGTCATTATAAGTTGTAATTTCAACATACTATATTGAGTTGATTAGTAAAAACCCTAGTAGGTATCTAAAAATGGTCATGTTATATTCCTTCAGAGTATTTGTTTTCAAAAAAAACTTTAAATTTTCGACAATCAAGCCAAATCCCTCCTCAATAACTTTCGTAAAGAACTCTTATGAAAATCTAAAAAAATAATTTTGATGTTTTAAGAAGGTAGTGAATATCTGGTGCATTTTTTACTTACCGGATGTTGGATTTCAAGTTTTTAAAAAAATTAAAAACTAACAAAATGCGAGAGTAATTTTTAAAATATTGAAGTGAGCTTGGGGTTTATGATTTTTTAAGTGTTGGTTGGTGTTGGTGATGGGGTTGGTGGGGTTGGTGATGGGTTTCTTCTCTGCCAAAAGCAAGTTGTGTCTACTTGTTCATGTTGTCTTGTACGTTTGTGGCAAGGCTGAGGCTCATCATGACTCTCTCTCTCTCTCTCTCCTCTCTCTTCCTCCTCTTCTCTCTCTCTCTTCTCTCTCTCTCCCCCCTCCCTCTCTCTCTCCTTCTCCCCTCTCTCTCCTCTCTCCCTTTTCCTCCCCCCTCTCTCTCTTTTTTCGCAGTTTACAGAACAAGTGATTTTTCTTTACAGAGAAATAATTTGCATAAAAAATAAATCTTTTCATTTCAAAAAGTGTTGCAGCTTTACGTACTATAGCAAAACCTTTTAAACCCAAAATTTGCCCAAAATATTCAGAAAAATTTATATATATTTAAGGGGAAAAATGCGATTCAGAGTGGGGCCCCAACAACCAGAAACTGGAATACTCAGCCCATTTTAATTTTAAAAACAAGAAGCATCAGTTCCAGGGTTAAGTGTGTATATAAAAGTGGATTATTATTAATTATTAAAATTATAATCAAGGGGAAGCGCAAACCCGGAGGATTAACAGCGCCCGGGGGGGGGGGATGGAAGGCATTCAGGCTTAATTCGGGGGAACTGGGGTTATAAACAGGGAAAACAGTCAATGTCAGACACCTGGTGACCCTGGGACTAGCGGACCTCTGCTGCTGATTCTGTTCCTACTTGTCCGCTTTTTTAAATGCAAG
>NC_069476.1:15008910-15031410 GCF_026875155.1 Cherax quadricarinatus
CAGCCATTGAAGCGTGCGGTACCGCAGACATCACCGGTATCCCTGTAATACTCCAAAGGCCGGTAGAAGACCCGTAGTGGCTGTAAGTACTATCTACCGCCTTCAAGACCAGTTGACACACCACAAGGAGGTTCGGTTAATCCTGCTTGCCGAACACCATGCTGCAAGCTCACTGAATGCGGCCGTCAAGTAACTGAGGCCAACAGACTCAGTGAGCTGCGGTGAGCGCTTCCTCTAACGCCAGTAGAATACCTCTACTGCCAGTAGATGTGTACGATTAGGTGTTCTGGTGACTACTGCGTAGATGCGTACCGTGAGGTGTTCAGGTACTTACTGCTTCTAAAGCCAGTAGATGTGTACCGTGAGGTGTTCAGGTACCTACTGCTTCTAAAGCCAGTAGATGTGTACCATTAGGTGTTCAGGTACTTACTGCTTAGCTGCGTACCGTGAGGTGTTCAGTACTTACTGCTTCTAAAGCCAGTAGATGTGTACCGTGAGGTGTTCAGGTACTTATTGCTGCTAAGGCCGGCTCAGCAGTCCCCACATTGGGTTTGATGACGTACCCAGTGGTACACCGGCCGGCAGGTTAACTATTTAACCACTATATATATATATATATATATATATATATATATATAAAATATATATATATATATATAAATATATATATTATATATATATATATATATATATTATATATATATATATATATATATAATATATATATAATAAAAATGTATGTATATAAAGTGAAATGTATGCCGAGCAGCTGACATATTGTCTGGATACACCCACCTGTCTCTCCAGCCACATGTCAGAGACATGTGCAACTCTTGGGTATCTTTATTGAGGAAACGTTTCGCCACACAGTGGCTTCATCAGTCCATACAAAGGAGAATCTTGAAGAACAGGAGGAGAATGAGGTAATCAGTCCCTCAACCTTGAGTCGATGTGGTCAGTCCATCAATCTATTCAAGATTGATGGACTGACCACATCGACTCAAGGTTGAGGGACTGATTACCTCATTCTCCTCCTGTTCTTCAAGATTCTCCTTTGTATGGACTGATGAAGCCACTGTGTGGCGAAACGTTTCCTCAATAAAGATACCCAAGAGTTGCACATGTGTCTAATATATCATCATGTCGGTTCTCTGAACCATTCATCTTCACACATGTCAGAGGCCACAACGACCGCTCGTACAAGCCTCACACTGTGTAGATACATTTGGAAAGATTAAAACCTAGCTTCAGTTTATATCGGTCCTCCGTTTATTGCCTACGATTAACCACATGCCAGGCACTAATTCTTGAGGCTGTGCGTATTCTCAACGACTGTGACTTTAACCGAATCTCTGACTTATAGTGCTCGTCACGGCATTATGCCGGGGGTGCTCACCCGGCATAATGCCGTGACGAGTACTGTACATATATTATGATGGTTTATTTCTTGCTATATATTCATTTTACATTTTGCTCACCAATGGGCTATGCTAAATATAACCACAGTATTTATAAATTGTTAGTTGCTAACGGCTGAAAGTTATATATAAATATATATACAGAGGAGTGTATATCTCTGTATTTATATGCTAAAAGTTTACCTTTATGATTATTTTAGGGATTAAAGCATTCTTGACTAGTGGAGAACCTTTTACGTGCAGCCTTAATGATCCTAGTATAGTTGATAGCCTTCAGACACAATATTCCAAACCATCAAGTAGCACATTGCCAGTTATACCTTATACATCAGTGACAAATAACCAATTTCTGTCTAAAATATCCCAGCTTCGTACATTTTGGTCTAATTGGGAACAAATATGCGAATATATAACTGTATACTCAGTAACAGAAATTAATCAATCTTCACTAAAGTAAGAGGTCTAACTGCGACACGTGATCACAGTGCTTCCAGCCATTAACATGTAATATTCCGTGCATCGAGGCAAAAAAAAAAATAGAATGAACACTTGTCTAGAGAGCTGTGAGTGCGGTGTTCGCATCACGACCTCAGAGTCACAAGTATGGAGTTGAACTAGTCATTATAAGTTGTAATTTCAACATACATATATTGAGTTGATTAGTAAGAACCCATATGTAGGTATCATAATTATGGCATCATGTCTGATATTCCTTCAGATGTATTTGTTTATAAAAGAAACTTGAATTTACGACAATCTAGCCAAATCCATCCTCAATAACTTTCGTAAAGAACTCATAATGAAAATCTAAAAAGTATATTTTGATGTTTTAAGAAGGTATGTGATATATCTGGTGACATTTTTGACTTACCGGTATGTTGGATTTCAAGTTGTGAAAACTTAAAAACTAACTGAAATGCGAGAGTAATTGTAAGTATTGAAGTGAGTCTTGGTGTTGATGATTGTTTAAGTGTTGGTGATGGTGTTGGTGATGGTGTTGGTGGTGTTGGTGATGGTGTGACTTCTCTGTCAGTAACGCAATGTTGTGTCTATCTTGTTCATGTTGTCTTGTACGTGTTGTGGCAAGGCTGGATGGCTCATCATGACTCTCTCTCTCTCTCTCTCTCTCTCTCTCTCTCTCTCTCTCTCTCTCTCTCTCTCTCTCTCTCTCTATCTCTCTCTCTCTCTCTCTCTCTCTCTCTCTCCTCTCTCCTCCCCTCTCTCCCTCTCCTCTCTCCTCTCTCTCTCTCTCTCTCTCTCTCCCTCTCTCTCTCTCTCTCCCCCTCTCTCTCTCTCTCTCTCTCTCTCTCTCTTTCGCAGTTTACAGAACAAGTGATTTTGCTTTACAGAGAAATAATTTGCATAAATATAAATCTTTTCATTACAAATAAGTGTTGCAGCTTACGTACTATAGCATAACCTTTAACTCATTAATTAGCCCATACTATTCATGAAATATTTACATATATATCAAGGGAAAAATGCTGATTCAGAGTGGGACCTAACAACCAGGAAACTGGGAAGTACTCAGGCGCCATTCAATTAAGAACAGAGAAGCATCAGTTCCTAGGAGTTAAGTGTGTATATAACAGTGGATTATTATTATTATTAATATTATAATCAAGGGGGAAGCGCTAAACCCGGAGGATTATACAGCGCCTGGGGGGGGGGGATGTGGAAGGCATTCAGGCTTAATTCGGGGAACTGGAGTTATAACAGTGGAAAGCAGTCAATGTCAGACACCTGGTGACCATGGCGACTAGCGGACCTCTGCTGCTGATTCTGTTCCTACTTGTCCTGCTTGTTATACAAGGTGAGTTCAACTGGTGACTTTAATATACACCGAGAGGTGTATGTTTCTCGGTCTTTATACACTCAGTATTTACTTTAATCCATTAAAAGTAATTAAAATGTCCTCTCTGGTGGTGAACAAGCGACGTGTAGCCTTAATAACCCTCGCGTAGTTGATAGACTTTAAACAATGGAAATAAGTCACTCTGACATTTTTGGGTTGTCCTGGGTTCTCTACACATATGCTGCTATGCACTTGTGTATACCTGAATAACCTTACTTACGTAACCAACTAAGTATGGCTGACTTAGCCAGCAAGCCGACAAGAGGATATAAACACACGTAACACACAAAAAAATCTTTATACGACGCTTTATTTTTAACATTAAGCTTTTCCAAGACTTTCTAAAGCACAATCTTAAGCAATGCAACGTGTAAAAACAGATTATATTACGTGAGTTGGTTAACTAATGGAATTTTATACTAATCGACTACACTAAGAACATGGAGGAACACTGTTGTTAGGTAAGACACATATACAACAAGTCTTCAAGTATCTTCTGCTTCTATCAACTTTTATACCATTTTAACATCATGGAGGAACACTGGAGGAACACTGGAGGAACACTGCAGAAGGCCTACTGCCCCAACAAAAGGTCTTTAAGGATGCTTTAATTCCTAAAATAGGGATTAAAGTTTGTAGATGAATGGTTCAGAGAACCGACATGTTGATAAATTAGACACATGTGCAACTCTTGGGTATCTTTATTGAGGAAACGTTTCGCCACACAGTGGCTTCATCAGTCCATACATAGGAGAAACTTGAAGAACAGGAGGAGAATGAGGTAATCAGTCCCTCAACCTTGAGTCGACTCAAAGTTGAGGGACTGATTACCTCATTCTCCTCCTGTTCTTCAAGTTTCTCCTATGTATGGACTGATGAAGCCACTGTGTGGCGAAACGTTTCCTCAATAAAGATACCCAAGAGTTGCACATGTGTCTAATTTATCAGGGATTAAAGTAAACTCTCAGCATAGAAATGCCGAGAGAAATTCGCCTCTCAGTGTATATCCTGAGAGTTGAAATGTCTCGTATTCATCTGTGTGATTCGATGTATTAATAACGTTAATAATAAACAATACCAGGGAGCTGATGGATAAGACACGTGTGCAACACTCGGGTATCGTTATTGACCGAGACGTTTCGCCAACCAATGGCTTTCTCGAGCCAATACAGGGAATTAATATTCTATATTGTGCAAAATAAGTGGGAAAAAACGGTGAAATTCTAAGCACTTTCGTGACTTCTCGCACCGATAATGTGAGAAATCACGAAATCACTTGGAATTTCACTATTTTTTCGCCGTGGACATTTTGCATATTAGATATCGCCTGTTGAATGCATTCTGTATTGTGACGAGAAAAAACACAGTTTGACGAGACTTGTCCATCATTAAGGATACCCAGGCGTTACACATGTCTTATTCATAAGAACATAAGAACATAAGAAAGGAGGAACACTGCAGCAGGCCTGTTGGCCCATGCTAGGCAGGTCCTTTACAATTCATCCCACTAACAAAACATTTGCCCAACCCAATTTTCAATGCTACCCCAGAAATAAGCTCTGATGTGCAAGTCCAACTCAATTCCAACCCCTCCCACTCATGTATTTATCCAACCTAAATTTGAAACTACCCAAAGTCCTAGCCTCAATAACCCAACTAGGTAGACTGTTCCACTCATCAACTACCCTATTTCCAAACCAATACTTTCCTATGTCCTTTCTAAATCTAAACTTGTCTAATTTAAATCCATTACTGCGGGTTCTCTCTTGGAGAGATATCCTCAAGACCTTATTAATATCCCCTTTATTAATACCTATCTTCCACTTATACACTTCGATCAGGTCTCCCCTCATTCTTCGTCTAACAAGTGAATGTAACTTAAGAGTCCTCAATCTTTCTTCATAAGGAAGATTTCTAATGCTATGTATTAATTTAGTCATCCTACGCTGAATGTTTTCTAATGAATTTATGTCCATTCTGTAATATGGAGACCAGAACTGAGCTGCATAATCTAGGTGAGGCCTTACTAATGATGTATAAAGCTGCAGTATGACCTCTGGACTTCTGTTGCTTACACTTCTTGATATAAATCCCAGTAATCTATTTGCCTTATTACGTACGCTTAGGCATTGCTGTCTTGGTTTAAGGTTGCTGCTTACCATAACCCCCTACATTGAACTGCATCTGCCACTTTTCTGACCAAGAATAGAGTTTGTCTAAATCTTTCTGAAGTTCCCTAACATCTACGTTTGAATCAATTATCCTACCTATCTTTGTGTCATCGGCGAATTTGCTCATATCACTAGTAATTCCCTAATCAAGATCATTGATATATATTATAAACAACAACGGGCCCAAGACTGATCCCTGTGGAACGCCACTTGTTACTGATCCCCACTCGGATTTAACCCCATTTATGGACACTCTCTGCTTCCTGTCAGTGAGCCATGACTCGATCCACGAGAGCACTTTTCCCCCAATGCCATGAGCTGCCAATTTCTTTAACAGTCTTTGGTACGGAACTCTATCAAAAGCCTTACTAAAATATAAGTAAATAATATCAAATTCTTTATCGTGGTCAACAGCCTCAAAAGCTTTGCTGAAGAAAGTTAATAAATTAGTTAGACAAGACCGGCTTCTTGTGAATCCATGCTGAGTATCATTAATCAAGCTATGCTTATCGAGATGGCTTCTTATAATCTCAGCTATAATTGACTCTAGTAATTTGCCTACAATTGAGGTCAGGCTTATTGGGCGGTAATTTGACGGAAACGACTTGTCCCCAGTTTTAAAAATAGGAATTACATTAGCCATCTTCCACATATCAGACACTACACCTGTTTGAAGAGATAAATTAAAAATATTAGTTAATGGTTCACAGAGTTCCATTTTGCATTCTTTAAAAACCCTTGAAAAAAACTCATCAGGACCCGGTGACTTATTTTGCTTCAGTCGGTCTATCTGCTTCACAACCATTTCACTAGTGACTGTGATGTTACATAATTTATCATCTTCTGGCCCACTATAAAAATTAATTACTGGAATATTATTAGTGTCTTCCTGTGTAAAAACCGAGAGAAAATAATTATTTAAAATCGAGCACATTTCATTCTCTTTGTCAGTAAGATGCCCATAGTTATTTTTAAGGGGACCTATCTTATCTCTGACTTTTGTTCTAAATACCTGGAAAAAACTTTTTGGGTTAGTTTTAGAATCCCTAGCAACTTTAATTTCATAGTCCGTTTTAGCTTTTCATCGCGGTGAAAAGCTGTTAACGAAGACAGATTTAGTTGCCCTTTACGCATTGGTAAAAATGGTAGAATTTCCGTCAAAATGTTACGTGAAGGTCACATTTGTGTCCTTTTATGTAAATACGTGTTTCTCAAAGTTAGGCATTTTCATTTGTCCGTTACGGTATTTGTTAGAATAGGAAGCTTTTAGGGAACAAAATTTACATTACCAAGCGTAACTAAACGTAGATTTTATTCGGGTTTGTATATTTTGAAGGACTGATGACCCAGGATGAACCAAGTTGGTCTGAGAAACATCTTCATTTCCATACTGCAGAAAATAGTGAGGAGAAACAAACGAAGCAGAACAAAATTTCAGTGGACGGATTATATACTCGCTATTTCGATGAAGGACTATCTACTATTATCAGATAGAGGCAATGATGATAAAGTAGGTTCTTTTATTAAAGAAGCCCAGTGGCTTACAGGAACGTGGAATGTCGGAAAATTTAATTTAGAAAATAGTTAAATATACTTTATATCAGGCATACATGTATTGTAATTAGAGAATAATCATGTAAAGCGTTTCGGGGATCGAACCGATGTCCTGGCTATTCCAAGTCCCAAACAGTACATACGTAGCCAGAGTGTGCAATTTCTTACTCTCACGACCTAGTGGGAATATTAATTCACTTACGCGGAAACTGGCTTTTGCAGGTCGTTCTGTGGAAGGATTTCTACGTGCTTTGGTCTCAAAATCAGTCTTTTTAAAGCCCTCCGGGTCTTCCGTCACTTTCTGGATTCCATTCCCAGTGAGACGCAAACCACCGCCAACTACCACTTCCAAGCCACCTGTCACGCCAATCTGCCATGTAAACACAACTCGTTATAATAACTTTCAAGCAGAATCACACATCAAACCAAATGAAACAAAGGCTTACCGGTCTAGCGAAGAAATCTCTTCAGCAAATTCACTCATCTGTCATCCTGAAAACCTTGACTCATTCCAGCCAACAGAAAGAACTCCTTCCAGCCCACAGCACAACTTTCATCCCAGCCAACAGAAAACAACTTCCAGCCCACGGCACAAATTCTACAACAACCTATAGCAAGAGTCTCATTTAAACCAAATGAAAATATCCCATTCCAGACTACAGTACAAGATTCATTGCAACTAGCACAGCCGACCACAACGGATCGAAGGAAAAGTCTTGTATGCGATTATTCAAAGTTTCACCCTCGGCACAGCATGGTGTTGGGAGCTAATGCTGCTTGTTCCATCACCAGAACGGGAGTCTCACTGGAGGAGAAAGAAGAGATATTATGGTTACACAACACCTTCAGAGCCAAGGTTAGTTATGCAACACCCTCAGAGGCTAGTTACATTTGACATTTTATGAGTAATGCACAACCTGCCTAAAGGACATGTATTCTTCAGAGGCGTTAGATCTAATAAAAGTTATCCTAAATGGATGAATGTGAAACTAAACCAACTTTAAAACTAGAACTGGATAAAGACAGTTATGTACATTTCAAGACATTAAAAACGTTCAAGTGTATCTGCATTCAGTGGTAAAGAGATCGAAACTGTGCCTCATAATCTAAGTAGAACAGCCTCTAAACTCCTGTGTTAATCTTTTTGACTAAATTCAGGTAGTCTGCAAGACCCCTTTCGCATATTTGTTCTATTGTTTTAGTTTCTTGGCTATAAATCACCTATTTTATAAGTGTGAGGGTTATTTCTAGTCGTCTGTAATAACTAGATTGATGCTGAAGTGTAAGGCCTCCTAGCAAACATAAATAGATAGAGACATACATGAAATGTACTCAGTATTGTACTTGGGTATTAGGAACTCGCTTTGACTAGTTGTTTTCCTCGTGCCTTCACCAGGTGGCCAGCGGGAGGGAGCACCGCGGGGATCCTGGACCCCAGCCACAGGCAGCAAACATGTACATTCTCCACTGGAATGACGAGCTAGCTGTTGTTGCCCAGGTAGGTAAGTTTATTTAGCACAGGTACACACAAGTGCAATTATTATACAGAGTGTAAATTACAAAGGTTAACCCAATAAAAAGCCAGAAAAGATGGTTTATTTCCATAGAAGTCCTTGTAATATCTTATTATTTAAACTTAGTGTTTAGACCGCGTCTGTGCAGGAAAAAACTTTGTGTAACTACTGTCTAAATGAATACATAAACACAATGTTCGCGTCATTAGAAAGAGGATGAAGTTGCTTTGATGTAGTTGAAGGACTCTTGGTCCAAGAAAGAGATGCAAAAACGTAAGTGTGGAGGAACACTGCACTGCATTTACCTGCCAATAGTAGGCACTGTATTTAATAGTCTTTAAGCTACTTTATATATATATATATATATATATATATATATATATATATATATATATATATATATATATATATATATATATATATATATATATATGCAGTAAGATCACAGTAAACAGGTGATTTCAAAATATGCAAAACAACCACTCTGAAAGAATAGAGAAATTCCAAGCGCTTTCGTGACTACTCACATTATCAAGGAACTATAGTTCCTTGATAATAGTTCCTTGATAGTTCCTTGATAATGTGAGTAGTCACGAAAGCGCTTGGAATTTCTCTATTCTTTCAGAGTGGTTGTTTTTGCATATATATATATAATATATATATATATATATATATATATATATATATATATATATATATATAATATATATATATAATAATATATATATATATATATATATATATATATATATATATATATAATATAATTTATATATATAAACTGTGTGTGTGTAATACATATTTTATATGGCTACAGGCTTGGGCTAACCAGTGTTTATTCGCTCACAACGGGTTTGAAGAACGAAGAATCTGTTCCCGTAACTACATGGTGGGCCAAAATATTTATTATCATATTGGTGTTGACCCTTCTCAGGTACGTTTTCTTGTAAGACCACTTCTCACCGCTTTGTATAAAAACATAAGAATCGAGGAACACTGCAGTAGGCCTACTGGTCCTTACTAAGCAGCTCCTTCTAAATAGAATCCTTCTCACCCACCCAACTGTCTATCCTACCCTAAACCACCTAGTAATTTGCTTCAATACTTCAAGCACTAATGAAACCCAGGACTAGATTCATGATTCATGCACCAGATGCGTTTCATTCACAAATAACCTTCACATAGAAGAAAGAAGCTTTTAACATCGTTTCGGCCCGACTTGGACCATTGACCGAAACGTCTTCATAAGCTTCTTTCTCCCATGTGCGAGTTAGTTGTGTATTGTTCCATTCACGGTATTGTGCCTTTTTTTTTTTATAGATGTGTTCCAGGCTGTGACACTTAGTGTACAGCGGCCATCAATGTCTGATTCCTATTAATAAAAATATATGATGTTTTGCAAACCATTCCACGGGTGGGATTAGAACCCGCGACCAGAGAGTCTCAAAAATCCAGACCGTCGCGTTAGCCAATGGGCCTTATTAAGCCAGGTGGCCCAGTTGCTAACGCGACGATCTGGAGTTTTGAGACTTTGATCGCGGGTTCTAATCCAACCCGAGGTATTGTTTGTTTCCAATCGATAGTGTCATTACGATTTTGTGAGTCGAGTGATGTTTTGCATACTGTTCCGATTGCTTACAACGATTGCATATCACGCAAACTAAATTACTGATTGAGGTAAGACACTTCATAATAACGAATTCGCATAAAACGAATCCGTATAAACAAAGGAATAATTTTTAAGTCGTGTTCTCAGCGTCAGTTATATAACCCTCACAGGTTTTGCAAATCCTATTTTCTTTAAAGCTCTTCATCCATCTAAGGATCAAACCTGATTGGCACACATTCTTCCAGGTGTTGTATTACCCCAAGAGTCTTGCGCATTCCTGTGAGCATAACAATAATCTTTGAGATATAAACATTGAGTTTTCTGAATCAGGTAACTTTCTCTGTTACAAAAAAAAAAAATCTTTTTTTTCCTATGGCATAGTAAAACTATAACAATTAAAGGAAATAAAAAGATAAAAATATAAAAAAGTTAAGCCACATGGAAAATAATCTCTTTAATGTCGTTTTCTTTCCTGTGTCTATTGTTGTTGTGTGGTGGGTTGTATATTGCCACATTTATTGGGTCAGCCCCTTATTATCATGCCTGTATGATTACTGTTCCCAGTACTGGCCGTGAGTTTTAGGACTAACTTGCCAGGAGTTCAATCCCTGCCCGTTCCGTGGTTTGTTTAATGAACCAGTTTCATAATATCTATGCCCTGGCTATTCCCGTCAGCAGAACTGGGCGGAGGCTGTCCACCAGTGGTACGAGGAAGTCACTGATATGCCCAGGAGCTACGCGGAGAGCTTCCATATTGTTGACTCTCAGAGAAATATTTACCATTATACTCAGGTTAGTCTAAATTTAGCTGATGCACAAACGACTCCAAGATTTAGAATATTTAGATGACACACAGGCGAATTTTAAGCTTAGGTGACAGTGAAACTGTAAGAAAAAAAAACTTTCAAAGTTTTTCTAGAGTAAAGACACAGGTTGCAGAATAAGTTATTATTTTCAGCATTTGGCTGTGCCATGACTTTACCAAGCCATGGATGACTTGAAAAAGATTTATTGCCACAATAAAAACTTATTCCGCACCGATTTTGCTTTATAAATGTCCTAACTAGTTGTGTGGTTCTGTGCTCGTATATGTCTGACCAGCATTGACTTAAACACCCTTTGTATATTTCTAATCCTTTATATATATATATATATATATATATAATATATAATATATATATATATATAATATATATATATATATATATAATATATATATATATATTATATATTATAATGTCGTGCCGAATAGGTAAAACTGGTCAGTTGGCAAGAACTCATTTAAAATTATGTCCTTTCTAAAATTTTCTCGTATACGTTTAAAGATATATTTTTTCATTTATGTTATTGTATAAAATCACTAATTTTGTACCATAAGAACCTTTAGAAAACTTAACCTTATTATAACAAGCGTAATGTGATTTAGCGTAATCTAACTAAATATATTTTAGATAAGTTTACAATAATTTAATAAACACAGTGAAATATATTTTTCTCGTTAGGTTCAGAATGATTTTTGCTCTTCTTGCCTTATTCGGCAAGAAGAGGATTGCTATTTAAGTCAAAATCGTACGTTTTACCTGCTCGGCACGACATATAAATGGCGTGCAAAATAGGACTATTTACAAAGTCACAGTATGTATTGTTACAGTCACTGCATTGTGCCTTTTTCTTCGTTAACGCTAATCTTTTTTCCTTTCTCTTGCAGATGATGTGGGGTCACACGAGGGAGGTAGGATGTGGTGCTGTCTATTTCTCAGAGTACGAAAGAATAGTCAGCCGTGTGTATGTATGCCACTACGGGCCCTCGAGTAATACTTCAGGGGCTCCTCTATACCAGGTGGGGCCTCCAGCCACGGCTTGCGGGATTTCCTCTCCCTCAATCATCTACTCCGACCTATGTATGTGGGGCGCCGTTGTGATATAATAGAATAAAGACCAAAAGGGCACAATACCGAGACTGGAGCAATACACACACACAATCCGCACATAGGAGAGAGGACTCAAGACATCGTCATAATGTGACTTTGTAAATGGTCTAAGTCGGACCGAATCGTCTTGGTAAGCTCCTCTCTCTTAGGTGCTGATTATTTGTGTAGGAATTGAGTAGATGGGTGACGAAACCAGACAAATGAAAAAAAAAGGCACATTGAACAGAGTAAGATTAATTAGCGACGTTTCGCCTGGAATGGGACTTTTTTTAAAGTACATGACGAAAATAAAGACAAAAGAGCAGCAGTAAACTGACAGCGTCTTGTTGATCACATTTCGGCCCCGCTACAGGCTTTTTCAATTCTAATTCGGGTATTCCCATATTATCTACGATTTCTATATGATAGTAACAGAGGGCGAAACGTTGTTAGATAAAAAGCTTTGTTTCTGTTCCTCTGATTCTCTACAGTATATATATATATATATATATATATATATATATTATATATATATATATATATATATATATATATATATATATATATATATATATTATATAATATATATATATATAAAGCGCATATAACATTATTATTTATAATAAATCAAAGCACACATAGACAGATTAGGCTTTTATTAAACTAACGTTTGGTCTAGTGATCATTATCAAGTAAGCTTTGTGAAGATAACTTCGTAAAATGCAACTTCTGGGTAATCAGTCCCTCAGTTTACCAACTGATTACCTCTACAGCCTTCACATTAAAGGTACCCAGATGTTGCCCATGTGTTTAATTCTGTCTTGTCGGTATTGTATACCGTTTATATATAACTTCGTAAAGCTTATACTGGACGAAAAGTGTTTTTGTTTCACACTGTTTACAAATGAAACATAAACACTCCATTTCACGTAATTAAATGGTACCTTCTTGGTTTGCTTGCTTAATTAAGTAGCGAAATTGAAATTTTAATGTATTAAACGAAGCAAAACTGGTTCGTTTTGTGTTTAATTGGATTAACGAGAGTTTAATTAGAGTTTAAAAATAAAATTGCGATCAGGTTTTATATTGATAATATTTTTTAAATGTTTTACAATGTAATTTTTCAGTATAAGGGAGGATATGGAAATATTTAAATGCAAGAGAGGAAATGCAAGAATTTAAATATAAGAAAAGGATATGGAAGCTTTGAAATATAATTGTGGAGATTGTTAGCTTTTAAATGAGGGTGGAAATGTAAGCATTTAAATATATGGGTGAAAATATAAGTTTTTAAATATATGGGAGGAAATGTAAGCATTTAAATATACGGGTGGAAATGAGAGCATTTAAATATACGGGTGGAAATGAGAGCATTTATATATACGGGTGGAAATGAGAGCATTTAAATATACGGGTGGAAATGAGAGCATTTAAATATATGGGTGGAAATGAGAGCATTTAAATATATGGGTGGAAATGGGAGCATTTAAATATATGGGTGGAAATGGGAGCCTTTAAAAAATTATGGGTAAAATGGAGCATTTAAATATAGGGGTGGAAATGGAGCTTTTAAATATGGGGTGGAAAGAGAGCATTTAATAATGGGGGGAAAGGGAGCTTTAAAAATACATGGTAGAAATGGGAGCATTTAAATATATGGGTGGAAATGGGAGCATTTAAATATATGGGTGGAAATGGGAGCATTTAAATATATGGGTGAAAATGGGAGCATTTAAATATATGGGTGAAAATGGAGCTTTTTAAAATATATGGGTGAAAATGGGGCATTTAAATAAGGGGTAAAATGGGACTTTAAAATATTGGGGGGAAATGGGACATTTAAATAAGGGTGGAAAAAGGGAGCATTTTAAATATATGGATAAAATTTGGGGGCATTTAAATAATGGATGGAAATGGGAACTTTTAAATATTGGAGGAAAGGGAGCATTTAAATTATGGGGGAAATTTGGGGGCATTTAAATAGGGGGAAAATTTGGCACGTGCAACTATCAATCTAACGTTAGTTGACTTTCGTGATGGACACCCAAACCCATACAACGTTTGGATGAAATAACACTTATAATGTGTTATTATAAGGACGAGCTGTTGATTCACTATTTTGTTCTATTTGGGAAGATTTACATAATGATTCTGCAACCTAAAAATTTTTTGACAAAGGTTTTGTGAGCACTAAATGTACAGGTTTTCCGCTACACAAAACCCCCTTTTTTCTTCATCTTTTGCTATCCTTATAAAAGATTGAGGATAAAGAAAGCAAAAAATGACGATAAGACACACGTAGGCTTCTTCAGTAAAATACAGGGGCAGCAGTTGAGCAGCGAAATAAGAGGGCCCAAATGGGTCCATTAACCTTGGAGAAAAAGATAAGGTGGTCCGTCCCCAGCTTGGAGAAGATTTCAGCGATAGTCGGGAAAACAAAGTAGCGTACTTTCTTTTAAACTTGTCGGATTTTAACCCTTTTTTCAAAATAAAGCACGGCTTTTTATTACAAAAATTCAGCGTTTTTATTGTTCATAATATTACATTTTACCCCAAAGTATTGCAAAAAAAAGGGTGATTTATATTGATAGGTTCCCCCCCATTTTTTAACCCGGTTATTTCTGGATAAAAAAACTTTCATTTTGTCTGTAGACTTAAATAATTTCATTGAAAAACAGAATAGGACTTTGAAAACTGTGTCAGGTTGAGGGTCTTTGATGCGATCAGTGTGATGGGATTGGTTTGATGGGGTGAGTTGTGAGGTCGTTTGAGGGGGGGGTCATTTGGCGGCCCTTTGTTTTGCAAAGTCAATGCCCTCTGTCCCAAAAAATTTAAATACTGAGTTAGAGGGGCGACCAGGCAATTATTTCCACCAATTCAACGCTGATTGCGGAAGTGGGGCTTTTTTGCCAGTGCAGTGGGGCTGCACTCTCAGCATTCCCGTCCCACAACCACCACTCCCATCACTCCCACTACCAACAACAACAACCAATACGACAAAAAAAACCAGCTCCACCACAACAACAATTTTTACCACCCAAAACAATAAAACAACCATGCCACCACCAAAAACCACTACAATCAACCAATCATCCACTGCAAATAAACCATAATATTTAACAATAACTCAAAACACTAAAACCCCTGCTAAATTTTTTTTCCACTTGCTGGGTGCTCAGTTAAAACAATCATAATCGCTAAAATAATTAGGTCACAAACCCCTTTACTACACATCATCAATCTCACTACACATCCTTCTTTCCTACACACTATCAAACTTCCTACACACTCATCAAACTTCACTCACACTCACAATTTCACTACACACTCATCAATCTTCACTACACAAATCGTCAATCTTCGCTACACACTCATCAATCTTTATACACACTCATCAACTTTACTACACACCCCAATCTTCACTACACCTCATCATTCTTCACTACCCCTCATCAACCTTCAACACACCATCAATCTTCACTACACACTCATCAATCTTTAACACAACCCCATAATCTTCATACACCTCATCAATCTTCTACACACCCTCAATCTTTTACTACACACTCATCAATCTTCACTACACACTCTCAAACTTCACTACACATCGTCAAATTTCCCAACCCCTCGTCAATCTTCACTACACACTCGTCAATCTTCACTACACACTCGTCAATCTTCACTACACACTCATCAATCTTCACTACACACTCATCAACCTTCACTACACACACTATCAACCTTTCCCACACACTCGTCAACCTTCCACACACACACTCGTCAAACCCTTCCCCTACACACCTCGTCAACCTTTACTACCACACCGCAACCTTTATACACACTCATCAATCTTCACTACACACTCATCAATCTTCACTACACACTCGTCAATCTTCACTACACACTCGTCAATCTTCACTACACACTCATCAATCTTCACTACACACTCATCAATCTTCACTACACACCATCAAACTTCACTACACATGGTCAATCTTTACTACACACTTCAACTTCACTACACCTGCAATCTTCACACACATCTCAATTTCACTACACACTTTTCAATCTTCACTACACACTCGTCAGTTTTCCACACACTCATCAATCTTCACACACACTCATCAATCTTCACTACACACTCTCAAATTTCCCACACACTCTCAAACTCACTACCACTCTCAATCTTCACTAAACACTCATCGCTTCAATACACACTCATCAACCTTATACAACACCATCAACCCTTTACACACACACTCTCACCTCACTACACACACATCGCCTTCACCACACACCACAACCTTTACTAAAAACACTCATCAACCTTCACTACACACACTCATCAGCCTTCACTACACACACTCATCAACCTTCACTACACACACTCATCAGCCTTCACTACACACACTCATCAACCTTCACTACACACACTCATCAACCTTCACTACACACACTCATCAGCCTTCACTACACACACTCATCAACCTTCACTACACACACTCATCAGTCTTCACTCAACACTCACAACTTTAACACACACCACAAACCTTCACACACACTCATAACCTTTTACACACACCACAGCCTTCATACACACACTCACAACCCTTTACTACACACTCATCAACCTTCATACCACACCCCCAACGACCTTCACTAACACTCATCATCTTCATCACCCTCATCAACCTTTACCACACACTCATCAACCTCAGTACACACCTCATCAACCTTCAGACCACCCATTCACCCCCCCCCCTACACACATCACAAAACCCTTCCCCTACACACTCATCAACCTTCACACCACACATCACAACCTTCAGACCCACATCATCAACCTTCACTACACACACCACAACCTTTACACACACCTCACAACCTTTACTACACACACTCATAACCTTCATACACACACTCTCAACCTTTACACACACACTCTCAACCTTCACACACACACCCCATCAACCCTTACACACACACTCGTCAACCTTCACTAACACTCGCAAACCTTTCCCAACACTCGTCAACCTTCACTACACACTCATCAACCTTCACTACACACACCCTCAACCTTCACCCACCGTCAACCTTTACTACACCCCACTCATCAACCTTCACTACACCCACACTCTCAACCTTTTTCTACAATCAACAACTTCACTCCACACTCGTCAACCTTTACTACCACACCGCAACCTTCACTACACAAAATCTCAACCTTTACTACACACACTCGTCAACCTTTACTACACACACTCTCAACCTTCACTAACACACTCTCAAACCTTCACTACACACACCGTCAACCCTTTTACTACACACTCGTCAACCTCATACACACATCACAACCTTCACTACACACTCGTCAACCTTCACTACACACACTCGTCAACCTTCACTACACACTCGTCAACCTTCACTACACACTCGTCAACCTTCACTACACACACTCAAAAAACCTTCCCCTACACAATAACAACCTTTACTAACACCTCATAACCTTCCTAACACATCCCTTAAAACCCCACTACACCTCGTCAACCTTCACTACACACATCACAACCTTCACTACACACACTCATCAACCTTCACTACACACACTCGTCAACCTTCACTACACACTCGTCAACCTTCACTACACACACTCGTCAAACCTTACTACCCTCATCAACCCCACTTTCACACACGAAACAAACCTTCACTACACACTCATCAACCTTCACTACACACCTCGTCAACCTTTACTACACCCTATCAACCCTTATACACACCACCCCAAACCTTCACTAAAACCCCACTCATCAACCTTCACTAACACTCGTCAACCTTCATACACACACTCGTCAAACCCTTTACTCACCAACACCGTCCCTTCCCTACACACCCGAAACCTTCACTACACATCGTCAATCATCACTACACACTCGTCAATCTTTACTCCCAAAAACTCGTCAATTCCACACACACCATCAACCTTCACTACACACTCATCAACCTTCAACTACACACATCACTCAATTCATACACTTCACTTCACACACTCAGTCATAACTTCACTCACACACTCTCAACCTTCACACACACACTCATCAACTTCATACACACATACATATCACCTTCACTACACACTCATAACCTTCGACTACAACACTTCAAACTTCACTAACACATCATCAACCTTCACTACACAACTCGTCAACCTTCACTACACACTCATCTATAACTCATACTTCACTACACACTCATCGAATTCACACCTATCACTTACACACACTATTACAAGCCTTCACTACACACACTCGTCAACCTTCACTAACACACTCTCAACCTTCAACTACACACATCATAACCTTCACTACCACACTCATCAACCTACTACACACATCTCGTAAACCTTCAACTTAACACACTCTTAACCTTCACTAACACACTCGTCAACCTTCACTACAACTCGTTCAACCTTCACTACAACACACTCATTACAACCTTCACTACTACACTCGCAACCTTCACTACACAACTCTCAACCTTCACTACACACTCATTCAACTTCATACAACACCATCACTCACTCACTCATCAACTTCACTAACACACTCTCAACTTCACTACACACACTCATCAACCTTCACTACACACTCGATCAACCTTCACTACACACACTCTCAATCATAACATCTCAACCTTCACTTAACACACTCATCAACCTTCACTACACAATCAACTCGTCAAACCTTCAACTACACTACTACTACATCAACCTTCACTACACACATGATCAACCTTCACTAAACACTCATCACTTCACTACACACCTCTCAACCTTCACTACAACTCATCAACTTCACTACACACACCTCTCAACCTTCACTACACACACTATCAACCTTCACTACACACTCGTCAACCTTCACTACAACACTCGTCAACCTTCACTACACACACGTCAACTTCCTCACACCTTCACCTACACACATCGTCAACCTTCACTACACACACTCGTCAAACTTCATACACAATCATCAACCTTCATACTCACTCATCAGCCTTCACTACACACACTTCATCAGGCTGAACTAACAAACAAATAAAACCCACACTTAAGAGACTGGAATTTAATGATGACATTTTGTGTTAAATTAATGTTATGGAAAAAAAAAATACTATCATCCACTCCTTGCATTCAGCTTTAGTCTTAACTGGTAATCGGAAAATGAGGATAGTCTTAATTTCATATAATTATGAAAATAGTATACCATACCCACACGTAGATGAGATAGACAAACTCAAAGACATGAATGGGTGTGGGTGGGTGTGAGCTGGACCTGACTAGTTTGGGCCAGTAGGTCTGATGCACTGGAAAAATAAATACAGAAGCAGTATAATGTGATCCTTCATTGACAACGTTGCTTAAGTGGATGTGAATTAGACCTGACTAGCTTATACCAGTAGGTGGCTTGGACTTGCCTACCATGGGCCACTAGGCTTCCCGCAGCTGGGTATCTTAATGACCAAAGAAGCCTACTATGTAGGCGATGAGTTTCCACAATGAAAATACCCAACTATTGCACATGTCTTAACCAGTTTTAATTCCTTGTATCAAGAGCCCGTCACGGCGCCTCCGTCAAAGATGACCCTTGAACAATGTTCAAGTTTCATGGTTCAGGAAGAATGTGTTTGCTTAGCAGGAATGTTTATTAATACTTACTTGATTATGCAGTAAAAATGCTCGACATTGTATTGAAGGAATCTGTGGCCTCCGCAGTAAAATCTGTTGGTCTTTTCCACGCAAAAATATTGGGTGTAGACAAAGAGAGAGAGAGAGAGGAGAGAAGAGAGAGAGAGAGAGAGAGAGAGAGGGAGAGAGAGAGAATGGGGGGGGATAGAGAGGAAGAGATGAAGGGAAAGAAAAAATGGGGATGCATTTAAGATTAATTTATATTGTACCTGAGAGAAGAGTAATAATTATATCAGTGGATCTCAACATTTCTAATACAGCGTCTCTGTTCTACGTTCCTTTAAGTGCGTAGCCCTCATGCTGTGGATGAGCTCATGCTGTGGATGAGCTCATGCTGTGGATGAGCTCATACTGTGGATGAGCTCATGCTGTGGATGAGCTCGTGCTGTGGATGAGCTCATGCTGTGGATGAGCTCATGCTGTGGATGAGCTCATGCTGTGGATGAGCTCATGCTGTGGATGAGCTCATGCTGTGGATGAGTTCATGCTGTAGATGAGCTCATGCTGTGGATGAGCTCATGTTGTGGATGAGCTCATGCTGTGGATGAGTTCATGCTGTGGATGAGCTCATGCTATGGATGAGTTCATACTGTAGATGAGCTCATGTTGTGGATGAGCTCATGTTGTGGATGAGCTCATGCTGTGGATGAGTTCATGCTGTAGATGAGCTCATGCTGTGGATGAGCTCATGCTGTGGATAAGTTCATGCTGTAGATGAGCTCATGCTGTGGATGAGCTCATGCTGTGGATGAGCTCATGCTTTGGATGAGCTCATGCTGTGGATGAGCTCCGAAGAATGAGCTGCACTTCGAATCTCATCTAATTACCTCCTGTCTCCTAGGGCCTATGTGACAGGTACTGATTGATTGTGCCCTTATAATATTATTACTACTACTACTACTACTAAAAATAATGATAATGATAATATAAATTAATAACCAACAATAATAATAATGATATTTGATTTTCATTTTCGTTATTTAAATTACGCCACATTTTCCTCCTATGAGAATCAAGCAAAAATTTGTGTATATATTTCTCATCCTGATGGTGTATCGTTACTGGGGTGTGGGTTACTGGGGTGTGGGTTACTGGGGTGTGGGTTACTGGGGTGTGGGTTACTGGGGTGTGGGTTACTGGGGTGTGGGTTACTGGGGTGTGGGTTACTGGGGTGTGGGTTACTGGGGGGGTTACGGGGTTACTGGGGTGTGGGTTACTGGGGTGTGGGTTACTGGGGTGTGGGTTACTGGGGTGTGGGTGGTTATTGGGGTGTGGGTTACTGGGGTGTGGGTTATTGGGGGTGGGTTACTGGGGGGTATGGTGGTTACTGGGTGTGGGTTACTGGGGTGTGGGTTACTGGGGTGTGGGTTACTGGGGTGTGGGTTACTGGGGTGTGGGTTACTGGGGTGTGGGTTACTGGGGTGTGGGTTACTGGGGTGTGGGTTACTGGGGTGTGGGTTATTGGGGAGTGGGTTACTGGGGTGTGGGTTACTGGGGTGTGGGTTGCTGGGTGTGGGTTACTGGGGTGTAGGTTACTGGGGTGTGGGTTACTGGGTTGTGGGTTACTGGGTTGTGGGTTACTGGGGTGTGGGTTACTGGGTTGTGGGTTACTGGGGTGTGGGTTACTGGGTTGTGGGTTACTGGGTGTGGGTTACTGGGGTGTGGGTTACTGGGTTGTGGGTTACTGGGTTGTGGGTTACTGCGGTGTGGGTTACTGGGTTGTGGGTTACTGGATTGTGGGTTACTGCGGTGTGGGTTACTGGGTTGTGGGTTACTGGGGTGTGGGTGGATGGATGTGGTTGTGTCTGGTATGGAGTGGATGGGATGTGGTTGTCTGAGTTGTGAATGGACGCAATGTGTTTGTGTGAGGTATGGGTGGGCGGATGCGGATAGGTGAACAGTAAGTGGATGAGGTATGAGGGTTGTCACAGCAACCAGTATGTTTTCTTACAGACCCGAGTTGGTCACTAGTGTGTGGGGAAGTATAGCAGTCTTACCAGGATTCCAAAAATCTGGAAGTATTCGCAGGATCATGTTTTGTGTACAAAATAGGTCAGTTCTCTTCTCATCTCATACCTAAGACGGTGTAAGCAGCTTTCAGGGAATTACTCTCGTTTTCAGACGCTTCAGCGAAAATAACTTCTGAAAGCCTGTATTTAGACTGGATACGTTTTTAACTTCAAAACTATTATATAGAAACACACACACACACACACACAGGCACATAACAGGTACCTTACCACACGACAGAAAGCAACACGCCTACCTGCTCTGCCACACTACACACCAACACACAACAACTGCCGATGCCTTAAACAACATAAAAACTCGCAACACAACTTTGCCCACAGCAATCACGGCTGTCCCAAACAAAGACACAAAAGAAACCAGCGACCATATCATAAAATTTTACCACCACGTGAGCCGAATATCGCCTCTCCCTTCACGTCGCATCACACAGCAACATCAAGACGCGGGTTTAACAATTCAGTAAGCTAAAATATTCGTTTAAAGATCTCTAAATGCAAGTTACATAATGTTCCAATCATGTGAAACTTCTGGTGCACTAGTTGTGCAAATGTTTTATTGGGTGAGCAAATCGGGTGGTGTTTAGCCAGCCAGACATGAGGATGGCAACCGTTGACGTTTAGTGGGATATTAGGGAGGCAACGGAAATCCACAGGAGCCGTTAAGATAAGATAATGGACAGGAAGAGACAGGAAGG
>NC_069476.1:15033910-15041410 GCF_026875155.1 Cherax quadricarinatus
TGGATCAGGGAATACTTGTCAGGAAGACAGCAGCGAGTCATGGTGCGTGGCGAGGTGTCAGTGGGCACCAGTGACCAGCGGAGTCCCACAGGGGTCAGTCCTAGGACCAGTGCTGTTTCTGGTATTTGTGAACGACATAACGGAAGGAATAGACTCCAAGGTGTCCCTGTTTGCAGATGATGTGAAGTTGATGAGAAGAATTCATTCGATCGAAGACCAGGCAGAACTACAAAGGGATCTGGACAGGCTGCAGACCTGGTCCAGCAACTGGCTCCTGGAGTTCAATCCCACCAAGTGCAAAGTTATGAAGATTGGGGGAAGGGCAAAGAAGACTGCAGACGGAGCACAGTCTAGGGGGGCCAGAGACTACAAACCTCACTCAAGGAAAAAGATCTTGGGGTGAGTATAACACCAGGCACATCTCCTGAAGTGCACATCAACCAAATAACGGCTGCAGCATATGGGCGCCTAGCAAACCTCAGAACAGCATTCCGACATCTTAATAAGGAATCATTCAGAACCCTGTACACCGTGTACGTTAGACCCATATTGGAGTATGCGGCACCAGTTTGGAACCCACACTTAGCCAAGCACGTAAAGAAACTAGAGAAAGTGCAAAGGTTTTCCACAAGACTAGTCCCAGAGCTAAGAGGTATGTCCTACGAGGAGAGGTTAAGGGAAATCAACCTGACGACACTGGAGGACAGGAGAGATAGGGGGGGACATGATAACGACATACAAAATACTGAGAGGAATTGACAAGGTGGACAAAGACAGGATGTTCCAGAGATTGGACACAGTAACAAGGGGACACAGTTGGAAGTTGAAGACACAGATGAATCACAGGGATGTTAGGAAGCATTTCTTCAGCCACAGAGTAGTCACGAAGTGGAATAGTTTGGGAAGCGAAGTAGTGAAGGCAGGATCCATACATAGCTTTAAGCAGAGGTACGATAAAGCTCACAGTACAGGGAGAGTGACCTAGTGGGGACCAGTGAAGAGGCGGGGCCAGGAGCTTGGACTCGACCCCTGCAACCTCAACTAGGTTACCTGGAGGTTATTCCGGGGATCAACGCCCCCGAGGCCCGGTCCATGACCAGGCCTCCCGATGGATCAGGGCCTGATCAACTAGGCTGTTACTGCTGGCCGCACGCAGTCCAACGTACGAGCCACAGCCCGGCTGATCCGGCACTGACTTTAGGTATCTGTCCAGCTCTCTCTTGAAGGCAGCCAGGGGCTTATTGGCAATTCCCCTAATGCTTGATGGGAGGCTGTTGAACAGTTTTGGGCCCCGGACACTTATGGTGTTTTCCCTTAGTGTACCAATGGCGCCCCTACTTTTTATTGGGGGCATTTTGCATCGCCTGCCCAGTCTTTTACTTTCGTAGGGAGTGATTTCTGTGTGCAGATTTGGGACCATTCCTTCCAAGATTTTCCAAGTGTAGATTATGATATATCTCTCCCTCCTGCGTTCCAACGAGTACAAGTCAAGTGCTTCCAAGCGTTCCCAGTAGTTAAGGTGCTTGACAGAACTTATACGTGCAGTAAAGGTTCTCTGTACACTCTCTAGATCTGCGATTTCACCTGCTTTGAATGGAGATGTTAATGTACAGCAGTATTCCAGCCTAGAGAGAACAAGTGATTTGAAAAGGATCATCATTGGCTTGGCATCTCTCGTTTTGAAAGTTCTCATTATCCATCCTATCATTTTCTTTGCACGTGCGATCGTGGCACTGTTGTGATCCTTGAAAGTGAGATCCTCAGACATTACTACTCCCAGGTCCCTTACATTATTTTTCCGCTCTATTGTATGGGCGGAGTCAGTAGTATACTCTGTTCTAGTTATTATCTCCTCCAGTTTTCCATAACGGAGTAGTTGGAATTTGTCCTCATTGAACATCATATTGTTTACCGTTGCCCACTGGAAAACTTTGTTTATATCTTCTTGGAGGTTAGCCGCGTCCTCAGCAGATGACAGCCTCATGCAGATCCTAGTATCATCCGCAAAGGATGATACGGTGCTGTGGTGTATATCTCTGTCTATGTCTGATATGAGGATAAGGAATAAGATGGGGGCGAATATTGTGCCTTGTGGAACAGAGCTCTTCACTATGGCAGCCTCCGATTTAACTCTGTTGACCACTACTCTTTGTGTTCGATTTGTTAGGAAGTTGAAGATCCATCTCCCCAATTTCCCAGTTATTCCTTTAGCACGTATTTTATGGGCTATTACGCCATGATCGCATTTGTCAAATGCTTTTGCAAAGTCTGTGTATATTACATCTGCATTCTGATTTTCTTCCAGTGCATCCAAGGCCATGTCATAGTGATCCAGTAGTTGTGAGAGGCAGGAGCGACCTGCCCTGAACCCATGTTGCCCCGGATTGTGCAGATTTTGGGAATCCAGGTGATTTGCAATCCTGCTTCTTAGCACTCTTTCAAAGATTTTTATGATGTTGGACGTCAGAGCTATTGGTTTATAGTTCTTAGCTAATGCTTTGCTGCCACCTTTATGGAGTGGGGCTATATCCGTTGTTTTAAGTGACTGTGGAATTTCACCCATGTCCAAGCTCCTCCTCCATAGTGTACTTAGGGCACGTGAGAGGGGTTTCTTGCAGTTCTTAATGAAAACAGAGTTCCACGAGTCTGGGCCCGGGGCTGAGTGCATAGGCATGTTGTCAATGGCTTTCTCGAAATCTATCGGAGTTAGGGTAATGTCGGAAATCTGGCATACATTTATGGAGTTTTGAGGCTCATCCATGAAGAAATCATTTGGGTCGTCGATGCTCAGACCGATTAGTCGTTCACTAAACACAGAGTCGTACTGGGATTTCAATATTTCACTCATTTTCTTTTTGTCATCTGTGTAAGTCCCATCCTGTCTGAGTAAGGGCCCGATACTAGATGTGGTATTTGCCTTGTTTTTGGCATATGAAAAGAAATATTTTGAATTTCTTACAATTTCACTAATAGCTTTAAGCTCCTCCTGCCTCTCCTGGTTCCTGTAAGAGTCATTTAACTTAAGTTCGATAGTTTCCACTTCCCTGGTCAGCGCCTCCTTTCGTGTATCAGATATTCTAGCACTGAGGAGCTCAGTGACTCTTCGTCGTCTTCTGTAGAGGGAGCGTCTTTCTCCAGTTTACTCCTGCTCTTCTTCTTTCTTAGGGGAATATGCCTAGAACATGCTTTCGGCTGCCAGGAAGTTGATCCTTTCAAGGCACTTGTTTGGATCCATGTCATTTAAGACATCTTCCCAACATGTTTCGTTTAGGACATGGTTTACCTGGTCCCAGTTGATGTTCTTGTTGTTGAAGTTGTATTTTGTGAAGACACCTTCACAGGTACATGCATTCTGCTGATCAGGACCCCTATGCATGTACGTCTGGACTTCGATTAGGTTGTGATCGGAATTAGTTGTTTTTGATATTCTTATGTCTCTTATCAGGTCCTCATTATTTGTGAAGATAAGGTCAAGTGTGTTTTCTAGTCTTGTTGGCTCCACTATCTGCTGGCTTAAGGTGTGTTTTTCGCAGAGACTTAGTAGCTCATGTGTGTGTGACCTTTCATCTGCGCTACCTCCGGGGATTGTTTCAGCTATAACATTATTTGCTACATTCTTCCATTTTGTATGCCTTAGGTTGAAATCACCAAGCAGTAAGATGTTTGGGGATGGAGCTGGAAGGTTTTCCAAACAGTAATCAATTTTCAGTAGCTCTTCCTTGAACTGTTGTGAGGTTGCATCTGGTGGCTTGTATACAACCACAATGACTAGGTTTTGGTGAGTATACACACACACACACACACACACACACACACACACACACACACACACACACAAATCCTCCGCGATCAGAAGTGAGAGCAAGAAGAAAACTCGTTGGAGAAAGTAAGAAGCTTAGCTAAGTTATCAGCAAAAATACAGGAGAGCTGAGGTCACAAGCCAAATTGAGGTAGGGATGAGATGAATGTGTGTGTGTGTGTGTGTGTGTGTGTGTGTGTGTGTGTGTGTGTGTGTGTGTTACATCATGATAAAACTAGGAAACAGTAAACTGCTTAAATACGCAACTTATGGAATATTTAATTGTTTAAAAAATGAATGAGCTAATCCTCCATATTGGTGTCAGTACAATAATATAGTTTTTCGTAAAATAGCGTAACCAAACCTAATTTATCCTTACCTAATCCAGTTTAACCTACCATAAACTTAGGAAGGAGAGCGTTTAACAAATTACTAATTACTGTCGATATGGATATTATAAGGAAAATTACATGGCATTTTTCTTTAATAATTAATAAGCAGATGAGCTAGAAACCTCAGTCAATTATTTAGCAAACAAATGAAATTAAATGATTCCAAAAGAATTTAAGTTATTCCAAACAAAATAATTTAGATGTACATTATTCCACGGAAACCAACAATTATAGGTTTGTTAATTACTTTTGTAAATTTGAGAAATTTGCACCTCACATCCAAAAAACCCCCTTAAAAAACCGCTTCGGCCATTTCATAAGCTATTTAATATTGATGCCATTTGGAAAAGGCAAAATTTCATGTTTGCCTTTTCAAAAGTCCAAGTTCGGTAATTCAAGGGTCATCAGCATCGTGTAGCGTCGATATCGCATCGTAGAAAGCAGCATGATATATGCTGAAAATGCTGACACCATCGGCATGCTCAGTTTTAGCTCACGAAGTTTTGGTCTAAAGTAAGTTTTTTTCCTCGCAAACTTATGAAACAAATGTGAAATTGCAAAAATTTTAGATTTGCAATAACACGTATAAGCGCCATCAGATTACACAATACCAATTTTGTACATTCAGCTTCTCTGCAGAATGGAATATGCTGTCCCAGGGTACACACAGCTGAACAATTCACAGCTGTAGTAATATGTAAGGAAAAAGGACACAAGTACAACTAATGTGACATTTTCTTGTGGAAACGTTTCGCTCTCCAGGAGCTTTGTCAAGCTATTACCGTGATAAAGCTCCTGGAGAGCGAAACTTGCCACAATAAAGTGTCACATTAGTTGCACTGGTGTCCTTTTACTTAATTTACAACTGATAGGCAATTTTTAGAGGACACTTAAGCACGTTTCGGTCTCTCCTGGGCCATTATCACGTTGCTTGATAATGGTTCAGGACGGACCGATACGTTGTTTAAAGCTTCTTGCAAGATTTACTGGCTAGCTGAGAATTCTTCTAGCCACTAAATAAACAAAGGAAGATAAAAGCTTTTACTGATTCACTCTGTGTAGAGCTTTGTTAAGTCAGTGGCTTCACTTACTAATAATCTTTATTACTACAAGTACTTTATACAACTTATACAGACCTAACTGCCATCAGTGACATACTCTATGAAATGACCCTGGTTATGCAGAGCATTTCGGGCAACTTAGGTTAATCCTGTCACCCAAGATGCTACCCATAGCGCCTACTTGTTGGTAGGTGAACAGGAACAGGTGTAATAATAATAATAATAATAATAATAATAATAATAATAATAATAATAATAATAATAATAATAATAATAATAATATCTTTATTTCTACAAGTACAGGTACAAGGTATACAGGCCTAGCTGACATCAATGACTTTCTACTTTCTACTATCTACTATATAGAAAGCCGCTTGTTATGCAGAGCATTTCGGGCAAATTAGGTCAGTTTTGTCCCAGGATGCGACCCACACCGGTTGACTAACACCCAGGTACCCATTTTACTGATGGGGAATATAGACAATCGGTGTAAAGAAACACGCTCAATGTTTCTACCCTCGCTGGGAATCGAACCCAGACCCTCGCCGTGTGAAGTAAGAACTTTAGCCACCAGGCCAGGGGGCACCGTAAAGGAAACCCCCAGAGTTTCCACCCGTACGTGGGAACGAACCAAGGACAGTCAGTGTGTGAGCTGAGTGCGCTACCGGTCGTACTTAGACTTAAAACTTGCTCTATTCTGCCACTGTCTTTTATTGATTAATCCAATCATGGTTTTTCACTTTCCACATTGCTCATTCCAGTTTCCTACGGGAAGCTCCTCTTTCCCCCCTGTTTCCGTTTGTCTGCACACTATGTACTTGAATTAATCTGAGGCTCGGGACATACTATCAGGCTGCCGACAAAGTTGATATATACACCTCACTATCTTCATGGTCACTTTGCATCGATTCAGGGGCGCAACAATCCTCACCAGACAGTAAACTAAGATATATCATAGTGTTGCTCTCTGAGAACCTTCCTAGCTGCTCCTGGGCTATGACGGCCAGCCCTTCCAGATAACGTAAAAGGAGACATTACTTAGCTGTCTGCATCAGCAAGAGCTACTTACCTCACACAAAAGCTTCCCTGGACATCACCAGCTGTATTGTCTCACAGCTGCGGCTGTGCTCAGCTTGATAAACAGTCATATTCATCAGCACAGATTTCGTTTACTGTTCAGTTAGATAGAGCTGTTTTTAATACATTGTTGAATTTACAAGGGTTAGAGCTGTTATCTTCACCAGGTCGTTTCAAAGCCCAGCCCTATTTAACATATACTGCCACTCCCAGACTGCCACTCATAACAGTCGACTAACACTCAGGTACCTACTTACTGCTAGGTGAACAGGAGCAGCAGTTGTAAAGAGACTCTCCATACGCCATGAAACTCCCGAGAATCGAAACTCTGTCCTTTCGGTTGTGAGCTTAACGTTTTTGTAACAGGATACACATCATCGCCGTGTAATTAACATACGTAACTAAAATATGCATCTTCCTTTTTTTAATACGGCAGATTACCTTGAACCATATGCCCCATGATTTTTTTCATAGGTATCGCTAAAATCGAATGGTGTCATGCAGCGCCTGGGAAAATGGGAGGCATTAACGTATTTTCCGGCATAGAAGGCGCACGAGCTTATAAAACCTTTAATATTATGTTTCCAAACAGTTGTAACATAACGTTAGTACACAAATGCTAAAGCATAACCAAAAGCCTACTTATGTATAACCCTGACTTTGAGCATATAAGGCGCAGGGTGATTTTCCAAGACGTCTTGTGGGAAAAACGCACGCCTTATATGCCGGAAAAGGAGTCCTTAAATGAAGGACCTTTGATTTAAAGACCCATTGTACGGTGCGTCACGAAGAGTTTAAGAGATTCTCAGATATCTCTGTCGCACTAACTGATGAGATCTTTAAACTTTTTTGTGATTAATTGTTGTACTTTGATATCGGTTAAGAACTAATCCGAAAGGTCGTCTAAAATTTCCTCTCCAAAATATTGGTTAGTTGTGACTTGTTCCAGCCGCAGCGTTGTGACTCTTACTCATCTTCGAGTTGTTTGTATATGTGTTAAAGCCCTTGTGGTAATGTGTCTTATTTATCACAGGAACATAAGAAAAGAGGAACACTGCAGCAGGCCTGTTGGCCCATACTAGGCAGGTCCTTTACAAATCCATCCCGTCCCTGCTGGTCGGTGCCTGACATTCCCAGATGTCATGCTACTAAGCATACTCTGAACAACTAA